>CM035434.1:114552672-114795172 GCA_020310875.1 Ceratopteris richardii
ATCATTGGTGAGCAAGAGACTTCTGTATTTCAGTACAAACGAGAACATCTTGTATCTAGTGTAGAGGCTGGGCTATCATTATTGAAGCCATGCTTAGAGGTGTTGCATCCTCGACTTTGAGGATTACATGCAAACATGTTATTCATATGTGGTTCATGTGTTAGATACAAAAATTCATGTTATTCAGGCATGGTTCATGCATTATATACAAAAATTTATCATGTTATTTATGTGCAAGGGAAAAGGTTTGTGCCGTAGAGATATTACTTGTATGGAATGTTCTCAGGAACACTTTGTTTCCGAATACCGATGGAAAACTAGAACTCTGCCTTGCTTCAGTTTTTCTAGATCAGCAACTATTAGAGAGACTATATGTGGGACATTTTTCCATTCGCTACTGGAGTACCACATGTGTTGGTTGATCATCCTTTACTAGTTCTTTTGAAAATAGTTAGGAGGTTCTGAAGTGGCCATTTTTTCAAAGTGTACTTGTGCATCAATGAATAGAGAGTATTTACATAAGAATCGATAAGCTGTTCACTTGAGTTTTGTGCTTGCAGTCAATCATTACATGCTTGTAGGATCAAAGCTGTTTGGATTGAGGAACATCAATCTTGTTGGAGGATTTCATATGTTTACCTCCATTTTGAGGTATCTAGACATTTTAAGGACTTATTTTTAAGCTTTTATCACCAAAAATAAACAATCAGAGTTTTGAATTAAAAAACACAATTATGTTTCTAGATTAAACATTAGCTTTTCACATGAAAATATCTGCTTTTTATGAGTAAAGTAAAATTCTGTTTGTTTTGCATCTGAAAAATATAAATGAATCTGACGGGTATTCTCATTATAAGATTGGGCTTGAGAAAATATGATTTTTACATCAGAACATATTATTTTTTCACATAAAAATATATGGTTTCATGAATACAGTATTTTCACTTGGTTTTCCCCAGAAAACCTTGAGTATTTATGAATCACATGGATACTCTCGTAATACAATTCAGTCCAAGAGATGCAAACCTTAGTGTTCGTCTCAGCCCCACAAGCGCAGGAATCAGGAGAATAATTCAGCTTTTTGCAAACTCAAGCATGTGGAGCAACTTGGAGAGGAATGCTTCAACTGCAGCCACTACTTTTCAGATCTTTTTCCAGCCATATTCTAAACTAATTTTGGTGGACAAACTCTCAACCGTTAGCCCCTATTTTTGAAGGGGATTCTTTATTAGCTTGAGGTTCAGATTTATTTTCAAAAATTAATTTCAGCTATAGACCATAATTGTCAAAGTTTATTTGATTTTACTATTAAGTCAAACACAAATGGAGGTTATAGATGTTATAGACAATCAGTATTTCAGCTTATTTTTTCCCGATTCTCATAGTCGTACTAGGAGGGAAAAGTTGGAGAGTTTGGCAACTTACTTCAATATAGGGCATTTAGATAGGCTTAGAATTTCTACATTTAGAATTTTATCATAATAAACCATTTTAACTTAGTAAAATTTAAGTTCTCCATCAAAAAATACATGAATACAGAAAAATACTGAAAACTTTAAGATGATTAACAAAAAATACAAATCATATCTTCACATAGCTTTCCAGGTGAAAAAAATTGTTTTCCATGAATAAAGCAACATTTCACTTGGTATCCACAGAATAACTTCAAGTATGAATGAGTTCCATGGGGATAACTTCAGGTATGAATGAGTTCCATGAGTGCCGTCATAATGCAATCTTATAGACGGGTTTGAGCAATACTAGATGCTATTCGAATGTTTGGAAGTAGGCTCTATGAGCTCATGTATTGGACAACTTGGAAAGGAATTCTTGAGATGTAGCCTTTGTTTTAGCTTTGATTTGGGGAGCTTTCAAATTTGACATCAACCACTTTTGGTGGTCACATCATCAATTCGAGGCCTGTGTTTTCAAAAGAGATTATGGTCTGTTTTCTGTTTTGCCTCGAGGCTTATTTTTGGCAAATTGTTTTCAGCTCATATTTAGCTTTTGTGATTCATACTTGATCCATGTCCATGGAACCTGTGTTTTCTGATTTTGTAACATGGAGTTAACCTTATTTATGGATTGTGTACGACACATTCTCTATTATGTGATCTTATTAATTTTGTACAACATATTCTCTATTATGTTTTCTAGGATCTAGGATCTCAGGTGAATAAAATTTCAATGCGTTATTGAAATAATCAATGGATATACTATAGATTCTATAAAACAAGATCAAACTTGTTGTTTGAGGTCATCTTGTTGGTAGAAGGTTATGTCTAACCAATAGTCAACAAATTTTCGGACAACTTTTTGTTCTTAAAGTCAATATGATGACTGATACATGTAAAGAATGTTATTGCATACGCATTATCTTTCTTTATAAGATCAAATTGTAAGAGCATGATTCCAATCCACATGCCATGACAAGAAATTGTTCATTTTTTTATAGCCATGTCAAATCTCCTCGCCATTAAAAAGAGAAAAAAATCTGTAGAAGTCTTTGTTCAAGTTTCAATCCTCAAACTGAGATCTATCCTTTGAAATGTGTGCATGTCATGGAATATGCACGTAAAGTTGCATGCATGTGGGTAGATTAATGCAAACACACACCTACAAACACCCCTTCCCCTTCAGAAAGGGAAAAAACAAAAACAATGGATGTCTTTGGGTTTCAGGTTTGATTCCTCAAAATTGAGATTTGCCCATTTGAATGTGTGCTTTTCTTTTATTATGTACATATTGTGTACATGTGGATAGATGAATGTGAGCACATGCCTACAACCCTTGTCCTCGCTCCCCTTTTCACCGTCCCACACTCGCAACATGGATGCACATATGAATCCATGCACGTGTGTGCACATACATGCACATGTTTTTGATAATTTTTGCAATGGAAAAAGCTAATACAAAGACTTTCTATCAAGTTGAAACAGAGTTATAGTCTCTAAAGGTAAGTAGATTGTAATCCTAACGTGTATAATATTTAAAATAACCTAATATTTTACCTAAGAAAAAGAAAATATGAAATTATAACTACACATTAAAGTTGATACGAGATTCTCATTGACTCTTGTTCCATGATTTGAAATACTGCATATAAGTAATGCAAATGTCCAAAGGACATTTGATTAAAAATATTCCATGCAAAACAAGGAGGTGAGCAAGAAATGCCATTAAGATTTTCAATACATACAAATTTTGAAGAAGTCAATGTAGTGATGCATGTAGAGACATTTCTTTGCATAAAAATTAACGATTCATGTAAACTCAAAACAAGGATCCATATTATTCATAACCACCCTTTCAGAACTAGACCTTCAATCATTATTTGAGGCTTAGGTGTAGTCAACTCATTGATGGATTATTGTATTGCATTCTATCATACTTGATCCATAATATTACAATGTAAAGATTGAACTATTATGAATGTTTTAAATATTCATGAACTTCTTCATGTGCATCCTATAGTGGCATACTCGAGGTTTTTCATGTGATTGCCACTCTAATTGGTACAAATTGAATTTTTGATAAATTAATAGTCTAGTTATGTGTTCAAAATTTGCTCATCTTACTTGTATGGAAGAAAATCCAAATGTTTTGAATTCTAGTTTATCCTACACTTTAAACAATAGTCATTTTGAAAGAGCTCCTAGCATGATGCAATAAGTGTTAAAGAAGAATAACGAATCTACATTTGATTTCAAAATATTATTTGTGAAAATTTTACGTTCTTCAAGATGAAGGGAATACCATTATACTTCTTCCAACATGGGATTGGTGGAGATTGTGCGAACCAAAAAGGCATCTAAAATATATAGGCCTGAAAGAATAGAGCCAATTCGTAATCTCATTCCACATGTTTTTTTCTTCAACACAAGAAACAAAAGTTTATTGATGTGGCTCAGGCTGTTTTTTCACTAGAAAACATTAGCATGCGAATGAATCAAACAAGGATTGTGACTCAAGCATATTTGTGGCGACCATGATAGATGCATATGGTTTTGACCAAGGGGAGCAACCTTTCTCAAGGGTTCATCTCAATTGGTCACTTGAGGGGTTGAGGAAAAACAAGGAAATAAAACTTACGAAGTGAATGTAGATGAAATTTTTTTGTGCATATGCATTTGAACTTGTCAGGTAAAAAAAAAAGGCTCTTTGTTTGACAAACTTATTGTGGTATCTCCTTTTAAGGTTAGCAATCCGATCACAATATTCTATAGATTTAAAAAATAAAAAATAAAGGATGAACAAATCAATACTACAAATCAATCAGAGCATTCTGGAAGTGAGTTAAACTTGTTACCAAGTAGTATGTTATTATGATGCTTACATCATCATTTATTTTAGTTATCATTGAAGAGATTGCATGGTAAGATCAATTATTAAAGAGTATTTTTTTTTTCCTTGTAAAGTAGAAAGCATCACGAAGTTTAAAATGATATGTAATTTTTTTGATTAACTATGCTTTCTCTCCCTCATCTTTCTCCCACACCATATTTGTATAATAGTGATGTGTGTGAACACATTTGAGATTGTAGGGTTACTTTTTTCCCTCTTAAGGAGCCCCCCCCCCCCCAAAAACCTATTCTTCTTCCTTGAATATGTTTTTTTTCGTAGTCACGAAAATCCAAAAATAGTATCAAAGTAGGACATTGCTTTATAAGGGGAACCATTGACGCACCTCCTTCACTTTCTTTACATTGCTACAAAACTTGGTGAGCATTTTCGAGATGAATCTAGTTCATTTTTGCTTATAAGTACAATATCACAATGATTATAGAAGTAATATCATCATTTTGTGTCTATTTTTGTTTAGGGTGACATTCTTCAATACAAGCAAACCAAAGTCTATTACAAATGTAGTGGATCTAGAAATGGTGTTTTTGTTCCACTTTTTTAAGATACAATCAAGTTTCTACATTATGGTAAAATCAATTTCCATGATTTAGAGCAATGATGTATTCCATATGTTGGCCTTTGATGAGAGGTTGGATGGTTCCAACTATCCATTATGTGCATACATGATTGTTGGAGATCGAGGTCTACAAAAGCACATGAACAACACAAGGAAGAAGATAAAGCTTGAAGCACAACACAATACTGGATGTATTAGCAAGTGAATGTACAAAGATAAGTGACCCCGTTAGGGTCATACATATGTTTGTGATTCGGGGAAAAAACTTCCTAAAGAGTTATGCACTTTTTCCCCCGATATATATCAACAAGTCCCTCATTGGAGTGATGCGATGAACAACGAGCTGACGCTCATGTGTAAGGAAGTGCCAAGCTATGTGGAAAGAAATAAATCCACAAAAGGAAGTAAGCTCAAAGATTTGCGAAAAGCTTCAAACTTCTCCGTAGGTAGAGCTTTTGTAAAAAGGTTTGCAACATTATCATGTGTGGGCACATAAGCCAAACTTATCTCTCTAGCAGAGAACCTCTCCTTGACATAATGTTAATGCACCTTAATGCACTTTGTGAGAGCATGGAATATAGCATTCCTCAACTACCAATGCAATCACTATCAATGAAGATGGTGGTGGTAGAAGACTCACCAACACCCAAATCAATCAAAAGGCATCTAAGCAACATACACTCAACAATTGGTATGAAAGTCGCTCCATACCCAATCTCACAACTAGAGGTGACCGCAGTAACAGTAGGCTGCTTCTTGCTCAACCAAGATATGCATGAGCTACCAAGCATGAAGCAAAAAACACTAGTGGACACACGAGTGTCATAGTAACCCACCCATCTTGAATAAAAAAAAGCATGTAAATATGACGGTAATGATCTCCCCTTGGGATAAAAAAATCTAAGTAAACTGAATATCACACTGAGTTATGCATAAGTAAATCAAGCATTCGACAGCCTGTTGATAAAGAACAACATCAAACGCATCTCCAACATCATGAAGACTTAACCATAAACCTATTTCCATGGGAATGGCAATATGATTGCAATCTTCAAGGCCAAAACATTACAATAATGTGTAAATGTTTTTTTTTTTTGACACAAAGATATTCGTTTATCAACTTGCATAAATTGAATGCCTAAATAATGATGCAAATGCCCCAAATTTGACAGCTCAAAAGAGGCATGCAAATATACCTTAAATTCAGTAAGATGCTTCTAATTAGGACAATTGAGGAACATAACATCAACATATACAACAATGATAAGAAGTAGATCATTCGCACACTTAACATACAATTAGGCACATATCTTCTTGTAACAAGCATGTGGTGCTTCCTTTAAACCACATACTTCCTTTAAACCACGTACTTCCTTTTTCAACATGCACACCTTGTTTTCATGCCCTTTCTACACAAAACCACAAGGCTGAAATACATACAATTCTTCATGTAAATCACCACTATAAAATGCACTTTTAATGTACAATTGATGTACATTTTGACCATGATGAGCTGCAAGTGTAGAAATTGCTACAAATGGTGGTCATTTGGCATGTGGCAACAAAGGTATCATCAAAACAAATGCATCTCTCTTGGGCATAAACTTTGGCAACAAGCCTAGTCTTTTACCTATCAACATTTCCATTAGGCTTATGTTTTAGCTTGTATACCCATTTAGTACAAATGGCCTTTTTGCTAAGAGGAAAATCACTTAAAGACCAAGTACTATTATTCACAATAGCATCATATTCTAATTGCATATCAACCAACCAATTTTATGAAATGTGTGCTTCATCAAAAGAAACATGCTTATTCTCATCACAAAGACTAGGGACATCATTGCATAACAATGTGATGGAAAGGAAGAACTATGAGAGCTTGAATGAGCTTGGTATGACAAAGGTGCATCTAATTTGCTAGCTCTTAAAAGTATACATCAACCATTTAGGCATAACTTTAGCCTCTTCTATGTCAACCCTCTCATCAACAAGTGCATCACATAAATTTGCACTAGAAATGGAATGATTTGCCTCATTTGGAACAACACTTGACTCTCCACCTATACAAAGAGGCAAGAAAGTTTCATACATATCCTTTGAGCTAATGGATGTGAAAAGGTGATGAGTAGATGACAAAGATGAGTGAGTGTTGGAAAAAACCTACTCAACACTAGCCATAGTAACTTTTGGAATGCTTAATACAGTTCCCAAGAATGCATAAAGAATCAATAAGTCCTTTTGAACATCACTCTCGAATGGTTGTGAAAAATAAGATAAGTTTGCACATTACAAGGCTTGGAAAACTTTCTATTTTGGATAAGAAGCTCTTAGAAAAATGCTCAAAGCTCACATCCTGGTACAAATTGTCTAGAGAGCTTTTGCACACATTCAATTAGACTTCAAAGCTACTAAATCAATTTATTTCATGAATTTAGCCTCACTATACACAAAGTAATAAGTTTCAGAAGATTGGGGGGTCACCTTGACTTTTCAAGAAGAAGGAGAAGTGCAAAAACAATCACACGAAAATCTTCATAGTGTAAAACATACACATACAAAATTGATGAAACTTTAGATGTAAGATCAAAACAGCCTTAGCTAATAGATCCAAGTGATAGATTGGATATTGGATATCCACATATTGAGAAATGGATCAGAAAATTCGACTGTGTACATCAAGGTACTATAGCAACACACAAAGAATGAACAATCAATGTATATGAATCATAATGTGTATTGATATTGCACATATGATACAAAGAAGTTGTGGAGGAATACTCTCAAATGAAGAGAGTAAAATGTAGTTTCACAAATTTTGCTAAAAAAATCATAGGAAGGCTCACACATCCCATGACTAAAGTGAAGTCTCTTTATACATAATTTTGAATTTGAATGTGGTTGAGTCATCCTTCTAAAAGTGATCCTATATCTTAGGATTGATTTGAATTTGAACTCCAACTAGATTTGTGGCTTTTGGATCCCTTCATTAACGAGATTCCTTCTAGTTTTAGCATTCACATTTGACTGAGATAAGCCCAAGGTTTTAACCTTTGATCTTTACAAAGATAATATCAGTATGAATTACATTTCTATGAGATCGAAGGTGAGAGTATTCCAAGAGTTTAAGCAAAGCTCTTAGGCTTTCTTATTGCCCCAACAACTCCCCATCAAGCCTAAGAAGATTGAGTCTTCAAATTTTTAGAATCTCTTGCAATCCAATAATTGATTTGAACCTCTTGAACTTGACTCCATCCAATGCCTTTGTCATCATGTCTACATATTGCTAGTGAGGTTTCCTAGGAGTTTGCATGAATTGGCTTAAGAAACTTACTCAATAGAAAATGTCAACTCTTGTTTAGCTAGATTAGTTTAGACTACCAATTAGACTCTGATAGCTAGTTATATCTTCATTTTTTTCTCGTTCATGAGCACTTAAATTTAGATTCATCTCCATGGGTGTACTTACAACTATTGAATTCTCCATTTTTAATTTTGCAAGCATGTCTTTGATATACTTTCTCTGAGTAAGATACATACCCTTTTGCCTCATCGTTGGCCTCGATGTCTGTCGTTTTGAGCTGACCATGACACTCACAGAGAACATGATATGGTTTCTCTACCCAACCACCGAGCTGTGTCTTTTATTATGCATGAGAATCTCTATGTTCTACCTCTCTCTTCTACCTTTTATACTTACGAATAGCTTTTACAAGAGGAGTTGGTATAGATAAACATAGTTGGGAGATACAAAATAGTCGGCAAAATATACAATCCGACAATATCTCCATGACCTATCGTCTCGGGCCTATGGGCTGGGGGGATAGGCTGCTTGGACCCCATAGAAGGGGGCAAGCCCCCCTTTGCACTCCCCCATTAAGGTTCTATGGGGAAATTGCATGAGGCCATACTGTCTTTATTTTCACCTTGAATGGAAACCCAATGGTTTGGAAGTTTATGCCCTACCTAACCTAATGGCTAGGCTCACAAAGATCATCTATAACCATCAATGGTCACACATAGATCTCATCTAACTTAGAAGTTAGGGTTCCACAAATGTTCAGGCTCTCACAATGGCTTCTCCTCATAATGGGGACCTTATACCTTAGAGCACCATGGATCATTTTTGGTCACTTGAGGGTGGAGTATTGATCATATCTAATAGGTGCATCTTTGAAAGATGCAAAAAATCTTTTGCATGAAGTTATGTGCTTTGAAGCACCACTATCAAAGAACCAATCCAAAGCAGCCTCACTCACAACCATAAATTTAGAATGCAAATTTGCATCATAATGAAATGTAACAACATATGCCCAAAAATCTTGAGCCATGATAGCTTCATTATTCTTTACATTTGAAGAATTTTTAACAATACACATGTCGGATTCCTTCTTTTCATTGTGCATAGTAAGATCTCTACACTCATCAATAGTATGGCCAGACTTTTGACAATATTTGGATCTTTTCTTCTTTTGGAAATCAGAATCATTAGAGGAATGAGTGGAAGAGGAAGGTTGAGGCTTTGCTTTTGATGAACCCAAATTTGAACCATACTTTCTTATTGTTACCGTTAGTGTCCATGTGAAAGGCCAAATGGCCACCGGACACTTCTTTGTATATGTTCTTTAATAAAACATATAGTGGCCTGGTCAGTAACAGACTGTAAGTTTGACCGCATTTGTAAGACCTAAGAAGTATGTCTTCGTGCTCCCTGTGTACTGTGTTTTCTGCGTATTCTACAACATCTGTGCGGAGTATTGTGTGTGGCGTCAGGAGCTCGGTTTTCTACTCCCGAAGCATATCCTCGTGGAGCTCTCGAGAAGGAGAGTCCAGTGTGGTGCACGCCATCGAAATACTTCACTGGTATCAGAGCAGTTTGAGGCAAAAAGCTTTGCTCCCTTTGTGCGAGCGAAGCGACCCCCCCCCCCCCCCCAGGTTTCTCCAAGGCGGCGACTAAGGTGGTGACCAAGGCATAGACCTTGGCATACCTTGTCATCCGAGTCACCGGAGTCACCGTTGGCGCCGTTGGCTGGGCGCGAGGGAGGACCTCAACGATCAAGGAATATAGAGGTTCCCGGTACTTCCCGGGAGGTCACCCATCCCAGTACTGTTCCCCCCAGAGCTCGCTTAACCGCGGCAATCTCTTGCCACTAAGCTACACCCTTGTGGTGTTTGAAGAAGGGGAAAGACTAAGGTTGACATTACCTTGAACAAGTTTTGGTCCCTCAAAGCTTCATTTTTGCTTTTAAAGCCTATTTCTGAAGCAATTTTGGGGTGTTTTTGGAGCCATTTCGGAGTACTTTCACACGTAGTTCTCTTCACACAGGTCCAAGAACATCAAGAAGAGTGTTCCTTGTACTTCTCAGACAATAAATATCAACCTTTGGGGCTGTATTTTCAGCCACACTCGTAAAACTACAGGTTTCTCGAGGGGTTTTCAGTTTTGGTGGGAGCAGTCGCTGCAAATTTATGCAGGTTTTTAAAGCCTAAAACATCAGAGTTAACAGACACTTGCAGGTGTTATTGGCTAGTTTTTTGGGCTGTGTATTCAGCCTTTCAGTGTCATTTTACTGCATATATTGAGCACATACACACCATGTACGCTTCTGTGGATACCGCTTATGTACGTCCATGTGGGCATTGATATAGCGGTTACGTTCTTTGCATAAAGCCTTTTACGTTTGATAAAGAGGGTCGTGGTGAGGTTTTCTTAAGTGGGAGACACGCAGATGTCGGGGTCTCTTCGATGATGCAGGTGGAAGACTTACCCAGCCTCGCCATAGGAGATGTATGATAGTTGTTCATAGGTGCTCGATAAGCCTAGTTGGCTTCTATTGGGTAATTGATTATATGCAGTGGAGTCAGTGATTCACTATGCAGGTAGACATGTTAGTACTTGCAGTTTTATGATACTTTGACACTGGTCATATGCTAATTTTGCAGAGGATACTCTGGCAAAATTTTTCCAGATTTCTGGTTTAGTCAACTATATAGTGGTCGATTTACTCCTTGATACACTTATTTGTTGGTGTTTGGACTCTTCTAGCTTCATTATCATTCTATTCAGTTCTCTACGATCATGGCATCAGAGGTCTCAGGCACATCCGGTGGATCAGGGTCTAGTGCTAGCGTTCCGAGGAGGAGCTATAACTTGCAGGGCAAAGACCATTTTGAGATCCGAAAATTTGATGGCACAAACTTTGCTCTATGGAAGAATCAGATTAAAGATATGCTGATTCAAAGAAGGCAATGGAAGCCAGTAAATGGGATTTCAAAGAAGCCTGCTGACATGGATGAAGATGATTGGGATGAGTTAGATGAAATGGCCAGGTCTACCATTCGCTTGCACCTAGCAGATAATGTTTACTTTACAGTATTAGACTGTGAAAGTGCAGAGGAGCTTTGGAAGAAGTTATGCAATACATATGAAAAAGAGACGGCATCAAATAAAGTATATCTGATGAGAAAATTATACGACCTTCGTATGAAGGACACAGATAGTGTTGCTGCTCATCTAAATGAGTTTGATGCCATATTCTCCCAGTTACAGGCTCAGAAAATGGATATGGACAATGAAATGAAAGCAGTATTGCTGTTATGCACCCTGCCATCATCATGGGATACATTTTGCACAGCTATTAGCAATAGTGCACCAGGTGGTAAACTCGTCCATGATGACATATATGGAGCACTCTTGAGTGAGGAGATTCGTAGAAAATCTATGGTTGGCACTCAGAGTGGAGATGCATATAATGTTCGTGATTCTTACCAAGGAAAGAATCAACAACGTGGCAGGAGCAAGAACAAGGAAAAGAATGGTCAACGGAATAAGAGCAGAAGTAAATCAAGGAAGAGGGATATTGAATGCCATTATTGTCATAAGAAAGGACACATGAAGAAAGACTGTTATGCATTAAAGAATGCTAAAGGTAAAGGACAGAATGTTGATGGGCATGTTAAACAGTTACCTGCACCATCTACTTCGACTGTGAAGATTGAAGAAATTAATTGTATTTCTGATGATGCTGATGTGTTGACACTTGATAGTACTGTGCCATCTGAGGCACTTATGGCTGATTCTCTTTCCCACACCTGGCTGCTAGATTCTGGTGCTTCTTTCCATGTGACACCACATAGAGAATGGTTCTCTAATTATGCAGCAAAGTCTCTTGGTACCGTGAGACTTGGTGACTCTTACCTGTGTGATGTTGTGGGGATTGGAGATGTGGTTGTGCAGTTCATTGACGGTTCAAAATTTACTATGCATAATGTACGCCATGTACCTCAGTTATCACGCAGTTTGATGTCAGTTGGTCAACTTGATGACCTTGGTTACAAGGTGGTCTTCTATGCTCAGTCCTTTCGTATATGAAAGGGCAATATGGTTATTGCAAAAGGAAGGAAAGTTGGCTCACTTTACCCTTTATTTGTATCACAGAAAGAACACTTGTTAGCTGTTACTGAACAACCTATGGCTTGTATTTGGCATGGTCGTTTGGGCCATATATCTCGTAGTGGAATGGAAAATCTTTCTCGTTCTGGCTACTTACCTGTGTTATCTTTCTCTGATTTTTCATTTTGTGAGCATTGTCAATATGGAAAGCAAACCAGAAATGTGCATAAAACGCACATTGACTCTTCAATTCAGCCTTTAGATCTTGTTCATACAGATGTGTGTGGTCCTATGCCCACTAGGTCCTTAGGTGGTTCTCTTTACTTTGTTACTTTCATAGATGATGCTACTAGAAAAGTCTGGGTATATCCTATCAAATCGAAGGATGATGTATTCCCTACTTTCAGAAAATGGCTTGCTTCAGTTGAGACTGAAAAAGGAACTAAGCTTAAGGCTTTACGTTCAGATAATGGGGGTGAGTATACCTCACATGAATTCAGCCTTTTCTGTCAGTGTAGAGGGATTCGTAGAGAGTTTACAGCTCCTTATACCCCAGTACAGAATGGTGTAGCTGAGAGGATGAATAGAACTATTCAAGATAGAGTAGTCTCTATGTTGCATCATGCAAACCTCTCACAAGGTTTTTGGGCAGAAGCAGTATTGACTACAGTTCATGTGATTAACCTTTCACCTAGTACTGCCAAAGGTCTGAAAGTGGCACAAGAGTTATGGACAGGGAAACCACCATATTATGATCATCTTCGAGTTTTTGGGTGTGAAGCATATGTTCATATACCCAAGAATCTTAGACAGAAGTTGGACCATAAGTCAAAGAAATGCATTTTTCTTGGATATGGTCGAGAAGGACAATTTGGATATCGCTTATGGGATCCTGAAACACGGTCAGTGATCAGAAGTAGTGATGTCATTTTTAATGAGTCTAAGATGCATAAACAACCGATTAAGGAGGTTGAAGTGAGAAGAGTGGTGTTTGAGGATACTAGTCCTCCGGTTAGCATGCATAAAAATGTTGCACATAGGGATGTTCAAGAGAATGTCCATTCAGATCAGTCTGCACATGTTCCTGTTCAGCAACCATTGAGACGTTCTGCACGTGTCTCATATCCACCTGATAGATATGTTCCAGGTTTAGATTTTGTTATGCTAACAGATGCCGGTGAGCCCTCTTGCTACAAAGAGGCTATGCAGACAGAGGATCATGTCAAGTGGGAGCGTGCCATGAAGAGTGAGTTGGATTCTATTCACAAGAATGGTACTTGGGACTTAGTACCTTTGCCAAAGGGCAAGAAAGCTTTACCATGTAAATGGGTATATAAGCTGAAATTCACATCAGATAGTGCTTCTCCAAAATATAAAGCACGACTTGTTGCAAAGGGTTTTAAGCAACAACATGGTGTTGATTTTGAGGAAATCTTCTCCCCAGTGGTCAAGATGACTACTTTGCGCATGTTGCTTGGATTCGTTGCAATGGAGGACTTAGAGCTAGTCCAAATGGATGTGAAAACAGCTTTCTTGCATGGAGATCTTACAGATGAGATCTATATGGAACAACCAGAGGGTTATGTAGTTCCTGGCAAGGAAAGTCTAGTTTGTAAGCTCAAGAAGAGCTTGTATGGACTTAAACAGTCTCCTAGACAATGGTACCAAAAGTTTGATGCTTTTATGAAGTCCCAAGGCTATTCTCGGAGCAATGAGGATCATTGTCTCTACACAAAGAGATGTTCTGATGGCAGCTTGATATGCTTGATACTTTATGTCGATGATATGTTGATTGCTGGGAAGTCCTCTTATGATTTGTCAATTCTCAAAAAGAAGTTGAGTCAGACATTCATATGAAGGATTTGGGGGATGCCAAACATATTCTTGGCATGCGCATTACTCGTGATAGGAGTAAAAGATGCATATACTTGTCTCAAAGTGAGTACATATCCAAAGTACTTCATCGATTCAATATGCAGGGTGGAAAGGCATTGAGTACACCTTTACCCACATATGTGAAATTGAGCAAGGATGACTGCCCCAAATCAGATGAGGAAAAGGAATTCATGACCAAAATTCCCTATCAGTCTGCTGTTGGTAGTCTCATGTATGCTATGGTAGCTACGAGACCAGACATTGCATTTGCAGTGGGAGTTGTGAGCAGATATATGTCTAATCCTGGCAAGAAACATTGGGAAGCGGTCAAAAAGATTTTGAGATATCTGAGTGGCACTAAGGACAAGTGTCTATGCTTAGGTAGAGGGAAAGCATCCATTATTGGTTACACAGATTCTGACTATGCTGGTTGTGTAGACAATCGTAAGTCTACATCAGGGTACATTTTTCATTTTGCTGGAGGTGCTATCTCTTGGAGATCTCGTCTTCAAGAATGTACAACTGTTTCCACCACAGAAGCAGAGTATGTTGCAGCAAGTGAGGCATGTAAGGAAGCATTGTGGCTTTCTCGTCTTGCTTGTGATATGGGTTTGCCTCAGCATGTACCTCACTTGCTGAGTGATAGTCAGAGTGCCATTGCTTTGGCTAAGAATCCGGTCTATCATGCAAAGACCAAGCACATTGAGGTGAGGTATCACTTCATTAGAGATTGCTTAGCCACTGAGAGCATTATTCTTGAGAAGGTTCACACTCGAGATAATGCTGCAGATGCTTTGACTAAAGCTCTACCACAGGATAGCTTTCGACACTGTTGTCACTTGATGGGGGTTACTTGATTCTTGATCTTACGCAGTCACTTGTATACTGTGTAACATGCCCATCAGGTGGGAGGTATAGTTTGTATACTTACACTCAAGTATTCTTTATCATTCTTTCTTTTTTCTCCCATAGTTACTCTGGCCATATTGGCCTTTAGTGGGAGATTGTTACCGTTAGTGTCCATGTGAAAGGCCAAATGGCCACCGGACACTTCTTTGTATATGTTCTTTAATAAAACATATAGTGGCCTGGTCAGTAACAGACTGTAAGTTCGACCGCATTTGTAAGACCTAAGAAGTCTGTCTTTGTGGTCCCTGTGTACTGTGTTTTCTGCGTATTCTACAACATCTGTGCGGAGTACTGTGTGTGGCGTCAGGAGCTCGGTTTTCTACTCCGAAGCATATCCTCGTGGAGCTCTCGAGAAGGAGAGTCCAGTGTGGTGCACGCCATCGAAATACTTCACTTTTCCCTTTTTGTGAGATACCAAGCACTTGTGTTCCCTCAATCAAACCATTCCTTTTCGATCTAAATTGCTCTTCTTGCAGAAGAGACACAAACTCATCAAATGCATACATATTGTGAATGCCTTTTGCAACCAAATGGAGTGTAGTGGAAAAGCTTTGAAAAGATTCTGGTAATCCTTTCAACAGTGTAGAGATGAGTGATGTATTCGAAATAATCTCATCTATGTTTTCCAATTTCTCTTTCAAGTCCTTGATGTGTGTCACATACACATCCATAGACTCATTTTCATCCATACATACATCCTCAAGTTGCTTCCTCAAGTATGAAACACATGCTTCATTATGCATCGCATACAAAGAAGCAAGAGTGTCCCATGCCTGTCTTGATGTAGAACATAACCGTATGTGTGGAAGTATATTATGCTTCATAGAAATCACAATCAATGCATAAGCTTGAGCATCTTTTCCATCCCATCTAAGTTGCTTCCATGTAGATGGAGAAGGAGTAATCATTGTACTTGAAGAAGAAGTTCCATTTGTGATAGTACTGTGAAGTAGAACATGCGGGTCTTCAATCTACATCCATCACTATGCTCCAAAGTTGTTTTGCAACAAGAACATGCTTCATCATGCAAGATCCCATTGGATAATTATTCCCATCAAGCTTGTGTTCAACTTGAAGCATTCCAAACAAGTCATTATTGCCCCCCATTTCATTAAAGAACAAGAATGTGACAGAATCTTCAGTTAAACGAAAGCTGAAATGAGTACTGAAATTTCAGCTCACAATCCATCACTTTGATGGTGATTTTGACCCCACAAACAACTTCAAAATGGGGCTAAAACTTGACTGCGACTAGTGGAACTATTTCTTGCCGGTTGAAAATCATTGTTCTATGCTCCAAAGTCCATTTGCACCGTTAAATTTGCACACACCGTGATGCGAAAAACCAAAACTTGAGAGGTTGTTGAACCTGCTTTGATACAACGGTTGGGTGCGTGTAGAAGTGCGAGAGGCACATGATAAGCACATAGACGGTGGCCATATTGGATACTCTATCCTGAAGGAGATGCATTGCAAGGGTATGGTTGCACACCTACCATTGATTGCGTAAATGAAGGAACCACGTGAAGCTTGCATGATAGGCAAGCAACAGAGGAAGGCATTTCCATAAGAAAGCAAGAATAGGGCAAGCTATCATATAGAGTTGGTGCATGCTGCCTCGTGCAGAAAAATGCCTACACAGGCCTTGGGTGGATCTTCCTACTTCATGTTACTTGTTGACGACTATAGCAGGAAGATGTGGGCTTATAGCTTGAAGATGTTACTTGTTAGCCTTATTGCGAAGCTATAAGGCTCAAGATTTTGGTAAGTTTAAAGAATGGCTTCAGCTTCTTGAACTGAAATAGTGAAGAAGATGAAGAAATTCAAGACAAATGGCGATCATGAGTTCACATCAATGCAGTTTGAAGATTCCTGCAAGAGTAAAGGAATCATGCATCAACTCATAGTGGCGCATAGCCCTCAACAAAATGGTGTTGTAGAATGTCGGAATTGAACCACATGGAGATGGAAGGGTGCATGTTGACAAGAAAGAGTTTGCCTAATCAATTTTGGGTAGAGGCTATCAACATTGCTATCTACATCTTGAATCGAAGCTACACCAAGGCACTTGATGGAAAGACTCCACAAGAAGCGTACATTGGTAAAAATCTCTCTTTCCCATTTTAAAGTATTTGGAATTGAATGTTATGTACATTTTCCAGATAGGGAATTGAAGGAGGAAAAGAGAGCATGCAAAGGGGAAATCAACTATGAACTTGGCCCAAGAGCTATCCCTTCTACACAAGAGAAGGAAGCATCATCTTTAGATGATGAGTCTGAAAGTCACCAACCTATCATCATGCAAGTGGAAAAGCCATAGTCAACTCTATGATTTTGAAAATCCCTTCCCATAGTCACTAGAATAGGTTGCAGATGGACCGAGGCCATCACAGAGAATAGAGGAATAGAGACAAGCAGGGACCCATATTGTAAACAAGTCCCTGATGGTTGATCTCATTCAAGAACAAAGGAACTAAGCAATGTGGAAGAGGCACTCCACAATTCGAATTGGAGGGCTACCATGCAAACATAATATATCAATATCATGAAGAATGGAACTTGGGAGCTGGTGGATCGACCCCCTAAGCATAAATTCATTGGCAGCAAGTGGGTCTGGAAGCTAAAGTACAAGGTTGATGGTACTCTAGAAAAGTACAAAGCAAGACTTGTTGCATAGGTTTACTCACAAGTTGAAGGCATTGACTTTTGTGAATCATTTGTGCCAACTGCAAGGATGACTACTATCCGAGTACTACTAGTTGTGGTTGCACATACGAATTGGCCAATCTATCACATGGATGTCAAATTAGTGTTCCTAAATGGAGAGCTCAAAGAGGAGGTATATGTGTCTCAACCACCATGGTTTGAGGCTCTCATTTAGAGAACAAGGTATGTAAGCTGAAAAAGGCATTATATGGGTTGAAATAAGCCCCTAGAGCATGGTAACAATGGATAGATAGTATTTCCTAGATCTAGGTCTCAAAAGATGTGCTTTAGATGCTAACTTGTATGTTCTAAAGAGAGGAGGGAAGACAATTGTGCTTGTACTCTATGTAGATGACCTTGTAATTATAGGAAATGATGATGCTCTTCTTAAAAAAACAATAGATTCCCTAAGTTGAGAATTTGAAATGACAGACTTGGGCTTAATGCATTATCACTTAGGCCTTGAAGTTTGGTAGGAACCAGGGAAGATTTTCATCTCTCAACAAAAGTATGCAAGATAGATATTGAAGGCATTTGACATGGAGGATTGCAAGGAAATCTCTACACCTATGAAGGTCAACACAAAATTATCTATTGGAGATACTTCACCTCCAATAGATATTGGAAGATATAGGAAATTAGTTGGAAGTCTCATCTACTTGTGCAATAGCAGACCATTTATCTCTTATGGCACTGGAGTAGTAAGCAGGTTCTCTAATAAGCCTTGCCAAACACATTGGAAGGCAAGCGTGTAGATACTCAGGTATGTGAAAGGAACCATTGACTATGGTATTCTTTATGAAGAAGGATGATCTCTAGTCGGATATTGTGAGTTAGATTCGGCAAGAGATATTGATACCAAAAAATCAATTTTTGGATTTTTTTTTCTTTAGGATCAAGGATTTTCTCTTGGATCAGTAAGAAGCAAGTGGCTATAATATTATCTTTCACTGCAACTGAGTATAAAGCTGCATGTGTTGCAACATGTGAAGCAGTATGGTTGAGGAGGATCCTATGGCACATAGGAATACAAAGGATAGGAGGCTACAAAGATAAAGTGTGACAACCAAAGTTAGGACGTTTTTCAACACCCTGCACAATGTTCCACAGTCCTTTTGCAACCAATATATGTCACATCATATAAGCCCACAACGGGTAGTTGGTACCATCCAACTTATCCTCAATAGCCAACATACAAAATACATAACTACTTTCAGCCATGGCCAGGTGACTAAAATACCTTGATGCAGAAAATTGATTGTATCTCAAAAAGTTGAACAAAATTACCCAGACACTCAAGTATCGTGTATCGTTTTATGACAAGTATCGCGTATCACCAGAGATTGATGTATCGTGTATCGTGACCTTGTCCAAGTATCATGTTTTACCATCATCTAGTATCGTGTATCATGACACTCAAGTATCGTGTATCGTGACACTTAATTATCATGTATCGTTTTATGACAAGTATCGGGTATTGCCAGAGACTAGTGTATCGTGTATCATGTGTCGTGTATCATCTCAAGTTCAAGTATTGTGTATCGTGGAAGGCCAAGTATCGTGTATCATGGGAAACTGTACACAACTTGAAAGTCTAGGAAAAGAAAGATCATTTTGGGCCAAATAAACTCCTAGAACAAGCGCAAGTCAAGATGACCCACTAACCCGACTTAGGGATCAGTGAATGAATCTGCACTCAAGATGTGTCCTAGGAAGCCAACGTAGTGTCATATCATCAGTATGAAGTGTAATTCTACCTAGTGTCAATTCCCATTACTCTGATACCTCTAGTGATTCAGACGAAGAAGCTAGAATGGCTTCTGAAGACATGCATAGCTCTGTTGGTAGGATTCATGTCCATAATTGAAGGAGAATATAGGACCTTTCTCCAGTATGTGAACACCAATCAGCATGATTTGCCAATCTACATAGACGGGTTAAATAGATCCATGGCACGAATGAAGAAAGTGAGCAATTTAGAGATTGTTCCTTGACCTACCGTAAAATATGAAGGAGGATTCTACATGGATAAAAGGGGAGTAATTTATGCAGTGATAGATTTTCCTAAAAGCATAAGTGAACAACGGGAAAATGAGGACATAAATCACCCTAATGGGGATAATAACGAAGATAGGATTTCTTCACCTTGAGGTAAGTCTAAAGTGAACAGAGTTTGGAGAGATGACAAGATCCCTCAGGATGACACATTGAATGATGTGTATATGGTAGCTGGGATGGAGAAACTACTACAAGCCCCTTCATCTTTGTGGGGAGAAAGTAGCAACGTTGTCACCATTTATGAGTTACAAGATCCGGAGGATCTCTCTCGAATTACCTATCTTCATAGGAATATGAGAAATTACTGGCCTATTTCGGATCTAGAAAGATCCCGATTAAGATATCAAGGCATTCCAATGTTTCCCCCTAGAGACGAGGGAACCACCTCCTAGAACCCTCAAGGAACTTACCAAAGCTTTGCCTACCAAAACTTTGTGCAGGCTCAACAATAGAGCATCCCGGTGAGGACCAATGTTCAGTTTGCAATGCCAGGAGCTATTCCCAACTATCAACCCCCATCCAATGGAGAGCCAAGAAACAAAAATCCTATTATGGAGAGACCGCCCATAGGCAAGTGAATCGACGTTCAAGTGAGACATCTAGCCATTCCTGTTATGCCCAGACCACCAGAACTTGGTAGAAGATTGCAACCAATCCAAGTGGCCAAATGTATGAGGAGCCACTATGATGGGTCGGGCGAACCTTATAACCACATAGCCGAGTTCAAGCAAGTCATTCATGCTAAAGAAGTGGAAGATTTCCTAGTTCAATATGAGTCATTCAGTTTGACTCTCACGGATACTGCCTTAGCCTGGTTCCAACCACTTGAACCCAATAGTTTCTTAAACATGGAACAAGTATTTCAAGAAATGATTGAAAAATTCACAAAGACAGTATAACATTAAGAATAACTCTTCATCTTTGATTCATAGCTTCAAACATTCTCCTATTGAGTCAGTCAGTCTGGCAGCTAGAAGATTTAAGCAATATGTGGATAGATGCCCCACAATGGAAAGGCCTACACAATAGAAAATGATCTCATTATTTTTGGAAGGATTAGTCAATGGATCTCTAAGAGCACTAGTCTATGTAAAGATATTCCAAACATTGAATGAATGCTTGAAGGAGTGTATAGACTTGGAAGACAACTTGTCAGAAGACTTGAAGATTCCCCAAACCAAGAATAAGAGTGAGGATACTTCTAGTAGCATCTCTAGTTCGAACAACAATTTGGAAGGGATTGCACACTTAGTGGCCAAGAAATTAGGCATGCAAGGACAAAAGAATTACCCCAACCCCCCATTGAGGATGCCGATGCTTAGGAGATGTGTACATTGTGGAGGGGATCATCCTTCTCATGTGTGCAATAGAGGAATTATTCCACCACTCCCATATGTTTATAACCAACACACAACACATAATCAAGCTTAGTACTATAATATTGAACAGAAATACACAAATCACAATGCTAAAATTTTTCCTTACAATAGACAACCTAGACCTGTCCAACCACCACAATTCAAGCCATATGGACACCGAGCTAGAGACCAAGGAAGGGAATTTCCTAGATATCCTCAGTACCAGAACCCACCTCCCATTCAATGTCCATACAACTACCCGGGATACACTCCACTATAGCCGGTGTTAGGACAACAACCACCTCACCCACAGAATGTTGTCCCAATGAAATTTGCCCAAGCAAAAGAGAACACTGAGAGATCCCTACTATTGACCACTTCATTAATAGGCCCTGACAACCATAATTAGTTCTATGATCAAAAGCGGGGAGAATACTATGCATACAAGGATGAATCGGTGAACTATGAGCAACACCCTTATGGACAAGATGTCTAATACTCACACGGGTACCGAGCTGAATATGCTACATTAATGTACACGACTCCAAGAGCCCAAGCACCTTCTAGACCCTTGATTAGACCTCAAGTCCCTAGAGGACCTTGTTATCGCTGTGGATGAGACCATTTCATCAAGGAATGCACTCTACCTTATCAACCACGACGTAAGGTTTGTGAAGGGTATTGTAGTGATTGTGGAAAGGAGCATTTGTTTAGGGATTGTCCTAAAACCCTAACAAGATGAACCAAATGACTCAACTCAACGTAGTAGAAGTGGTGGAGTCTTCTGGAAGTGACAAGGAATATATGGTACCATTGAAGGCGATTACAAGAGCACAAGCTAAAGAAAGTCCGGAAAGATTAGATTCAATTATGCAAGAAACCAACAAACTAGAAACACCGATGCCTCAAATAGTGGTAGACTGGAAAGAGTATGAAGAAAACTCCAAGATGAAAAGAACTTAAAGATGGAAAGCTTGACAAGAGAAATTGAGAAACAAGTGGATTCAAAAGAAGGAGGAAGAGAAGAGCAAAGAAGGGCCAACTCAATCTAAGAATCATACAACCATTAATGATTCTAATAAAGAGGAGAAAGAGCAGCCAAAACAACAAGCTGGGTTGGTTCTAATTGATGCAATGCCCAAAGATTTAGCCATGTGGATAAAAGCATATCAATCTAGGATCAAAGCAGGACCAAGTTTGGAACAACATGAATTAAGTTACCCGAGAGGGGATTTGGAAAAATAAAGGCTAGAGATCTACAAAAGGTTGATTGAAATTGCTCAAAACACACTAGAGAAACCTATCCAAAGTCTCCTAAAAACAAGGATGCCTGATAGAGAATTTCAAGAATGTTTAGGAGTACATGACCCTTCGGAAGAAAGGAGGATTGTTGAGAAAGCTGAAAGCATAACCATTGACAATCATGAAAGAAGTTCTGTTATCCCGGAAGTTGAAGCTAATTGGCCTGAGGGTCTATGGGCTAGAGTCCGGGAAGAAAGTTGGAGGAAAACTAAGGGAATTGATCTGCCTTTTGAAGAGTTAGATGCATCCAAGAACCCAAGAATGATGAACCAAGAGATAAACTATGAGGAATGTTTGGAATTGGATAAAGAGGATTTGGAAAGCATAAATGCTCTACCTAACTACATGGGAGAGTATGAGCAAAATTTCGAGCTTTATCATGCCCCAACAATAAGAACAAAAGGAAGAGAAACCTCAAGCAAAACATCGGATATAACACAAAAGTTGAAGGAGACAAAAGTGCAGTGCTCTATAACTTTGGAGGAATTACTGAAAATCAAAACACTAGTATCGACTAAATTGGCTAAGCAAATGGGGCAAAAGGAAGCAAAGATAGTCAATAAGGAGGCTAATGGAGATGTGCGTACAGTCCAAATCCCAATAGACAAAGTAGGAGATTTCAACAAAGGAGCTAAATGTAACACATGTCTACCCATTACTTTTTGAGGTTACACCACGAAAGCAATCCTAGACACAAGAGATGGAGTAGGAATAGCCACAAAAGAAATATGGGAAAAGAGGGGAAAACCAACTTTATGACCTACAAGAATGAAATTACAATTAGCTGATGGTCACACCAAAAAACCTCTAGGATTGTTAGAGAATGTTGTACTTACAACATGTGGAGTAGACTTCGAGCACACGTTAGTCATTTGTCAATTTGAGAGAGCAAGTAACTATGAAATGATCTTTGGAAGACCTTTCATGAGACAACTAAGGGTAGTGCAAGACTAGGGAAGAGACACAGTATACCTGCAACATAGGGACACAACCATGAGGATAAATCTCCATACATATACTTACCAAGATGTCCCACCTCGACAATGGAACTCAATACATAAAGAAGAGGATGACCTATCAATCCATAGTGCGGGATCCAAAGACCAATCATGGATGCACGAGGACACCCAACTATGGATGTGTAAGGTGGCCAAGAGAGAAGAAGAAAGAAGAAGAACATGGCAACTAGGTTGTGGAATCTCTAGACCAGTAGATGGTCCAGCATATATGCCATACGTGTTCTCCAATGAAGAGTTTGAGCCCCATAGATGGATGGAGATATTGGCCACATTGGATGTGTTTGTCAATGAGGAAGTCCTAACCTTGAACGAGTGCATAGAAAAGGATGGATATGATGTAAGTCTATACATGGTTGTACTACAAGAGATAGAGGAAGGAGAATGGATAGAGAAAGAATGGAAAGAAGATGAAAGTATAGAAATGGAGATTGAGAACTAAGTGGAAGGACATCACTTGGAGGGAGAACATAGAGAAACTATTACTAGAAGCACTTCCACTCTCGAACAAAAAGGAAGATAAGAGAATATAAATTCAGAAGAGACTAGCAAGGAAGAGAATATACCACAAGAATAGTTTGAGGGTCCTGAAGATTTAAAAAAAATGAAGTATAGGAAAGAAAAATTTCCATCCAAATGCCTAAATGACAAGCACAAGAAAGAATAGCATATGATAATAAGGAACATACCAAGAAAGTTACAGTGACCATAGACGGGGAAGAGGAGAGATGCACCTACATCGGGAAAGATGTGTCAGAAAATGAAGAACGAGAACTAATAGAGTTGATTCAAAACTCTAGGGATGTGTTTGCTTGGACATACAAGGACTTAAAAGGAGTGGATCCCTCTATTTTTTCACACTATATTCCCATGAACCCTGAAGCTAAACCTTCAAAACAACAACCATACACTTACAATGACGTATACTCTGCCAAAATCAAGGAAAACAGAGATAAATTATTGGCAGCAAGGTTTATATATGAAATCGAACACACAGAGAAAAAACTTGGAGAAGCTTGTAGAAGGTAGAAAAGTGCATTTCAAAGCGACGAAGTTTGGCCTAGCCAACTAGCACAAGACCAGCCCTTGAGCTTATGGAGACTCAAATAGACCTTATAGGCATGTGATAAGTGCAAAGAAATGAACTATGTAATTTAGAGCATCAAGGAGGAGTTGATACAAAATAGATAGATTCGTGGGTCAACTAGCTCAAAAAAATTACTATCCATGGAAGAGACAATGAACTTCAAATGCCCATAGTGACCAACGTGATTACAATTCCTTTTATGGGAGTGATACACATAGGGTTCAATGTATAAAATGCACAAAAGTATAAGGAATAAGCAAAATATGCTATAGGAATGAATCAGACACTCAATGGTGGTACCTCCTATTTTTTAGGAATACGTAGAGATTGACCTTGAGATACAAAAATTGATATTTCTCCCAATATACTAAATCAAATGCTATGAAGATTTATAGGAACAACCTAGGCACTAATATCTTTCCAGTGATGCATCTTGCATTCAATTTGGAGCTGTGGAGAGAGAGCAACAGTCTCTGCAAGGTTACTATTGGCGAAGAAGATGATGCAGAAAATTGAAGGAGCAAGACAATGATGGTCACAAGTGTATGTATGTTGCTTCCATTTATTGTACAAGTGATTTCAAGTCTTTATATAGACTCTAGGAGTGTTCCAGGACTTCTACAAGTGGATTTTGAATTCAAATGAAGCTGGGAATGGTTGTTGGAGGGAATCAATTCACTTTCCTACAATCTAGGAAAAGTGAAGATCTAGTTTGATCTACTTTTAGTGATTGATTGCTTGATTGAATGCAACCCAACCACCACAAATTCATGGGATTTGGGCTATATCTTTCTACCTTTACATGTGTAAAGCTCAAGTCTTTTACAATGGTAAAAGGTCCATGAAAAATCTTTTTTTTTTAAAAAGTACAATAAGTGAGCATAAATAAAAGAACTCTCCAACAGATATCCTTTCGACGCGATAGCCTTTGATGTATATCAAATCCACCTCAAGCATAATGTAAGCTTGATGTTCCAACAACTCCCCCTCAAGCTAAAGTATGCTTGATTCTTCATTCTTTGATAGGTCGAATACCTGCCATAGCTTTGAATATGCAAAGCTGTATTCCATCAAGTGCCTTTATCATCATATCTTCTACTTGCGTTTCATCATATCTTCTACTTGATAAAGTGGTAATGAACCTCTATGTGTTTCGTTCTTGCATGGAAAATAGGGTTTGCCGCTAGATGCATGGAACATACATTATCTCCAAATATGTGAGGTTTGGAACTCACAAGTCCCAAATCTGTATACAATGCCTTTAACCATATTGCCTCTTGAGTTGCTATGGTCAAACCTCTGTACTCTGCTTCAGTCAAGGATAAAGCAACTGTTGGTTGCTTCTTGGAACTCCAAGACACTAGTTTTGAACCTGCAAATGCTAAGTAACCAGAAGTACTTCTTCTATCATCCTTATTTCTTGCCCAATCTACATCTGAATAGATTTTTATATCAAAATCTGAAGAGTAAGGATAGAATATACCTTTGTTGATTTACCTTTGAGATACTTAAGTACTCTCTTAGCCGCATCCATGTGTGGTCTTCTTGGCGAGTGCATGAATTGACTTAGCATTCCGACATTTGCCCTTATATGAGTAGCATATATCAAATTACCTACCAAGCTTTGATATTCTTTAATGTCTTCAATTCTCTCACCTTCATAAACATTAAGTTTATGATTCATCTCCAAAGGTGTACTTACAGGTTTTGTGTTTTCCATTTTGAACTTGAGAAGTAGATCTTGAATGTATCTTCTCCGAGTCAAATACATTCCTTCATTTGTGTATATCACCTACATACCTAGGAAATATGTGAGCTCACCTAAGTCACTGATTTTGAATTCCTCTTGCATGTGTCTCTTGATCCTTTGAATGCCATTTAGATCATCACTTCTCACAATAATATCATCTACATATACACATAGATAGATAACCCCATCGTGTTGATGAATAGAGAAGGATCTAGGTTGCTAGCTTTGAACCCTTGATCTTGAAGATATGTAACCAACATGTAATTTCAAGCTCTAGGAGCTTGCTTCAATCCATACAATGCTTTCTTAAGTCTGTAAACATAAGATGGATTATTAGGGACGTTTTCAAAACCTGTTGGTTGTGATATGTATACCTCTTCACTTATCCAACCATTTAAGAATGCATTTTTCACATCAAGTTGGAGGAGTCTCCAATTCCTTGCAACAACTAGACTTATCAATGTCCTGATTGTAGTCATCTTTGCAACTGGTGAGAATGTTTCCTCATAGTCTATACCATGGGTTTGAGAGCATCCTTTGGCAACT
Organism: Ceratopteris richardii; assembly: GCA_020310875.1. Lineage (NCBI taxonomy): Eukaryota > Viridiplantae > Streptophyta > Polypodiopsida > Polypodiales > Pteridaceae > Ceratopteris > Ceratopteris richardii. Next base: position 114,579,591 of record CM035434.1, read on the forward strand.
AATCTTGCCTTGTACCTGCAAAGTAATCCATCTAAATTTCTTTTAACTTTATATACCCATCTGCAACCAATTACCTTTTGATTCGGTGACCTTGGAACCAAATCCCAAGTGTCCATCTCCTTCAATGCATCTATTTCTTCTTTCATGGCCTTTTTCCAATTAGGGTTTCCCTCTGCCTCTTCATAGGTTGAGGGTTCTCTGAAATAGAGTCTTTTGCCAAGTAGATTGAATGCTTTGTAACAAATGTGGAATCATATCCATACCTTTCTGGTTGTTTCTTTTCTCTTGCTGATCCTCTAGGTGCTTGTTTGGAGCATTCTCCAACTTCTTGCATCTTTGCTTTGCCTCTTGAATTCCATAGCTTGTAATCCTTTTCCCTTTCATCTTGGTCATCATCCGTATCACTTCTTGGATCCTAGACCTGTGTATTATGCTTGCTTCCTAATTGATGAGAATCAGAATCAAGATCATATGGTAGAGTTACGTTTTGTTTGTCGTCATCATACCAATACATGTGTTCTTCAAACACAACATCTGTACTTGTAGTGAATTGCTTGGTTGAAGGATTATAGAACCTGTAACCCATCTGCTCTCTACAATTCCATTTCGTTGAGGAGAGTACCTGGTAGTCACTTCTCTTTTGATACCTTTGTCCTGCAAGAACTCATCAAACTCTTTGGAGAAGTATTCTCCCCCTCCATCAGATATGAGATTCTTGAGTGATCTACCTGTATGATTCTCCACATGTGCGAGATACTTTTTGAAGCAATCAAACACTTCATTCATACTCTTGATAAAGTATACAACAGTCCATCTACTATGGTCGTGAATAAATGACACATAATACCTTGATCCTGCCAATGAAGGTTGACTTGGTCCCCATACATCTGTATGTACTAATGCCAATACGTTGTTGTGGATGTAGCCTTTATGGTTGAATGGTTGTCTTTGTGCCTTCCAAATCTGACATGCATCACACCTGTTGATCATGTGTTGCTTTGATATGTTTGGTGATCCTAGAACACTTTGATTCCTGCATATATCCTTCAAGGTTCTTTCATTCACATGAGCAAGTCTCTTATGCCACACTTCAAGCTCACTTAGGGTTTGAGACCCAAAAGTGAATAGAGCTATGTTCCTGGTTTCTCCTACTTCAAAAGTAAAGAGCCTACCATGCTTCTCACCTCTCGGTATCTTCTTGAAGCCTTGACATGGATCTTCCACAAAAGCTCCATGTTGGGTGAACCTAACTTGCAAGCCTTTTTCAACTATTTGGCCTACACTTATTAGGTTTTTAGTGATAGTGGGTACATAGAGAACCTTACTCAGAATGTTTTTCCTACCATTGGAAGCTTTGACATTACCAATCTTCTCCACATTGTGCTTTGTGTCATCCCTTGTTTGTACTTAACGTCTATGCTTTGGACTTTCCAAATCAGATAGAAGAGCAATGTTGCCTGCAACATGATTCGAACATCCTGAATCTATGTAGAACAAATGATCATCTTCTGTACCTTCTTTGTGGCTTAGATTCATGAGAAGCAATGAGTCTTCATGTGGTTGATCTTCTGAATAATTGTTGTAGTCCCTTCTATTATAGCCTCTATTGTTATTGTTGAAATTGTGTCCACCTCTTCCTCTATTGCTTCCATATCCACCTCTTCCACTTCCTTTCTGGGTCTTCGCATTGAACCAACAATTCTGAGTGGTGTGGTTGGTCGTATCGCATATGGCACAAGGTTGAAAATTTTAACCTTTGGCTTTGTCTTTCTTTGTTCCTTTCTTCTTCCCTTTCCACTTGCTCTTGCTTGCAAAGTTGGCTTGGGAAGTCTCTTCTTCATCTTCTTCCTTCTTTTTGCCTTTCTGCTTCTTATCCTTCTTATCTGCATATTGAGCACTAGTTGAACTACCATGATATAAGTTACCTTCCTTTATGCTATTGTTGGCCTCTTGATTGAAGAGTTGTTTAAGAAAGATGTTGAAGTCTGGAGTTTGCACATCCATGATGAGATCATAAGCTATCGTGAAAGATTGCCATTGCTTATCACTTCGAATCCCATTGAGAATTTACCTCATGATAGCCTCTTCTTCAATCAGCTCTCCAATGTATGCTAATTGATCGGCAACCTCCTTGAACTTGGTAACAAACTCTGTGATGGTTTGTTTAGGTGTCGTCTTCATTTGGTTGAACTTATTCAAAAGATGATTCTTTCTTGCTTTGCCACTAACAGAAAAGAAAGTCTCGAGGTCATCCCAAGTCTCTTGAGATGTCTTGCATCCTCTAATATGTGATAATAGTAAGTTAGAGATAGAGTTTAGTATGTACGTCCTTGCTTGAGCATCCCTTGCACACCAAAGTGTGAGCTTACCTATCTCCTCTTGTGTAGGTCCTCCTTTGGATCTTGGAATAGGCATAGCTTCATCACCTGCTACAACTCCATAAAGATTTCTACCTTGCAAAGGCCTCCATTCTGATTTTCCAAGCCACATAGTTGTGTCGATCAAGCTTCTCAATCATTGAGGGAAAGCCGTCACCCATCTTGATCTAGCTTTGATGCCACTGAGAAAACTTGGAAAAGCTTGTAGAAGGTAGAAAAGTGCGTTTTGAAGCGATGAAGTTTGGTCTAGCCAATTCTCCACATGTGCAAGATACTTCTTTAAGCAATCAAACACTTCATTCTTACTCTTGATAAAGTATAGAACAGTCCATCTACTATGGTCGTCAATAAACGAGACATAATACCTTGATCCTGCCAACGAAGGTTCTTGACTTGGTCCCCATACATCTGTATGTACTAAGTCCAATAAGTTGTTGTGGATGTAGCCTTTGTGGTTGAATGGTTGTCTTGTGCCTTCCCAATCTGACATGCATCACACCTATTGATCATGTGTTGCTTTGATATGTTCGGCAGTCCTAGAACACTTTGATCCCTGCATATATCCTTCAAGGTTCTTTCATTCACATGAGTACGTCTCTTATGCCACACTTCAAGCTCATTTAGGGTTTGAGACCCAAAGTTGAATAGAGCTATGTTCTTGGTTTCTCCTACTTCAAAAGTAAAGAGCCTACCATGCTTCTCACCTCGGGCTATCTTCTTGAAGCCTTGACATGGATCTTCTACAAAAGCTCCATGTTGGGTGAACCTAACTTGCAAGCCTTTTTCAACTATTTGGCCTACACTTATTAGGTTTTTAGTGATAGTGGGTACATAGAGAACCTTACTAACAATGTTTGTCCTACCATTGGAAGCTTTGACATTACCAATCTTCTCCACATTGTGCTTCGTGTCATCCCCTGTTTGCACTTCATGTCTATGCTTTGGACTTTCCAAATCAGATAGAAGAGCAATGTTGCCTGCAACATGATTCGAACATCCTGAATCTAGGTAGAACAAATGATAATCTTCTTTACCTTCTTTGTGGCTTAGATTCATAAGAAGCAATGAGTCTTCATGTGGTTGATCTTCTGAATAATTGTTGTAGTCCCTTCTATTATAGCTTCTATTGTTATTGTTGAAGTTGTGTCCATCTCTATCTCTATTGCTGCCATATCCACCTCTTCCACTTCCTTTCTGGGTCTTCCCATTGAACCAGCAATTCTGAGTGGTGTGGTTGGTCTTATCGCATATGGAACAAGGTTGAACATTCTGACCCTTGGCTTTGTCTTGCTTTGGTCCTTTCTTCTTCCCTTTCCACTTGCTCTTGCTTGCGAAGTTGACTTGGGAAGTCTCTTCTTCATCTTCTTCGTTCTTCTTGCCTTTCTGCTTCTTATCCTTCTTATATGCATATAGAGCACTAGTTGAATTACCATGATATGAGTTACCTTCCTTTATGCTATTGTTGGCTTCTTGATTGAGGAGTTGTCCAAGAAAGATGTTGAAGTCTGGAGTTTGCACATCCATGATGAGATCATAAGCCGTCATGAAGGATTGCCATTGCTTATCACTTCGAATGCCATTGAGAATTTGCCTCATGATGACCTCTTCTTCAATCAGCTCTCCAATGGATGCTAACTGATCTGCAACCTCCTTGACCTTGGTAACAAACTTCTTGATGGTTTGTTTAGGTGTCTTCTTCATTTGGTTGAACTCGTTCCAAAGATGATTCTTTCTTGCTTTGGTACTAGCAGAAAAGAAAGTCTCGAGGGCATCCCAAGTCTCTTGAGATGTCTTGCATCCTCTAATATGTGGTAATAGAAAGTCAGAGATAGAGTTAAGTATGTACGACCTTGCTTGAGCAGCCCTTGTGCACCAAAGTGTGAGCTTATCTGTCTCCTCTTGTGTAGGTCCTCCTTTGGATCTTGGAATAGGCATAGCTTCATCACCTGCTACAATTCCATAAAGATTTCTACCTTGCAAATAGGCCTCCATCCTGATTTTCCAAGCCGCGTAGTTGTGTTGATCAAGCTTCTCGATCATTGAGGGAAATCCATCACCCATCTTGATCTAGCTATGATACCACTGAAAGAACTTGGAGAAGCTTGTAGAAGGTAGAAAAGTGCGTTTCGAAGCGACGAAGTTTGGTCAAGCCAACCGGCACAAGAACAGCCCTTGAGATTATGGAGACTCAAATAGATCTTATATGCATGCTATAAGTGCAAAGAAACACACTATGTACTTTGGAGCATCAAGGAGAATGAGTCAATACAAAACAGATAGGTTCGCGGGTCGACTAGCTCAAAAAACTTACTATCTATGGAAGAGACAATGAACTTCAAATGCCCATAGCGACCAGCGTGATCACAATTAGAAAAAATCCTTTTATGGGAGTGATACACATAGGGTTGAGTGTAAGGAATGCACAAAATTATAAGGAATAAGCAAAATATGCTATAGGAATGAATGCGACATTCTTTGGTGGTACTTCCTATTTTTCAGGAATACACAGAGATTGAGCTTGAGAAAGAAAAATGCAGATTTCTCCCAATCTACTAAACCAAATGCTTTGAAACTTTACAGCCATAAACTAGACAATCATAAATTTCCAATGAGTCATCTTGCACTCAATTTAGAGCTTTGGAGAGAGAGCAGCAGCCTCTGCAAGATTATTGTTGGCGAAGAAAATGATGCAGAGAATTGAAGGAGCAAGACAATGATGGTCACAAGTGTATGTATATTGCTTCCATGTAATGTACAAGTGATTTCAAGTCCTTATATAGCCTCTAGGAGTGTTCCACGACTTTTACAAGTTGAATTTGAATTCAAATGAAGGTGGGAATGGTTGTTGGAGGGAATCAATTCACTTTCCTACAATCTAGGAAAAGTGAAGATCTACTTTGATCTACTTTTAGGTGATTGATTGCTTGATTGAATGCAACTTCAACCACCACAAATTCGTGGGATTTGGGCTCTATCTTTCTACCTTTACATGTGTAAAGCTCAAGGCTTTTACAACGGTAAATGAACCATCAAAATTTTCTCAATAAAATACAATAAATGAGCATATGAAAAAGAACTCTCCAACGGATTTTCTTTCGACGCGATAGCCTTTGATGTAGATCAAATCCACCTCAAGCATAGTGTAAGCTTGATGCTCCAACAGCTTCCCCTCAAGCTAAAGTATGCTTGAGTCTTCTTTCTCTGATAGGTTGAATACGTGCCATAGCTTTGAATCTACAAAGCTTTATTCCATCAAGTGCCTTCGTCATCATATCTGCTACTTGCTTTTCAGTAGGAACAAAAGAAATGTCAATCTCCTTTGCTATGAGCTTCTCCCTGATGAAGTGGTAATGGACTTCTATGTGCTTGGTTCTTGCATGGAAAATAGGATTTGCCGCTAGATGCATGGAACTTATATTATCTCCAAATATGTGAGGTTTGGAACTCACAAGTCCCAAATCTGTATACAATGCTTTTAACCATATTGCTTCTTGAGTTGCTATGGTCAAAACTCTGTACTCTGCTTCAGTTGAAGATAAAGCAACTGTTGGTTGCTTCTTGGAATTCCATGACACTAGCTTCGAACCTGCAAATGCTAAGTAACCAGATGTACTTTTTCTATCATCCTTAGCTCCTGCCCAATCTGCATCTGAATAGATTTTGATATCCAAACGTTGTAGCATCACAACTCATACTTGTCAATCCAGGACGCATCTCATGAGACGCAAATGTTCGCGTAGAAGCACTCAGCAGACATAATGGCGCTTCGTCAACGTATGATTAACAACATTATTAACAAGAAGACACAACATAAGCATCATGCATGATGCACATAATCGTAATCACAAGCATAATAGCGACATAATCATACATCAACGTGTCACAAGCGTTAGGCAAGATGAACAAGCACGCATGCACATCATGACGACAAGAGAGCAACAATCTAACTACAAACTAGCATTATCTCATTACTTCTCAAAAAGCTCTCCCAAAAGAAGAGGTGGAGACCTCTTTATATACAAAATGGAAAAAAAGCATGCTATTTGGGATTTCTAAACTGAAAGGAGAATGAATCCCACTTATTCTCTAGTGTGGCACTCACACACACCTATACAAGAGTGCTTTATTAATTTAATGAAAAGTAGAAAAAGGTACAAATGATGATGAAAATAAAGTGGATCCAAGAAATATATGTTGTATCTTCAACACTCCCCCCCTCCTTGACTTTGTCGTCCTCGACAAAGCTTTTGCAAGTATGAAGCTTTTGTGGAAGAGTGTGTAGGAGTTCCTTTTGATTTGCATGATCCGTACACCATTGGAGTGTTTTGCTTTGTTGCTTTTCTTCATCTTGCTTTTTGTTTGGAGCCGAGTGCTTTAACTTGGTTCTTTTGCCTCATATAGATGGGAATGAATATGCTAGAATGCCTCTTTTTTTTTCTTTTTCTTTTTCTTTCTTAAAAAAAAAAAAAAAAAGGATGGATGATGTATGAGCATGAAATGATAAAAATGTAGATGATAGATACAAATAGATGAACTTAATTCATCTCTTCTTAGTCCATATGCATGAGTGGGGACTAAGGGTGCATGGGCAGAAAACAAAAAAGTGTCTATGCACGGTCTTGTAATGTGACCCTATCTTATGCATACTCTAAAAATGCATACAAAAAACAATGGTGCAAAAATGATGGATCTTGAGAAAAGTGCTCAAGGGTTTAGGTGATGATGAGGCTTCCTCCAAATCTCCAACTCCAAGAACCTTCTCTTTTCCATCACCCATTTGAAATGGATGATACCTTTGTCCACCATCCTGAAAAAAGAAAAATAAAAAGCAAATTTTTGAAATCTATGTACATGTGCCCTCTTTGTGTCTGGGTTAAACTAAGTGTGCCTAATGCTTGGCCTTTGGATGAGGCCCTATTCGTGTGCATACTTGGTGTGCATCTTAAACATATGCTGTGCATTGGGCAAGGTTGGGTCCGACACCCATGGATGTGCACGAAGAGGTTTTAGGCCGCCAATATGTCTTCACTTTGTTGGTCTTAGCCTTGAGGTTTCTGCTTGGATCTTTTCTAAGTGTTGGCTTTATTGCTTTGGATCCCTTGGTCAATAGTGGTCGTTCTTGATGATAAGGCATGGTGAATCTAGACCGAAGATTATGAAGTCTAGTGTGAGAGGGTTGAGTTTGTAAAAGAGCTTTCTTTGGTACCCATATCATAGTGCGATTTGGTTGGGCTCTAAGTAATTGTTTGGCCACACAAATTTGCTTTACATTACAAGGGAAATGTGACTTCTTCTTGATGTATGGGTCTTTTGTGCCTTTTATGTGAGTCTTTATAAGAAACTCATCTTTGCATGGGGAGTTCAACAAAGGTTGAGTTTCTTTACATATATCATGCTCATGCAATGGATCATAAGGTTGTGTGGTTTGAGATCGATCTAGAGATCGAGCGATGCATTTATCTTTATTACACATAGAATCTCTAGATATACAAATGGGTGAAGAATCTTCATGATTGACAATGGATCCAACATCATTTTCCATAGCGTTGTTATAAAGTATTTGCTTATCCTCTTCTTGATGAGCCAAATGTAGCACATCCTTGGCCATGGACTCATAAGGAGAATCCAAGTCTAGAGGAAGAGAGGGCCCTTCCATATCCCCCAAGCACTTGGAGTCCTCCACTTCATCATTCGTCAAGGTTTCTTGTGACTCACTTAAAGAAAGGTTAGATAAAAAAGTATGAGTGGAAAGACTATTCCGTGGATTAAAAGCACAATCTTTGAATAGATGATTATGTCCACAATCCATACAATGAGGATAATCATCAGGATTTCCAAAAGACTCACTAGTGGGGATGGACATAATAGATGGACAAGATGCTTCAAACCCTTGATGTTCAAAAAACCTTTGAGTGCCTATGACTAAGTCTTCGTCTATACCTTCCATAACAAAAAATGTTTCAAAAAATTCCATACCATTCACCACAATAGGCAACACAACTTGACCCATGCAATCATAATTTTCACCATTCATGAGGATAGAGGAATGAGTGGTTAGTTGAATATTGTCCAAAATAATAGTCACTAAATCAATATGAATTAAATTCCACTCACAATTAGGGTTAACGTAAGCACTCATATTTCTATGGTCATGACCAATGAATATAGTTACAAAAGTGTTGCTATGTTCCCTAGTTGCAACTATGGAACCCACCCCTTTAGAAATTCCATCAATTTCCTCTACCCCTTGCAAATTTTCTCTATTTGTTTCACCTTGATCATGTGTGATTAATGCATGCATCTCATCTTTTTCTTCCTTCTTTTGTGCAACCTTTTCCCCCTTCCTTCTTTCTTTTGCCTTTTTCTTTCCCATGTTTCGATGAAAACAATTTTTGGTTTTTTGAGTGTTTTTAATATTTGTTTGGTATTTATGAAAGAGTTTGTTTGATGTTTTTGTGTGTGTTTTTTGAATGTTTTTTAAGATGTGTAAATAAGTTCTAATGGGGTTCTTCTAACAAAGATGAAGGAGAATCTTTGCCAAATATACATATGTTACATAGATTTGGAAAGGAAATTATATGAAACAGAGATATATATATATATATATTTTACAATAATAATTAAACCACAAGAACACATTGCAAGAAGGGACATGCTCTTTATGAAAATCATACATGTGAAAACATCTCTTCTACTGCAAGGATCAACTCATCGATTAAGTTCAAAGAAGGGCTAATCAATTTCGAATATGCATAAAGAACCAATTTCACATTGGTGTTGGGCTGTAGGCATGTAATCAATGATCGTGTGAGTGATTCAAATTCCCAAGCAATCAAAGTTTGACAAATCATACTTGATATGGAATGAGATCCATTCAATAAGCTAAAATAATGAAATATACGTGTGCATCAATTGAAGCCATTCATAAGGACATTCCATATTTTTCAAATCATACAAAAATACTCTTCACAATAGCAAATGCTATCAGGATCTTGGCATAACCTTCCATCTCTAAGATCCATCAATATTCATACCTAGAAGCGCCTGTTTTTCACAAAATGCCTTATCTAAGGATGCACTTACATCTTGACCATATGTGAAAACCATACCCTTCCCACTTACCCCAAAGAAATGAATAGTGCTTGAGCGTGGTGTGGCCTACACAAATCAAAGAGGCATTAGTTTCTAATTTTTTCATGTTGCAAAACCCGTTTGATCCTTTTACTTAAGCGAGAGAAAAAAGGAATAGTTTTTTTATGTCCTCCATCGTACTCTCAAGACCCATAGTTCACTATACACATCACTTTTGGAGATTTTCTCTTTCACAGCATAACGTTATGCATAACTTTTGGAGTATCTATTGTTTTCTATTTTATGTGCAAAATGCTTTTTCCACGTAGTGCACTAAAATATTCGCCATCGCAATTTGCGTTTGTATGCAATGAACCTATTTTATCCATAAAAAACCACCAAGTGGTTGCTGTCAACTCGAAATCAATGCCATGCATGTCGCTTTAGTTTACATATGCTGGCAATAGCGACGTAAGGGGACCGCAGGAGTAGCTGAGTTACATGGACCCCAGATCATTGGATGCAAACAGGGCCGCACCTACCGGGATATTTGCGAATTAGTCCTACAAACTCTTTCACGCTGTTTCCTGGCATCTTCAACGATGTGTTTTAGGGTGAACCCCTGACGTTGGTGCGCATCTCCAGCAACCTCAATGAGGTTTAATAGTGGAGAGACTCCAAAAATTTTGTGATCAGCTGTTATGCAGCACATGTAGTGAACTTGAGGTTTTAATTCAAACAGTCTGCACGTCAGCCACAGTTCGCAATGGGCAAAATTTGAAATGTCAAGATTTGTGGGTTGTTGCAGTGAAATGGGCTATTGCAGTGAAGTGGGTTGTTACACTCGGGGCCTGGGGGTTTTCCAAACCCGTCCTGCAAAGGGAAAATGCGATCAATGATAACATCATCACAAGAGCATAAATACCTGCTTCTTTGTTTATTTAGTGTTCCACGCCTAAAAATGCTTAGAACTTGCTGTAATACGCAAAATGCAAAAAATTCAGCCAAAAGAAGAACAAGGAGTGGACATTGCCATATGCACATAGCATTTCATGAATGGAGCAACATGGTCCCAAAACCTTCAGAGAATTATGGAAAAGCAATCATATCTTAAGTAGCCATTCAAACGCTCGTGCAACACTAAAGATAGTGAAATAGGGATAAGACAAATGCATAGACAACTCTAGATGGCTGGAGTCCTCGATGTGCATGCCTTCAGCTATTGAGGCTTGTTCATGGTCAGATTCCATGAATTTCATATCCAGACCTTGATGGAGTTGGAGGTTCATCTTGCAGGTGATAGGCCTCCATGGTCATGCCTTCTAACCCACCAGCGTACCTTCATTTTCTACCCTCACCCCCAAATGTTTAGTCATTCCTTTCTTAGTGCTTGAAAAAAATAAAGAATCACCTACAGTCGAGTGCCCCCTCCTCCTAGAATATTTTGATATATTATTTCAAACATCCCTTTCACATGACCCTTCCAAGTATAAGGATTTCCTGCTAAGCTGAGTGCACGACCAAGTTCTAACCTGTAGTCCCACCTCTCATATGATGTCCCAATAGCATGCATCAAAGCAACAACCTTGCCAAATAATCAAGGCTTGCTATAACTACGTCTTGCGACTTCAGACAAGAGCTGCTCTATTCATGTATAAGGTTCCCATCCCAAGAACTTCTTGAAGCACCAGTTTGAGACCCAGACTGATTGCCCTTGTGCTTCTCAGGTGTCAAACTCCTTAGATTATCCAATAAGTCATTCTTTTCCTGAGGTACCATTTTCTGTACTTGGATCCCAGCATCGACCCGCTTCTGATTTTTCGATTCCTGGGAGATTGATTCCCGTTTCCACTTTTAAAAGATCGATGTATTTTTTTGTCTCTTTACTTAAAGGAACCAGTGACTCCAGGATGTTCGAGTGACACCAGGATGTTCGAGTCATCTACCAGCAAATGCATATCAGACCCTATAACCTCAAGAGCTTTCCCTCTTGTTAGATCCCTTTGTGACACTTCTTCATCACAGACTTCCAAACTCTTTTGCAAGGAAAGGCCATACTCGGCAATTCTCAAAGTATACCCATATATTGTCATCTTCCTGGCATCTATAATATCCGAGTAATGTCCAATGGCAGAATCTCTGGTATGAGATTGACAAACTGATGAGCTTCCTTAGATGTGCCACCCCTCCTTGAGAAGGAGTAATAGTTAGTACTTCCATCCTCATTGGTCGCTAGAACATCTCTTTTTGCTAATACAACTCCATCCTTCTGAGGCACGTCAAGCTATTCAGAACTGAGCTCTCACGAGCTTATTTTGCCTATCGTAATTTTCTCTGATTGCGGCTTAAAAGTGGCTCACCTTAGGAGGCATTTAATCCATCTAAATGTGGAAATGTTCTTGAGCAGGGAACCTTCCACCCTTCTTTGGTGAACAATCTCCCCAACTTGCTCTAGATGCTGACTGGTATAAAGCACTCGTAGTTTCGTACTGTGAATGCCCCTCTTTCGATGGATATTTTGTCCCTTCCTCTTTTTCCTTCTTGAAGTTTTACAGGTTCTATTGCACTACCTCATTAAAACATCCAAGTTTTGGTTCAATGAATGCATCAGGCCTGAATTATGGACAATGCTTCTATACACATGTTATTGGCTATGATGGCTTCCCCTTATGAAATACCCATATCCCAGCCATACCGTTCTCAGGGAATTCCACTAAATTCACTAAGCCATGTCACTGGGTTCTTTCCTATAATCAGTGCATCTGCCATAGAGAATTCTCGATAGATCCTAAATATTCTACCTGTTCACGAAAAATTATGTAATAGGACATGCAACATTGACAAGAGCATACAAGCTCTGAATCTAGCACCTCCAACCTTTTGACTTGCCATGTGCCATGGCCTTCATAATCAAGGCCAAAGACCACCGACGAGCTTCATCCAGCCTTATGCCAGTGCCTTTCATGAAGACATTGCATTCCATCCCATAATCATATCAAGGAAGAATAAGAGCTGTGATGCTTCTGCCCCTTGGGAGCCATCTGTTGGTGCAAGACTTGGACCCCCTTGGAGCCTAGTGCGACTTTCTCCTAGTATTTATGTCTATGCTAACAACCCTGAAATGAAGACAAGAGCAATACAAAAAGAAACCATGCCGAGCCTTGATTCAAACTATACTTGTCTTGCGCATATAAATCCCTCTGTTGTGCATTTTGAAAAAATCCCTCAGCCTGCTTGCACCTCAGATTTGTGATGTTCTGAAACTAAATCTCCACTACTGGTGCAATTTTGAGCCTCTCAACCACATTGATAATTCCTGAGTCTAGCTGACTTTGCTTCTTTGGACTCATAATCGCCCATCCTAGCTCTCCTCAAGCCCCTTCCTCCTCCTCATATGGGTCAAGCAGGAACAGCTTGATTTTGTTTGTTGTCTTTTTCTGAGGTAAACTATCAACCTCGACTGCCCTACAACTTTAACTTCGAATCTCTAAAGCGATCATGCATGCAACTTTGCTCATCTATAGCCTCCCATAGCTTCTTTGTTCCAAGAGAATGTCTTGCTCGAACTGCTGCCTTAGGACTCCCAAAAATGGCACAACAACAAGGTTCTGCAATCTGTTTATATCCCTCAGGGTTCTGATTGCTTCTATCCCCATTGTCATCCTCAGTTTTCCCAAAGGAGCCCTTCACTTCATGTCATCGACAAAAACATCTATCATGCAATGCTTATTCTTTTCAAGCTCTCCATGACTATGATGTAACTCAGGTTCTAGAGCTTTCATGGAATCAGTGTCATGCAACATTCCTTGAGCAAAGGTCTTTGATCATTATTTTCTTCTCATTCAATAGATTTTGATGTATTTGCCCTTTCCCTCTATGCATCCAAAACTGTAGACTCGTATGCCTACCTAGGTTTCTAGTGCATTGAACTGAATGCTCGAGAAGCCTTGCTTCTTCCTCCTACTGCTCTACAAGTGTCTTACCTACTTCAGTAGCCTGATGAGCTTCCATTGCAATAGCTTCAAGCTCTGTGGTGATCTATAATGCCATTTCTAGCTGCTTTTTTAGCATCAACAGATCTACATGCGACTGGTCTCTTCTCTTAATGGCTAGTTCCTTCTTTTTGCTGCTAGTTTCCTTAGCAATTCAATAGAGCCTTCTTTTCTCATCAGATCTACCTGTGTCGATTCTTTGGCAGAAATCACCTCTTCAAGTTGTTCACCTTTTTAAGGCTCTTTCTTTTTCCAACGTAATTATTCCACCTCTAGCCTAATGGAGCTTCTCCATGAGTCTTCCATAATCCTTATCCTTTGCTTTGACCTAGACTTTTTCCTTTTTCTGTTTTTCTTTTTTTTTTCACTTCTCTCTTCGTCTAGGGTAAATATGTTGTCTACATAGAAATAGAGCTTTGCTTGTTGGTTCCCACAGTGTTATGAATTTTATTCACTTTTATTTTTTCCCTTCGCTCCCTTATCTATTCCCCCATAGACAAACTTCTAGGGAACTCCTTCAAGGGTATTGGTTAAGAAGAGAAGAGAATGATTGTGTGCATACTAATTTTCGGAATTACATATGGAAAGAGAGTGTGTCCTAAGATTTCGAACTCCGGGCCATGTAGTGTATGTGCATAAAAAATTACTAGATCATACCTTCCATTTCCAAGCTTGTCGATGAAGTTGACGAGCCACATACTCCATCGATTTTTGTAGAACCCCAAAAAGAAACTTATTCACACATGATTAGAGACATCTCAACAAAGTCAATAGAAAAAATCAACATAATGACAAAAAGATTTCTAAAGACTACTCCTATCCTACTCGTGACTTGAAGAATCACCACACATAGTGGACTAATCACCCAAAAAGGGGATCCTCACCACACCAAAAATGGCTCATCTCAACAAGTGTGTAAAAATCTTGCAAGCCATAAATGCTCACAAGAGCATAATGAAATGAAGAACTCAAAAAAATCGTCATGAAAAGCTTGCATACACGTCTCTTTCATGCCATAAACCATCACGTAAGTGACAAGAGAACGCTCCCCGGCAACGGCGCCAAAAGTTGTTGACGTTGTAGCATCACAACTCATACTTGTCAATCCAGGAAGCATCTCATGAGACCCAAATGTTCGTGTAGAAGCACTCAGCAGACATAATGGCGCTTTGTCAACGTATGATTAACAACGTTATTAACAAGAAGACACAACATAAGCATCATGAATGATGCACATAATCGTAATCACAAGCATAATAGCGACATAATCATACATCAACGTGTCACAAGCGTTAGGCAAGAAGAGAACAAGCACGCGTGCACATCATGACGACAAGAGAGCAACAATCTAACTACAAACTAGCATTATCTCATTACTTCTCAAAAAGCTCTCTCAAAAGAAGAGGTGGAGACCTCTTTATATACAAAATGAAAAAAAAACATGCTATGTGGGATTTCTAAACTGAAAGGAGAATGAATCCCACTTATTCTCTAGTGTGACACTCACACACACCTATACAAGAGTGCTTTATTAACTGAATGAAAAGTAGAAAAAGGTACAAATGATGATGAAAATAAAGTGGATCCAAGAAATATATGTTGTATCTTCAACACCAAATCTGAAGAGTAAGGATAGAATAGACCTTCGTTGATTGTACCTTTGAGATACTTAAGTACTCTCTTAGCCGCATCCATGTGTGGTCTTCTCGGTGAGTGCATGAACTGACTAAGCACTCCCACACTATATGAGATGTCTGCCCTTGTATGAGTAGCATATATCAGGCTACCTGCCAAGCTTTGATACTCTTTAATGTCTTCAATTTTCTCACCTTCATAAACACTAAGTTTATGATTCATCTCCAAAGGTGTACCTGCAGGTTT
Source organism: Ceratopteris richardii (assembly GCA_020310875.1). Classification (NCBI taxonomy): domain Eukaryota; kingdom Viridiplantae; phylum Streptophyta; class Polypodiopsida; order Polypodiales; family Pteridaceae; genus Ceratopteris; species Ceratopteris richardii. The sequence continues at coordinate 114,594,913 of CM035434.1, forward strand.
AGTGTTCTCCATTTTGAACTTGAGAAGAAGATCCTGAATGTATCTTCTTTGAGTCAAATACATTCCTTCATCTGTATATATCACCTACATACCTAGGAAATATGTGAGCTCACCTAGGTCACTAATTTTGAACTCCTCTTGCATGTGTCTCTTGATCCTTTGAATGCCATTTAGATCATCATCTGTCCTTGATCTTGAAGATATGTAACCAACCTGTAATTCCAAGCTCTAGGAGCTTGTTTCAATCCATACAATGCTTTCTTAAGTCTGCAAACATAAGATGGATGATTAGGGTTTTCAAAACCTGGTGGATACATGTATACCTCTTCACTTATCCAACCATTTAAGAATGCATTTTTCACATCAAGTTGGAGGAGTCTCCAATTCCTTGCAGCAGCTACACTTATCAATGTCCTGATTGTAGTCATCTTTGCAACCGGTGAGAATGTTTCCTCATAGTCTATACCATGAGTTTGTGAGCATCCTTTGGCAACTAATCTTGCCTTGTACCTGCAAACTGATCCATCTGAATTTCTTTTAACTTTATATACCCATTTGCAATCAATTACCTTTTGATTCGACGACATTGGAACCAAATCCCAAGTGTCCATTTCCTGCAATGCGTCCATCTCTTCTTTCATGGCCTTTTCCCAATTACGGTTTCCCTTTGCCTCTTCATAGGTTGAGGGTTCCTCTAAAATAGAGTCTTTTGCCAAGTAGATTGAGTGCTTCGTAACGAATGTGGAATCATATCCATACCTTTCTGGTTGCTTCTTCTCTCTTGCTGATCTTCTATGTGCTTGTTTTGAGCATTCTCCAACCTCTTGCATCTTTGCTTTGCCTCTTGACTTCCATAGCTTGTAATCCCTTTCTCTTTCATCTTGGTCATCATCTGTATCACTTCGTGGATCCTGGACCTGTGTATCATGCTTCCTTCCTAATTGATGAGAATCAGAATCAAGATCATATGGTAGTGTTACCTTTTTTTTGTCTTCATCATACCAAGACCTGTGTTCTTCAAACACAACATCTCTACTTGTAGTGAATTGCTTGGTTGAAGGATTGAAGAACCTGGAACCCATCTGAGTTGAATCATATCCAATAAACACTTCCTTTGTTGCCCTTTCATCTAGCTTACCTCTTATTTGTGATGGTACATGAACATAATCTAAACAACCAAAAACCTTACCAAGACTAGGTTTTCTTCCATGCCATGCTTCATAAGGAGTCATACCTTGAAGTGATTTGGATGGTAGTCGATTGACAAGGTACACAGCAGTTGAAATAGCTTCTGCCCATAGATAATGTGGCAACTTCTTCTCTTCAAGCATTGTTCGGGCTGATCCAACCAATGTCTTGTTTCTCCTCTCTGCAATTCCATTTAGTTGAGGAGAACCTAGTAGTGACTTCCCTTTTGATACCTTTGTCCTACAAGAACTCATCAAACTCTTTGGAGAAGTATTCTCCCCCTCCATCAGATCTGAGCTTCTTTAGTGATCTACCTGTATGATTCCCCACATGTGCAAGATACTTCTTTAAGCAATCAAACACTTCATTCTTACTCTTGATAAAGTATAGAACAGTCCATCTACTATGGTCGTCAATAAATGAGACATAATACCTTGATCCTACCAATGAAGGTTCTTGACTTGGTCCCCATACATCTGTATGTACTAAGTCCAATAAGTTGTTGTGGATGTAGCCTTTGTGGTTGAATGGTTGTCTTTGTGCCTTCCCAATCTGACATGCATCACACCTATTGATCATGTGTTGCTTTGATATGTTCGGCAGTCCTAGAACACTTTGATCCCTGCATATATCCTTCAAGGTTCTTTCATTCACATGAGCAAGTCTCTTATGCCACACTTCAAGCTCATTTAGGGTTTGAGACCCGAAGTTGAATAGAGCTATGTTCCTGGTTTCTCCTACTTCAAAAGTAAAGAGCCTACCATGCTTCTCACCTCGGGCTATCTTCTTGAAGCTTTGACATGGATCTTCTACAGAAGCTCCATGTTGGGTGAACCTAACTTGCAAGCCTTTTTCAACTATTTGGCCTACACGTATTAGGTTTTTAGTGATAGTGGGTACATAGAGAACCTTACTTAGAATGTTTGTCCTACCATTGGAAGCTTTGACATTACCAATCTTCTCCACATTGTGCTTCGTGTCATCCCCCGTTTGCACTTCATGTCTATGCTTTGGACTTTCCAAATCAGATAGAAGAGCAATGTTGCCTGCAACATGATTCAAACATCCTGAATCTATGTAGAACAAATGATCATCTTCTTTACCTTCTTTGTGGCTTAGATTCATAAGAAGCAATGAGTCTTCATGTGATTGATCTTTTGAATAATTGTTGTAGTCCCTTCTATTATAGCTTCTATTGTTATTGTTGAAGTTGTGTCCACCTCTGCCTCTATTGCTGCCATATCCACCTCTTGCACTTCCTTTTTGGGTCTTCCCATTGAACCAGCAATTCTGAGTGGTGTGGTTGGTCTTATCGCATATGGCACAAGGTTGAACATTCTTACCCTTGGCTTTGTCTTGCTTTGGTCCTTTCTTCTTCCCTTTCCACTTGCTCTTGCTTGCAAAGTTGACTTGGGAAGTCTCTTCTTCATCTTCTTCGTTCTTCTTGCCTTTCTGCTTCTTATCCTTCTTATCTGCATATAGAGCACTAGTTGAATTACCATGATATGATTTACCTTCCTTTATTCTATTGTTGGCTTCTTGATTGAAGAGTTGTCCAAGAAAGATGTTGAAGTCTGGAGTTTGCACATCCATGATGAGATCATAAGCCGTCGTGAAGGATTGCCATTGCTTATCACTTCGAATGCCATTGAGAATTCGCCTCATGATGACCTCTTGTTCAATCAGCTCTCCAATGGATGCTAACTGATCTGCAACCTCCTTGACCTTGGTAACAAACTCTGTGTTGGTTTGTTTAGGTGTCTTCTTCATTTGGTTGAACGTGTTCCAAAGATGATTCTTTCTTGCTTTGGTACTAGCAGAAAAGAAAGTCTCGAGGGCATCCCAAGTCACTTGAGATGTCTTGCATCCTCTAATATGTGGTAATAGAAAGTCAGAGATAGAGTTAAGTATTTACGACCTTGCTTGAGCATCCCTTGTGCACCAAAGTGTGAGCTTATCTGTCTCCTCTTGTGTAGGTCCTCCTTTGGATCTTGGAATAGGCATAGCTTCATCACTTGCTACAATTCCATAAAGACTTCTACCTTGCAAATAGGCCCCCATCCTGATTTGCCAAGCCGAGTAGTTGTGTTGATCAAGCTTCTTGATCATTGAGGGAAAGCCGTCACCCATCTTGATCTAGCTCTGATACCATTGAAAGAACTTGGAGAAGCTTGTAGAAGGTAGAAAAGTGCGTTTCGAAGCGACGAAGTTTGGTCAAGCCAACCGGCACAAGACCAGCCCTTGAGCTTATGGAGACTCAAATAGACCTTATTGGCATGCTATAAGTGCAAAGAAACACACTATGTACTTTGGAGCATCAAGGAGAATGAGTCGATACAAAACATATAGGTTCGCGGGTCGACTAGCTCAAAAAACTTACTATCTATGGAAGAGACAATGAACTTCAAATGCACATAGCGGCCAGCGTGATTACAATTCGAAAAAATCCTTTTATGGGAGTGATACACATAGGGTTGAGTGTATGGAATGCACAAAAGTATAAGGAATAAGCAAAATATGCTATAGGAATGAATGCGACATTCACCGGTGGTACTTCCTATTTTTCAGTAATACGCAAAGATTGATCCCGAGACAGAAAAATGAAGATTTCTCCCAATCTACTGAACCAAATGCTTTGAAACTTTACAGCCATAAACTAGACACTAATATCTTTCCAATGAGTCATCTTGAACTCAATTTGGAGCTCTAGAGAGAGAGAACAGCAGCCTCTGCAAGATTACTGTTGGCGAAGAAGATGATGCAGAGAATTGGAGCAGGACAATGATGGTCACAAGTGTATGTATATTGCTTCCATGTAATGTACAAGTGATTTCAAGTCCTTATATAGCCTCTAGGAGTGTTCCCCGACTTTTACAAGTTGAATTTGAATTCAAATGAAGGTGGGAATGGTTGTTGGAGGGAATCAATTCACTTTCCTACAATCTAGGAAAAGTGAAGATCTACTTTGATCTACTTTTATGTGATTGATTGCTTGATTGAATGCAACTTCAACCACCACAAATTCGTGGGATTTGGGCTCTATCTTTCTACCTTTACATGTGTAAAGCTCAAGGCTTTTACAATGGTAAATGAAGCATAAAAAATTTCTCAAAAAAATACAGTAAATGAGCATATGAAAAAGAACTCTCCAACGGATATTCTTTCAATGCGATAGCCTTTGATGTAGATCAAATCCACCTCAAGCATAGTGTAAGCTTGATGTTCCAATAGTATACAAGATCGCTATTGGCACAACACCATTCAATCTTGTGCATGGTCAGAATGCAATCTTACCAATTGATTTCTTGATTCCTACTCTTCGAGTAGCTGAGAAATATGAGTGGATTGGACACGAGTTGTCTCGACAATCAGATCAAATTGAAAGATTGCATGAGACCAGGTTACATGCAGTAGTAGGTATTTATGCAGCCAAGAGGTGACAAAAATCATATTGTGACACCAATATTAAAGATAAAGGGCTCAAGGAAGGTGAGTTAGTCTTGGTATACATTGTAAAGCAACATGCAAAAAAATTGCAAAAGCGAGGACATGGACCTTTGGTAATAAACCGTATTTCTACCAGGGGAGCAGTGAACCTAGCCACTCTAGATGGAGAAATTCTATCTAATTATATGAGTAGCTGTCGAGTGAAGAAATATTTAGAACCCTTGACAGATGAGATGATGAATAAACTTCTAAATGCAAAGAACGAAAGGGAAGAGGATGAGAGAATTAGAGAAGAAGCAAGACTTGAAGCATTATAATGAATATAGAAGTGAAAAAAATGGATGAGAGAGAGAGATGACAGATATTGACAAGGAGAGGAACCAATACCCATGGCCAACTATAGGGTAGCAGAAACAATAGCTGTAGGATGACAAGTCAGGCAACACTACCTAAATCTAGGAGTAGGAACTGAGGAGTACCACTTAGTGGATGCATTGATTGACCCTGGAGCATCATTAAGTTGTATACACTTTTCATTAGCTCGGCAATTAAATGTACAACTTACCCCAACTAAAGCATATATGATGGGCATAGGAGGAAACACCATTGAATGTTTAAGAGAAGTTATCCTATCCTTGCATTTGGGTATCAATTCAATGCAACAAAGCTTCTAGTTTGTGAGGACGAGGACTTGTTGGAGGAATTGGTGCTAGGTCAAGACTAGATATACGAATTCGAGGTGACAATCCAGTTACCCTTAGGCTACATATCCTCTAAGATTGGGCAGAGAGAAGTCTTTAACCTTCTAGATGAGAAACCTCTAAAAACGGTTAGTATGAAGTCCAACGATGGCAAATGTATGCATGCATGTGAATCTATACCATTGTCCAACCCTAATCAACTAGTCTTCGATCAAGACCCAAACCCAAAAACCCCCAATCTTCTTACACATGACACTCCACTAAGCCCTTCACAACTCATCCACCAACGAGAAACACAAGGCAGCAGATATGGGTTCGCAAGGATCTCTTACACAACTACAAAAATCAGATGCAAGAATACCAAAGGGAATTCATACAAAGGCGACAACAACCTAACCAACCAAACAAAGATTGTTCCACACAAATGATGCAAGTGTGGATGCCAAAGAAATTGAGGGAAGATCAACCTTCAAGGAACCAAATATGGATACCCAAGACTGCAAAGCAGATGCCTCGCCTGGGACCGACATAAAGTTCGCCTTCTCATGGGACACGACATGTCGAGCTCGCTAGGTCTCAAATGGCACAATGGGAATAGCCTATCAAAAATCCCGAACATCAAAGAAACGATCGACTATCAGGTTAACCTCAACAAAAAGTGGCCTGTCATGGACGCGGCTTCGGTGGGACATGAAGTTCATGGCTATCTGGCACCCCCTCATAGAAATCAAAAAGTCTGTCCTCTTATGGCAAATTCTTCATCATGGAATCTGGACCAACCTTAAGGCTAGCAAAATTTGTGGGATCCCTCCCTGGTGCAAACGCTGCCACCGGTCTATCGAAGATGTTTCACACATCTTCTTTACCTGCCCCAACTCCAACAGACTCTGGCAGGTGGTTGGAAAGAGAATTAGACTTCAAAAACGTCTCAGTTGGCAGCAAGCCCTGCTGGGAGAAGCGATCGGCTGCTCCGCGACTCTCTGGAACACCATCAGAGGGGAGGTACTATGGAAAATCTGGCGGGAAAGATGTGCTTTCAACTTCGGTGACTCCCCCAAGGAGTGGTCAATTGAGAAATCGCTGTTCCTCCTTGGCAAAAGGATTGTCAACTGTAAAAAATCCCCCCCCTTTAGGCATCATCAAGTACTCCTTTTGATCGATAACAAGCTTAAACCCAAGTGGGCCCCACATGAGGGTGATGAGAGGGTAATTAACCTTCTTTGTAATGCCATCTAAGCTCTGTAAAAGCTTCCCCTGCTTTGTGGGATTTGGGGGGTCCCGTGGGCACTAGTCCCCTTCTCTTGTACTTTTCTTTATTTAATTCCAGTCCAGGAGAGTAGGCTATTGCCGAACTTCCTTTATATTAAAAAAAAAAAAACACTACATGGAGGTCAAAACGAACCCAGGAAACTTCCCATGCAACAAAGAACTTACGAGAAGAGAAGATCACCATGCAAACTAACAATAACTCCATTGAGGAGGAGATACGTGTGGAGAATGAAAGTACAAAAAAACCAAATAACTCTGGAAAACATAAGAAGATTCCGGAATGCCATTTAGGGCACCAAAACTAGGAAGATGTGGATCCCAAAGTCAAGAATGGCATTACCATTGATGAAGGCAAAAAATTCCTCTCACACTTATGTTGAGTCAAATGCACCTCGAGTATGCATAATAGGGTCACATTAAAAGGCCTTGCATTAGACACAAAAACATCTCTGTATCACTAAGAGTGCACATTTCCTTTTGTGGGAATAGGAAACACCTTGTATTATAAAATAATGATAACAAAAAGAAAAGTTCCTCGGCTATGTCACTAATTTTTTTTTGTTTTCATTTCAACTAAAGAATTTTTGTAAAAAGATCAAGTACTATGTTCCTTGTACACTCTATGAGTGGGGACACAACACACGAAGTGAACGATTGCAACACCAAAACGTTCTTCAATTTCTACCTTTGATCTCTTTGCTTTGTTGGAATATGTGGAGATTCACAAAATTTGATATTTTACAAATAGCATAAGATTTCCAACACACTTTGAGTCAATGAAAATTGGTACAAGATGTGAAAATATAGGACCTCCTAAAGTTATGTAGAATCCTTTGTTGGGGGCATGCATGTGGATTGGGATCAAAGTGGTTTTGCTTGAAACAAGCTTTATCCCATAAGAAAAGCTTCCTTGGGTAGGACACGTGTATAGGAAAAAAAAAATATATATATTTTTTTCATAAGAGGAAGTTTGATTGAAGCCTAATCTCTTAGGTTGAATTGATTGAAAGAACAATTGAAAGAGCAATTTTACAAGGGAACGGGCATAGTATCCATGGGACCCCCTGTATCTCACAAAAGAGGGGTTAAACTCCCCAAAGATAGACACTACGAAGAACTCCCTGAAAGCATCTGATATAATAATGCCCGAAGGCATGACATTGGCCTTAAGTACAAACATATCCTGCCATAGAAGGGGTTGAACCCTCCCCCTAAGAGGTGGGAGGCCCAACCACCCACATTAACGTGTGTGGACAAAAGAAAATCATTTTCTTTTCACTTACAACTTGGAGGAACATTAAAAGAGCTATCCTTTAGTCCTTTCCACCTTGGAATGGGGCGCCTTGTATAGGTCTTTACGTCTTGGGAAAGCCTTCGTTTCCTCCTCATAAACGCAAACGGTTGTGTGGGCTGTTTGTCTTACAAACGCATGTGTGTGCATGAATACGTATACATCGAAGCTCCTTATCTCTCTAGATTTTATTGGGGCAAAGCATTGAATGCACTGCATAGGGACTCTAACATCTTAAAAAATACACCTATGGGTTGATGTTACCTCGTATTTGGCATTGAAAGATATTATATATGTAATGCCTTAAAAGACATGCCTTGCAAGTTGCACACCTCCCAACACATGAAAAGTAGTGTACTAGTGTAGCCATTTCCTACTTCAAGGTTGTAGGGTCAAGAGGACGGTATTATGCTCTAGTACAAGGCTACGATACCAATATGATAGTACTCACAATATAATAGTACTCGCTAGTACCCTAACAATACATAATCATATAGTAGCCTACTAGTAGGGTATTATACAATGCTATAATATCTGTATGATATTAATCTCTAGCCTTGATGTTTATAATGACTACTTCAAGATTATAGGGTCGAGGCCGGTGTTGTGCTCTAGTACAAGGCTATCATACCAATATGATAGTACTCTCCATACGATAGTACTCTCTAGTATCCCAAGAATAGATAATTATACAGTAGCCTAATAGTAGGGTACTATGCTCTAGTACAAGGTTATCATACCAGTATGATATTAACCTATAGTATCCTAGCAAGTCGGCTAACATTAAGTAATCATAGTCAATCATAGAGAGAGATGATCATACCTGCCAATCTTGATGTTTATAAAAGCCTACTTCAAGGTTATAGGGTCAACAGGACGGTACCATGCTCTACTACAAGGATATGATGCCAAAATGATAGTACTCTCAATTTGATAGTATTCTCTAGTATCCAAACAATAGATAATCATAGAATAGCCTAATGTCAGGTACTATGCTCTAGGACAAGGCTATGATACCAGGTACTATTCTCTAGCCTAATGTCAGGTACTATGCTCTAGGACATGTTATGATACCAGTATGATATTGATCTCTTATCCTAGCAAGTAGGCTAACATTAGGTAATCATACATGGAGAAGTATGCCTTTTTCAAGTGTCCGGTATTAGGTCTAATACAAATCTATGATGCCAATACCATAGTACTCTCTAGTATGTAACAATACAGAAACGTACAATAGCCTCGTAGTAGGATGCTATGCTCTAGTAAAGTGTGATACCAATTTCTAGTATCCTAGCAATAAGAAATCATATAGTAGCCTAGCAATAGGATAGGTAATCATAGACAGAGAAATTGGATAGGTAATCATACGCAGAGACTATCACATCTTGCAACCTTGATGTTTCAATATGTTCTTACAAATGAGATAGATGCAAGTATTACTAACTTGGACCTCGAGTCTACCTTAACTCCCATCGTTCCATGCACATAGGCTAATGTTTATTTTAATTTTTCCTTGCAGTCGCACATCTTGCACTTTGATAATATCTTTAAAATTTTCTAAGAACTCAACTTGGTGAGAACTCTAATGCACTTTCCTATGGGTGTGTCTACATCAGTAGTGATTTCTTTATTGCTTATATAAATAGTCAACAAATTGAGTTGTTCTTCTCTTGTTGATGATGTAGAATGATAATTTTGTTGATGGGAATGCTTATATAAATAGTCAACAAATTGAGTTGTTCTTCTCTTGTTGATGATGTAGAATGATAATTTTGTTGATGGGAAAAGGCTACAACAAGTACATCAAAGGAGCCATTGAAAACCCTCTAGTATTGGGCACATACAGGATGTCAAGACTTTGAAAGAGGCTTGGAATAGTTCGGCCACATTGTATGAGATCAATACAAAGGCAAGAAAATTGCAACTCAAGAATGAGCTGCATACACTAGCAAAAGAAGAGCATGTCGATAAGTGAACGATTACACCTGAAAACTAAGCATATGTGAGTCAATTGCATTTATTCGCATCAATGTAGATGTTGATGATAAGGTTGAAGTGTGCCTTTGTGTTTTGGAGCTGAATATAAGCAATTCAAAACATCTATTTGCACTAAGGAGAATATTCTTTTTTTTTTAATCTTGTGTTCGTACTGATAACTCAAGAACAAAACCTTGGTCAAAACTCAAAATCCCAAAGAAAATCTTGTTCTAAGTAGAGATTCTATTTTGGCAAGAGGTAGAGAACAACTACAAGGTAGGGGGAACAAATCTTATAAAGAAATGATTCAGGTAATGATAGTAAGGGATGCTTGGCTTGTGCTAAACCTAGTCACTCTAAAGTTGATTGCATTTTGAAGAATCAAATTAGAAGAAAACAACAAAACAACTATGCATCCACATAATTCAGAGAAGTTCTTCACTATTAAACATCTTATAATGAATACAATGTCTATTGATGTTTCAAAATCAAATGGTAATTTTTGGTATGTTGATTCAAGTGCTCCAAATCATATGAAAACGCATGCAGAATGGTTTCATAGTTTATGAAAATTACTATTTCTTGAATTTGTCAAAATAGGTGATGATACATCACACCCTAATGAGCATACAAGAAACTTAGAACTATTCATAGAGGATGGGAAGGTAAACACGTTGTTGATGTATTGCTTGTTCCTAATATAGCAAAGAGCCCAGTTTCTATTTGACAAATGGTTGACTAAGGATTACAAGTTATGTTCAAATATGATCGTTTGTATGTAGAAGTGTACAAAGAAAGTGGAAGGTTGATCACCAAAGGGAACAAAATGGGTAGGATATTTACCTTAAATGAATGTAGGTATGTTTGCAAATGTAAAGGTGCAAGTTTAATTGCTCACATAGAGATATGGCACAAGAAAATTGGACATGAAAATTTGCAAAGGCTAAAGTTGTTGCAGTCAAAGGAGCTTGTAATTGGACTACCAAATTTCAAGGTTCTAGAGATGTAAAAGGTATATGAGTCATGTCCATTTGGTAAACATTCAAGGACATCATGTCTGCATGATAAACATGTTAGTGAGAATGTGCTAGAGATAGTGCATAAAAATGTTTTGGGTCTTGTAAAGGCTACATCTATGGGAGGTTCTAGGCTTTATGTCCTTTTCATTGATGGAAATACACAAAAATTATGGGTATACTCCATGAAGGAGAAAAGTGAGGTGCTTACTCATTTATAGAATTTCAAGGCCAGGATGGAAAAGTAGAGAGGGAAATATATTTAGACATTAAGATTTGATTGAGGAGATGAATACAAATCAAATGAGTTCATTAGTTTTCTAAAAATTCATTGAACTCAAAGGCAATTTTCAAGCAGGTACATGCCACAACAAAACAACATTGATAAAAAAAGTAGACACAGTGTAGGAATACTAGGACCCTTGATGGCTGAGAAAAATATGCCTTGTTGTTATTGGGTAGACGTTTTGCACACTATTATATAGATCATGAATATAACTCTTAGTCTTGTTGTACATCAAGTTACACTTGAAGAGAAGTTTACATGTAAAAATTTAAACTTATCACATATGAAAGTATTCAGTTCTATTACATATGTACATGTTTGATATGTGTTAATGATAAAACTTGATCCAAAAGCAGAAAAAACATTTTTATTTGGTATGCCTTTGAGCAAAAGGGATATAAATGCTAGACCCAATCACATGCCAAGTGAAGGTAAGAAAAAATGCTTTGTTTGATGAAATGGGAAGCTTCTATGTTGATGCAAAAGAAGCACTTAATGTTGACTCAAATGACAAAGGGAATGCTGAAGACCTGAGTGTAGGATCTCAAGTTCTTAGTCGACTAGATGTGTCACCCAGCAATAGTTCCAACTTAAACCTTTGGAGTGGAAGGTTGCATGGAAATTTCAGTCCATAAAATTCATTGACTACATCAAAGAAAGGTAAATAAGAGATTTATATTGATAACAAAACATCTACAAGTTCTGAAGACATTGATGGAGAATCAAGTGCCTTAGAAAAGATCATTGAAAAGGGACTTTGATTGCCGTCTATGAAGAATATAGGAGTAAGAAAGGCATATGCAAATAATACAACAAGAAGAAGTGACGTAGTACCAAGAAGTTCTACAAGGATGCGGAATTCAATGCATCAATTAGCATATGATACCTACATGGATCATCATTGTGCTTACATGTCCAACGTAATATGAGATGTTAAACCTTCTTGTTTTGAAGATTCCATTGGAAATGCACATTGGGAGAAAGGTATGGATAAGGAGATGGCTTCACTTTATGTAAATGAAACATGGAAGCTGGCTCCATTGCAATAGGGAAAGAAATCCATAGGCTATAAGTGGTTTTACAAGGTAAAGCATGATGTTGATGGTAGCATAAGTTAGTAGCATAATAAAGTATAAAGCATGATCGGTAGCAAAAGGATATGCACAAACATATGGCATCGATTATGAGGAAACCTTCATCTTTGTATCTAAAATGTCTACTATTAGAGCACTTGTTGCATTGGCTACAAAAAAAAGGATTTTGCATGATATGGATGTGAAGAATGATTTCTTACATGGTGAGTTGTAGGAAGAAGTATACATGAATAAACCATAAGCATATGAGAATTCATAGCATCCTAAATATGCTTGCAAGTTGAAAAAGACTTTGTATGGGCTTACACAAGTCCTTCATGCTTGGCATGCCCAGATTGCAGATTATTTAACTTCCATTGGATTTTTTATGTGTCCTCCAGATCACTCATTATATGCAAGGAAGGTTGATGATGACATCATAACTATGGCTATTTATGTTGATGAATTGATTGTAGATGGTGATAATGAAGAAAACATTAAAGAGGTAAACCAACTCATTAAGTAGGAATTTGACATTAGAGTTCTTGGTGTGTGGCACTACTTTTTGGGCATTGAGCTAATTCATATAGAAACAAGTATATGCTTGTCCCAAAGGCAATATGCCTTGAGAATTTTGCAAAAGTATGGTATGTATGATTGAAAGATAATTTCTATGCCATTAGATCATTTGAAGTTGAATACAACATCAAGTGAAGCATTGGAAGTGCTACTATGTACTTGAAAATTCTGATAAGTTTGATCCATCTCACAATTACAAGGCGTGATCTAAGCTACATCATGGTACTTGAGCATCAGCTTATGCAAGTTCCTAGGAAACCACATTTAGATGCTTTGAGATGCACTCTATAGTATGTAAGTGCTACTTTGAAGTATGCATTGTTTTATGAAGTTGGTGTGGAATTTCAAGTTCATGGATACACATGCAAATTGGGTTGGCAATGTTCTAGATAGAAGATCTACTAGTGGTTTTCTATTCTCACCAAGGAGTGCTATTATTGCATGGAGAAGTAAGAAGCAACCACAATTGATTTTTTGAGTACAGGGGTTGCCTATAGAGGTACTCCAATGGCATCATCTAACGTATCATGGCTAGAGATGCTACTTTCAGATTTAGGTGTGGAAGTGGAGAAGCCTATCATCATTTACTTTGATAATCTTAGCAGCATCTAGTTAGCGTAATTTTGTTTTTCATGCTATAACAAAGCATATCTAGGTACATTATCACTTCATTAGAAAGAGGGTATAGCAGATGATATCGATCTTGATTATGTGAGAACAAATGAGGAGGTTGCTGATATTTTCACTAAAGCACTTGGAGCAAAGAAGAATCTAAATAAGTTTCGGAAGATGCTTGGATTGTAGGACATGAATTTTCCCTTAAGAAGGAGTGTTGAGATATCAAGCTCAAGATGTGATGATCGAGGATGACATGTACCAATTTTTCATCTCTCTGAAATGTATAGTGGGTATGTTGATATATGTCAGGAAAAAGCTTTACCACATTTATCTAACGAGGATGATGACATATTGGTTTCTTGACAACCCACTCATTAACGAGAATTAGGGTTTTCTTTATGTACTCTTTTTTATAGACTTGTTGATGAAGGAGCATGAGGACAAGTTAGATTTGTAATAGTTGCGAACACCATCTTTTTCATCAACTACAAGAATATGAAAAACAAAGTGGAAAACTAGTTGGATAGGACTCTAAAGCATGTGTTTTGTGGAGGAAATGTGTTTTCTTGTATGGATGGGTCAAAGTATTTCTCCACTATGTATGGTTGGAAATGATTAAATGAAAAAAAATCATTTTGGGGAAGCATAAATATGAATTTGATGATGTGGAACTTTACTTTTGGAGGGTTTTGAACATTCTACTTTTTCTTTAAAAAGTTGGAAAAATGAGTTTAAAAAAGGCACTTATGACATATATATATATAAATGGGTCCTTTTACTTAAATATACACTGAAAAATGAGATTTTTTTTTAAAAATCATTCTTTTAATTGATATATATGCATGAGTTTCATGATGTGAAAAGTGTTGGGGGATTCTTGTGCAGAAAGGGAAATTGAGTGTTTGTAGGAGAAGGAAGAAGGAGAACAAGAGAGATATAGACATCGGAAGCTTTTGCAGATTGACTATGAAGAGAAAAGTACAATGATGATTTAGAGCACAAAGCCAAATGCTCTCTATGCATAATGCATAATCCCAAATAGTACACAATCAAACAAGGTTACAAAATACACAAGGTTCTCTTTGCCGCCGACCTTCTCTGCGCCAGACCTCCACCTTCTCCAAAAGCTTGCACTTGTGCACACCTTGCACTCAAGATTCCGATAGGGGAGGAGGGATGGACACCTTCTATTGATGCACACAGCTTCAATGGGACCTTGTGACCCTTGATTGCCTTGCTTAGCACTCCTTTGCACACATCTAAGTCACACTTCTTGCACACCTTGCACTTACTTCTCTACGTCGCACACTCACAGAATGTCTCTTGCTCTTTTCTCTCTTAGTGTAGACTATGCTCACCTTGCTCAATCTAACAAAGAATAATGCATGCCTTGAATTGAGTGCCAGTTCACGTACATATGATCCTAATTGATAGAGTATCTTGGAGCTCACTTTTAGGTCCCAATATTGTCTCCAAATGTGTGCAACCAACAAATACCTATTTTATCCTGTAGTGACTTTAGGCCAACAATAAAATTTAAATGGGGGGGTGATACTTTGACTTTTGCATACCACTTCCACTTCACATACCTTCACTTTTTGCCCTTCAATTCTTCAATTGTGTACCTAAGGGAGGGTTCACCTGAACCTTCCAAACACTTTGAAAACCCTTTGAAGCTTAGAGAAATTACAAAAAGACAATCTGCAACCTGCATCCACTTTTTGCAAAACATAACCTTTGTGAACAAACTGATTGTGCACTACTTGTGCAGCTTGATAGCTGAACTTTGAATAATTTGACCTTGACCATCTTGACTTTGAACTTGACCCTCTTGACTTTGACCACATTGACTTTGACCGGTATGACTTTATTGGGCTCAACAATTGCCCACTACCTAATGGGCTCTCCATCTCGAAGAGCTAATAACCAAAACTATGAGCAGAGATGTCACCATGATTCTTGTTCTACAAAATCTTCAAAAAGACACTTGAGCATTATCAAGTCCACCAAGAGCAGTAAAGAACAAGCACCAGTGAAGAACCAAAAGTGGAAATCGTGCATTGAAGAGCATATGATGGAGAATGGGAGGGGGGGTAGGAAGGATAGATTATGGAAGGTTGAAGGGCTAAGAGGGAGAGCGAAAGGAGGGTATGGGTGTGGCTGGGTAGAAGGATAAGGGGAGCGGCAGGGAGGAGGAATAAGGGCTTTGGAGAGGGTCAAAATGATAAGATGAAAGCAATAGAGGGTTTATAGGAAAAAATGTGAAACATATGGTAAAATAAGGTGAGAATAGACCATGCGGACCATGTGCAAAAAAAAAACACATGAAAAATGTGCATAAAACATGTGGGTTTGGACCAAAAAGAGAAGTCAAGTTTGGATCTTGGCAAAACTAATGCAAAAATGGAGTGCCCTACGATCAAAAAACATGAAAATGACCCCAAATTTGAAAGAAACAGCCATCCGAGGTACAATCTAGAGCCAAAAGTATGTTTCTGAGAAAAATAAAAAAAATATAGTTAACCAGCATAGGATAAATTTTATCCTATGGGGGTGGGGGGGAGGGAGAGCGCGTCGAGGTGGGGGGGCGAGGGGCAGGGAGGGGGGAAGAGGGGGGGAGAGAGAGCGCCCTAGGGTGGGGGGAGAGGGGGGCACAAAGAGAGAGAGAGGGAAGAGAGATATTAGAGAGAGGAGGGAGAGGCTAGAGAGAGGATAGAGAGAGACTAGAGAGAGAGTAGAGAGAGGGTAGAGAGAGGTTGAGAGAGTTTTTTGGAAATAGATAAAAATGGTAATAAAAAAATCAGCCACCGAGGGCTTCTTTTTTTTGAAAAAATACCATAAAAAATAGAGAAATATCCAATTAAGATCCAAAAAAGTAAAAAAAAAACCAAAAAAATTAAAAAAATTCCCTAAATTTCTAGACCACTTATCCCACTCAAAACCACAAAGAGCTTCCTTTTTTGATCTATTTTATCAAGAAAATGACATTTGAAAAGAGATGAGAAATTCTAGAAAAATTCTAAAAATGCTTAAAAAAAGTTCCAAAAAATTTCCAAAAAGATTTTTCATGCAAAGGGCTGTGAAATCGCTTCTAATTTGCATAAAAACCCAAAGAACAAGCATGAAAATGGATAAAAGTGAATAAAATCTAAGCAAAAAATGATATGAGAAGGCTATGTACAACCTGGACAGATTTTGCAGGTTCCAGGTGATCCAAAAATCTTCACTTGTGCTGATGATAGGCCTTGAGCCCTGATATGATGACTAATTGAAACTCTTTGCCCTCCAAAATCTTCGATTGTATTGCACTTCCTTTGATCTATCCTCCTTTCATGCACACTGACCATTTGATAGGGCCACCCTGAATCTTTCATTGGAATAATATCTCCCCTATACTTCATCTTTTGTATCTCTATTTTTGCTACTGTGTGACTTAATTTGCAAAATGTCATTTTTTTCATTCTAGCTTCTTCAACCAATGGAATCCTCTGTTTCCAAAGATTTGCAGGTACTCCTTCCACATCATTGTAAAGCCCTGCACTTACTGCCATAAAAATGAACATAACAGATGATATCCATACCAGTTTCCATAACAAAGTGGCTAGTGATATAGGATTTGAAGTGGCTTCATTAGTGTTGCAATTAAATGTTTTTCTTTTCTTCTCTCTTCTGTGGCTTTTCCCCGATTCAAGAGAATCAATAACCTCAATAAGCTCCTCTATTTCTTCATAGACTTCCTCTCTCCTGGTGTGGTTTGGAAAAATTTCATAGTAGGAAGATGGGTCTTCTACATGGAGCCAAGACAACATGTTTTTTTCTTCATATAAATTTGCTTCTTCATATAGATCCGCCTCTACGTTGTCCAACAATTTATCTTCCATACAAATACTAATTGTCTGCATGGTGTTGGTATGTCTTTGGTTGTCTAGAACTTCTTCTAAAAATATCTGCTGCATCTCTTTTCCCTCTTGCTTTACCCACATTGTGTCCTTACCCCAGTCATGTAGCACATTGGCATGCTTTAACCAAGGTCTCCCAATCAACAAGGGGAAGCTTCCATCTACCTGTGGCAGCCTTAAGACAACAAAATCCAAGTTAAAGATGGTACCTTGTATCTTGACATGGACTCTAGGGACCACCCCCATAGGTCTTGCTATGATTTGGTCTACCAATGTTATAGTGAATTTGGGAGGTCTTGAAGGTTGTGGTCCAATCTTTTTCATGGTATGTTCAGACATCAAGTTAATGGTAGAACCACCATCCACAATAACTCCTTGAAACCCATGTTTTCTAATAGTGACTGTTAGCTAAGGGCTCTTATAATTTGTGAGGGGGGCTTCCCCTAAAATTTTGTTTTTATGCATAATAGCAATCTTTGCCACTAAACTTGTTGTGGAAGCCTCATCAATTATCTGCAAGAGCTTTGACCTGAATTTCACATCCATCTTTATTAAATAAAAAATACTGACCTCCTTTTTCATGGACTTGAGTAGTTTTGAAGCTTCTAATTCCTTAAGAGCATGGGCTCTATTTGTCTTATCAAACTCCTCATGAGCTCTCCCCGGAGTTCCTATAGCTCTTGTCGAAGTTTTGCCAACTCTTTTGTTTGGGTTTCTTCTTCTTTCTGTAACTTTAATGCCTCAATTTCTCACCTCAACTGAGTTTCCTCCTCTTTGTGGGGTTAATTCCTTTTCAAGCTCTCAAGTTCTTTCCATACCTGAATTACTAGGTCCTCAAGTTTTGTGGGATATGACAAATTGGAAGAGCTTGTCCCATACTGATGCCTAATTTTCTCTAATCTTGTGGTTGTATTAATAAACTCTTCTATTGTTGCTGACAGTAAGACTAACTCCTTTATTTTACATTGTGTTGATATTGGAACTAGTTTAGCCAACCACTTCTTGATGAAAAAATCATGGGGAGGATCTAGCAATTTAGCCATCAATGCCTCGGCTATAGTGACAAATTCTGGAAAGGTCTCCCTAGGACCTAGTCTTAGATTTTCAAACTCCTCAATAATGTTTTCAATTGTGTTCCCTTGTTGGAACTGTGTCCTAAATGCTTCCTTCATCAAGTCCCATGTGGTGAAATGGTTGTCGACAAACTGATTAAACCACTTGTCTGCTAGCCCTTCTAATGTTGCAGGGAAAAGGATAAAAAATGCATCTTCTCTTCCCATCAAACCCCTTGTATTACATAGGGCCAAAAATCTCCTAATGTGTTCATCTAGGTTTTCTTGTGCTAATCCCTTGAAAGATGGAAATTTGATATTTAATCTAGAAACTAAAGTTTCCAAGTCTACCCAGGCTTTATTGATGATGTCAATGATAGTGGACTGGTTGATCATCGAATAACCTTTCTTCTTGTTGCTTTGCAAGGGACCCTCAAGGTTTGAGACCTTGTTGTGGTCATGAGGTGCTCATTCCCCTCTTAGGCTAAGAGAATTCCAATAGAAGAAAGATAACCTCTTAAGTCAATAAGTACTGTCAGTAGCCTTGCACTCTTCTACACTTTGCAAATATTGCTTCTCCTATGCTCAAGCCTCCTTGTGGTCCCACCGTGCGTGCCAAATTTTGTTGTGTGTAGAAAGGGACTTGAGTGTTTGTAGGAGTAGGAAGAACGAGAAGGAGAGAAATACAGACACCAAAAGCTTCTATAGATTGATTATGAAGAGAAAAGTACAATGATGATGTAGAGCACAAAGCCAAATGCTCTCTATGCGTAATGCATAATCCCAAATAGTACACAATCAAACAAGGTTAAAAAATACCCAAGATTCTTTCTGCCACCGACCCTCTCTGCACCAAACCTCCACCCTCTCCAAGCACTTGCACTTGTGCACACCATGCACTCAAGCTTCTAATAGGAGAGGAGGGATGGACACCTTCTATCGATGCACACACAGCTTCAATGGGACCTTGTGACCCTTGATTGCCTTGCTCAACACTCCTCTACACACACCTAAGTCACACTTCTTGCACACTTTGCACTTGCTTCTCTGTGTCGCACACTAATTGAATATCTCTTGCTCTTTTCTCTCTCAGTGTAGACTATGCTCACCTTGCTTAGTCTAACCAAGAATAATGCATGCCTTGAGTTGAGTGTCGATTCACATACATACGCTCCTAACTAATAGAGTATCTTGGAGCTCACTTTTGTGTCCGAAGATTGTCTCCAAATGTGTGCAACCAATGAATCCTTGTTTTGTCATGTAGTGACTTTAGGACAACAATAAAATTTAAATGGGGGGCCATACTTTCACTTTTGCATACCCTTCCACTTCACATACCTTCACTTTTTTCCCTTCAATTCTTCAATTGTGTACCTAAGGGAGGGTTCACTTGAACCTTCCAAACACTTAAAAAACCCTTTGAACCTTAGAGAAATTACAAAAAGACAATATGCAACCTGCATCCACTTTTTGCAAAACATAACCCTTGCGAATAAATTGATTGTGCACTACCTGTGCACCTTGACAGCTGAGCTTTGAAAAATTTGGCCTTGACCATCTTGAATTTGACCTTGACCATGTTGAATTTGACCACATTGACTTTGAGCAATATGACTTTGTTGGGCTCATCAAAAAGTATATTCTCTTGCTTTCTCTCTCTATAAGAAGAGAGAGAAGACCCTAGTAAAGCCTAAAAAAACGCCTAATCCAGCCTACTAAAAAATGACCTATTAAATGCATTTTGTCATCTTGAACAAGAACAAAATTACGCTTAATCCCTACAAAATAGGGATCCTACACAACACCCTTGCAAGGTTCATTTTCGCCCCCAATTGGGAAAATTCTTCAAGTGTGAATGCTTGACAAGCTTGATGAGGTCTTTGGGGGAAGCAATATACATACACTTTTGGCCATCATTGTCTTGCTCCATTTCTCTACATCATATTCTTCAACAACAGTGAACATGTAGAGGATGTTGCTATCTCTACAGAGCTCCAAGTTGGATGAATGAGCATTCTTTGAAAAGGTATTATTGTATAGTTTAGGTATAAAAAGTTTCAAAGCATTTGATTTAGTATATTTGGATAAATCACAAGTTTTCTGTCTCGGGGTCTATCTCTATGCAGCATTGAAAAATAGGAGGTACCACTGTTGAGTGTCAAGTGCATTCTAGAAGCATATTTTTCTTATTACTTGTACTCTTGCACATTTTGTACATAGACCTATGTGTATTATTCCTCAAAATGAATTTTTTCATTTGTAATAATGCTGGTTGCTATGAGCGTTTGAATTTGATTGTTTCATCCGAAGATAACAAGTTTTTTTAGCTAGTCAATGTGCAAACCGATCTGTTTTATGTTGACTCTTTCTCCATGATGCTCCAAAGTACATAGTGGATGTAATTGCACTTATCACATGCCTATAAGGTCTATTTGAGTCTCCACAAGCTCAAGGGATAGTCCTATGCTAGTTGGCTAGATCAAACTTTGTCACTTGGCAACTCACTTTTCTACCTCCTACAAGCTTCTCCAAGTTCTTTCAATATTGGCTTACCCAAAACAATTATTAATTTTCCATCTTTTATCCCTCCATTAAATAATCCTTGCGTTTCTATTGTTCCACCTATTCCTTAAAATAATCTTCTTATTTTCTAACGAAACCTTCTTTGTCCGTTTTTCTTTCTTTATTCCTTATAACTTTCCATGAATTATTTATTCTTTCCTTGAATCCAAACACTCTTTATTAGTTTATTTACCCCCTTATCCTGGTCCATCTACTTCATATTCTTGGTTTGGGCTCTATTTCACTACCTTCAAAAATACACTTTGATCGAATTCATTTCTTGAAGAAGTTATGAATCTACAGGTCTTTAATGTTAAAGAATTTAACATCTGTTGTATACTAGGATTTTGAGGATGGCCTTCAATCACGTGGTCCTTTCCACATTATTTTCTTGGGTTTCAGGTTGAGGATAATATCTTATAAAGTGATATATTCAATGCAAGATATTCCCAAGGGGGTGGTCCAAGAGTGTTCACACACGTCACTACCTAGATATATCAACAAATCCCTCCTAGGAGTGATGCTGTGAACAAGGAGCTGGCACTCATATATAAGGAAGTGCCAAACTATGTGGAATAAATCCACAAAAGGAAGTAAGCCCAAAGCTTTGCGGAAAGCTTCAAAATTCTCCGTCGATAGAGCCTTTGTGAAAAGGTCTGCAATGTTCTCCTCTGTGGGCACATATGAAAAAATGATCTCTCTAGTAGAGAACCTCTCCTTGACATAATGATAGTGAACCTCAATGTGCTTGGTGCGAGCATGGAACATAAGGTTCCTTGCAACTGCCAATGCACTCTAACTGTCAGTGACAATGGTGGTGGTACAAGACTGACCAACACCCAAATCAGCCATAAGGCATCTGAGCCGCACACACTCAATAGTCATTGTGAAAGTTGCCCTATACTTAGCCTCACAACTAGAAGTGGCCACAGTAGGCTGCTTGTTGCTCAACCAAGATATGCATGAGCTACCAAGCATGAAGAAAAAACCATTGGTTGACACACGAGTGTCATAGCAAACAACCCAATCAAAGTAAAAAAAAAGCATGTAAATCTCGCAGTAGTGATCCCTCCTTGGGATAAAACAATCCAAGTAGCCAGGTACCAAGTAGCAAAAGATGCACTTAACTGCTTGCCAATGCTTGACACCTGGGCAATGCATAAACTTTTTGATTTGTGAGACAACAAACTAGATATATGTTCGAGTAATGCATAAGTAAATCAAGCATCGAATAGTCTGTTGATAGAGAACAACGTCAAATGCATCTCCGACATCATGAAGACTCAACCATAAACCTCCATAGGAGTGGCAATGGGTTTACACTCTTCAAGGCCGAAATACTATAATAATGTGTTAATATATTTGGTTTGACACATAACTATTCTGCCATCAAATTGCATAAATGTAATGCCCAAATAATGATGCAAATGCCCCAACTTTGACATCTCAAATGAGGCATGCAAATCAACTTTAAAATCAGCAATATGCTTCTCATGAGGACTAGTGAGCAACATGTCATCAACATAGACAACAATGATCAGAAGAACATCATTTGCATACTTAACATATAAGGTTCTCTCAGTTGGAGTGTTCTCAAAACCATGTGCAATTAGATAACATGTATCTTTTCATACCAAGCACGTGCTACTTGTTTAAAAACATATAATGCCTTTTTCAACCTACAAACTTTGTTTTCATGCCCTTTCTGCATAAAGCATTGGGGCTGAAAAACATACACTTCTTCATGCAAAGCACCATTCAGAAATGCAGTTTTAATGTCCAACTGATGTACATTCCAACCATGATGAGCTGCAAGTTCACAAATGCTACAAACAATAGTCATTCGATAAGTAGGAGCAAAGGTCTCATCAAAATCAATGCCTCTTTCTCAAGGATAACCCTTTGCAGCAAGCCTAGCTTTATACGTAATGCATAAGTAAATCAAGCATCAAATAGTTGGCTGATAGAGAACAACATCAAATGCATGTCCAACGTCATGAAGACTCAATCGTAAACCTGTCTCCATAGGAGTGGCAATGGGTTTACACTCTTCAAGGCCGAAGTACTACAATAATGTGTCAATAAATTTGGTTTGACACATAACTATTCTACCATGAACTTGCATAAACTTAATGCCCAAATAATAATGCAAATGCCCCAAATTTGACATCTCAAATGAGGCATGCAAATCAACCTTAAAATCAGCAATATGCTTCTCATGAGGACCAGTGAGCAACATGTCATCAACATAGACAAAAATGATCACAAGCACATCATTTTCACACTTAACATATAAGGTGCTCTTAGTTGGACTGTTCTCAAAATCATGTGCAATCAGATAACATGCATCTTTTCATACCAAGCACGTGCTGCTTGTTTCAAAACATATAATGCCTTTTTCAACCTACAAACTTTGTTTTCATGCCCTTTTTGCATAAAGCATTGGGGCTGAAAAACATACACTTCTTCATGCAAGGCACCATTTAGAAATGCAGTTTTAATGTCCAACTGATGTACATTCCAACCATGATGAGCTGCAAGTTCACAAATGCTACAAACAACAGTCATTTGACAAGTAGGAGCAAAGGTCTCATCAAAATTAATGCCTCTTTCTTGAGCATAACCCTTTTCAACAAGCCTAGCCTTTATACATTTCAACTATTCCATTAGGCTTACACTTTAGCTTGTATACCCACGTAGTGCCAATGGCCTTCTTTCTAGGAGGAAATTCACATAAAGTCGTGGTACCATTCTTCATTATAGCATCATATTTAGATTGCATAGCAGCCATCTAATTTCTTGATTTTTGTGCTTCATCAATAAGAATCATTATAATAGGCACAATGAGTAGGATATGACAGAGGTGCATCTAATTTGTTGTCATGCAAAGTTTGCACCAACCATTTTGGCATAGTTTTTGCTTCTTCAATATCAGCTCTCTCATCAACAAGTGCATTATGTAAATCTGCATAAAAAATGGAATGATCTGCATCATCACATGAAACCTCTAACGACTGAGAAGTTGCCTCACTAAGACTAGCACTAGACTGTCCGCCTATAAAAAGAGGCAGCAAAGTGTTATACATGTCTTTGGAGCTAACTGATGTCTCCTTAGTACATGAAAGTAATGGCTAAATAGTATCTTCCACAAAAACAACATCACGGCTAACCAAAATGTGTTCAGTCTATGGATGTTACATATGATAGCCTTTGATTTTTAGAACTGCACCCAACAAAAAAACATTTCATTGCTTTATCATCCAATGTCCTGCATTGTTGTTCAGGCACTAATGCATATGTGAGACAACCAAAAACACGTAGGTGAGCAGCAAATGTCTTACAACCATGCGAAGCCTCATATGGAGTGATAGACTGCAATGCTTTAGTGGGACATCTCTTAAGTACATATGCTGCACACATAATAGCCTTAAGCTAGAAACTATGTGGTAAAGCCTCATTGTTGACCATACACCTTGCCATCTCCATGAGTGACCTGTTCTTCCTTTCAAAAACTCCATTTTGTTGAGGTGTATACTGCACTATACATTGATGTTTTATCCTGTGTTCAACCAGAAATGCATTAAAGTCAGAAGACATATATTCCCCCCCTCGATTAGGATGGAGGGTGCCCATTTTTCATGCTGAAAGATTTTTAGCCAAAACCAAAAACTCTTTGAAGCACATAAACACTTCAGACTTTTCTTTCAATGGATATACCTATGCATGCTTGGAAAAATAATCAATGAAAGTCACTAAGTAAAGCTATTTTCCAAAAGAGGGTGTCTGCATAGGACCACGGACATCAATCTGAACAAATTGCAATCTCTGGGTAGCTCAAACTGAACCATCTTTTGGGAATGAGGAACACTGCATTTTGCCCAAAATATAGCCTTCACAGACATGTTTAACAGGTGCCTCAAGTTTGGGTAGAGAGGACACCATTTCAAATTTCTACAAACGTAGCAAAATTCAGATGACCAAAGCATGCATGCCAAAGCTTTGCATCTGACAAAGCCTGAGAATCATGTACTTCACATGCTAAATCATTCACTGATTTTCCATAGTCTATGAGCTTATACAGACCACGACATAAAATGCTAGAAGCAATAATGACATCACGATTTGACAGATCATGAATTGTACATCTATCATCAATAAATTTCACAACCAAGACAATCTTGGCTAAAACTAAAACACATTGTCCACTTTTTATTTCCCTCTTCACTTAAAAATGAGATAAGAAATCGGAATGTTTCTCAACTTTTATCGTTTGCTCCAAACACGATGTTCCTAATTTTTCCACTCCCTCTTCCGTTCTATAACTAGTGCAAAATGTCATCTCAACCAGTGGTTGAAAGCCCGTGTGGATATTTGGTCTTAAGATCCTCGTTTGAAGAAGCACGTTCTCGAATCATTCCACGTTTAAAGAAACAAAAGTTTCTCAATCATGATTTTCTTCTCGATGAAATATATATTAATGAATTCTTACTATTGTGAGGGTTAAGAAATCTTGAATTTATGGTCTTTATTCAGTATGAAAATTGGAAATTTATATAGCTGAAAAGAAAAAAAAAATCAAGATTCAATGTTCAAAAAAGTTATTATTTCCAAAGACATAGGAATTGCAATTTTCTAGGTCATGTGGTTGTCGAAAGCTGTGTTTCTTTAATCTAAAAAAAATCTGGAAGTCGTGATGCTTTCTGTGTATGAATTTTTTATGTTTTAGGTTCACCTTATTTTTTGTATGTAAAAATTTCTTTATTTTATCCCTTAAAGAGTTAGATTTCATTCCTTTAGGTTTTCATGCAACAATCTCATAAAAAACATCGTGTGATTATCTATAGAAACCAATGATGTTGATTTGCACAATAGGAGGAATGTCTTGGTGATATCACTGATTCTATTGCAACCTCACAAGAGAAATGAGTTGGTCCACTTATATTTGAAGAGAGTTTGAATGCATTGGAATATGTGCACAAGTACAAACGATTCAGATAGAAGTACAATACGACAGATGGGGAGCAGTGCATCCCCAATAGATCCATTGATGAGGCAATCATATATATTATACCTATAGTATATGTAGAGAAGGGGATGGTCACATGGACCATTGC
Organism: Ceratopteris richardii; assembly: GCA_020310875.1. Lineage (NCBI taxonomy): Eukaryota > Viridiplantae > Streptophyta > Polypodiopsida > Polypodiales > Pteridaceae > Ceratopteris > Ceratopteris richardii. The sequence continues at coordinate 114,620,985 of CM035434.1, forward strand.
CCTTTGTAAAGATCTCCAACTTAGGGTTCAATGTGACCATAAGTGGTAATGAATACAAATAAGGATACATTACTATACAATAACTTACATGTTGAGTACATACTATCCCATTAACAAGCATTCAATGTAATTTTCTCCACTCCTCACAAATTTGGACGATTAGTCCATTGATCAAATAGTCCTGAATCAACTTATCGCAACCACACAACATTGACCTCAATATTTTTTTCAAAGATATCAACACATCCGACCACTCTATGGTGCTTAGAGTGTGCTCTCTTATCCATGTGATTCCATACCTTTAGGAGCAAAACTAGTCCTCACAACACCCCATGTAGAGGAACCTCTTACTTAAGTTTTTTCTTGCACATTTGCATGAAACGCAAGATACTATCCATATTATAGAGAAACATACCTTTACAAGAATTTATTAGGCATTCCCATGCATGAAATAAGGATAACTCAAACCCTTAGAGAGCACAAAGAACTTGAAAACAGCAAGAGTGGCATCAAATTCCTAGTTCATGTAATCATTAGGGCTCAAGCTAGGACAAAATCCGTTCAAACATACTAGGAAAGCAGGATAGATAGAAAAAGCAAGAAATAGAAAGTCATAAACATGCTCAAGTGAAAGAGGAAAGTGGAACACCCCAAAACATTAACAAGAGAACGGAACCAACCGGATGAAAACTAAAATAGAGGAGCTTGAAAGTCAAGTAAAAAAAAGCCAAAGAGGAAACCAAAGCAACTAAGGAATCAAATGAAGGATCAAAGTGTGGCAAACACAAAATAAAGTCAATGATAGAATTTAAAGTAACCCAAACCTTCAGCTACAAGCTTATCATAACCATATGCACAAGGTAGCTAGCTTAGAAAACCATGAAAAGTGCTACCCTAGAGCAGATATAGAGAAGGCGAGGCTAGCCATATGCAAGAAAATGATTGAAGTAGATTAGTGCTTAATGGAGAAGCCTCCTTCAATCTTTCCTTGCACACACATATCTAAAGAGCAATTTAGAGAATTGGCAAGTCAAGAAAACTCTAGGATGAATCACATGAGACTCATGAGCCCATAATGACACAAACATAGGGATCACCACTCGAGTCTCCTAGCATGCCCATGATAGATGATGTAGAGATTGTAGACCTAGAAATGGATATCCACAAGAAAATAAAGTTTTGGGACATAGTTCAAGCACACAAATTGAAATACATGAAAGTTCAGGAACCACCCTTCTCAAAGCTCAGTCTCCAAGGTCATCCATTAGAAGCAAATGAATTCCTCTTGCATGCATCAATAAAGGCTCATTTTGAATGTCACATTGCACCAAATCTAGGATCATTGCCTAGATACTTAAGACCATTTGAAGAAATTTCGGGGTGTCATAAAATAATCATGCTACATAACCAAATTCCTACGAAATTCTCTACATTGCATGATAATCTTTGTAAGCAAATGTCTCACATCAACCAAGAATCTGCACCACGAGTGTAAAAGAAGCACCCTCAAAATGATATCTCTTGATTCATAGTTCCCATTCATGTAGAGAAAGTGTTCAAATGAGATAAGGGGAATAAAATTCCCCCCATCAAATAAAATAAAGTAATAATGAAATTCATCATAGAATTTGGAGGAGGTGCAGCAATAGCCACCATATATATATGGACCTGATGGACCTGATGAATCGGCAATCAGTAAACTGACGTGCAAAGAGGAATTGATATTTTGGAGGAAATGTTTCTCACCACTTATGATGTCAAGTTTGAGTACATTATAACAATTTTCCAATTAGGTAAAGCTAGAAACTATGAAATGTTCTTAGAACATCCGTTCCTAAGATAGCTTCAAGTAGTGCAAGACTGGGGTAGGATTTTGTTGTACTTGAAACATGTAGGATTTTGTTGTACTTGAAACATGTAGCAGGACCTATAAACATTATTGTACATGACTCTTTCTATAGAGATATTGCTCCTTTGTAGTGGAATCCCATCCAAAATGAGAATGAGGATGATGATTCCAATTCTATAGATATTTCCAATATCATTGATCTTGACTCGATGAATGAGGATACACATCCCTAGGTATGTTGAGATGCAATGCAAGAAGATCAGTGCACAAGGAATAATGAGGTTGGTATCCTCAACATGAATCCATATGATCTAGAGTATCTTGCCTATTCTAAACGTTTGTTTAACTATGAGGAGTTCAGATCATGTTCATGGAATCATATGTTTTCCACTTTGTATACCAATGAAAGAATGGAAGAGAAATTTTGCAATGAGGATGGGTATGATTTGAATCTCTTTGTGGTAAATATTTTGATCAAGGACAGACTTGAAAGAAACCTTTGATGGATCTAAATGGGTTGAGGACTATGGATCCATATAGATATACATAAGCTCTACATATGAAATCATGAGAAGAAATAGCATGATGATAACTCTATCCTCTAGATGTCCATCTTCTATTATTCTATTCTATAAAATAAAACTATATTCTAATCATATATTACTAGATAATACAAATCAAGAGATTCGGTTGATGAGTTCAGGAAAGTTGTACCCCGTTCATCATATTAATCCATTCTCTCAAATATATGAGAGGCCATGCCTACAAAACAATCAAGACCTAGCAAAAATGATGCCTTAGAAATTTTGATAAAAAGGTCTCTTTACCAAAAGTGTTCTCTAAAATTTGATATTATTGTGCCATCATTGTCCTTTTTTCTTCCTATGCTTCTTCCCATGACAGTTGTTATCATTTTTTATTTTTCTTTTCTTTATTTTTTCCTTTAAAATGTTTTTATTTTCTTTCATTTTAATAGCCTATATGCATGTATATATGCATAAATGTAAATGTGCATCTATATTTGTATCCATGTACGCATTAATGGGAGACATACGATTAAAAGGAAAGTGTATCAACAAATGGAATTTTTCAATACTAATGATAATGGAATAGAGTAAAGAAGACTATTAAGCCTCTCATCATTTAGATGGGCTATCCATAACTATTTTGTCCCATGAACCTTGAATGTAGAGGCCATAATGTGCCAAATCAAATTATGGCTCATGACCCCTATGTGCAAAAGGGATTGAAAGCCTTCCAATAGAGGATCAATAGGATTATAACCAAGTTTATTGAACTTTTTATTTTGAAAAATCTTCTATAGGACCTCTTCTCAGAGAACATTCCTTTACATCATTGAGCGATTGAACACTTCCCTAAGCAAGAACTATCATCTTCCTCTTACAAAAGAAGATTTGGCCACGTTCTAGGTGTTGATTAGTGGTAGAAATCTAATTATATCTTTCCTTATTAATCTACTTACCCAATTTCTTAGGCTCTTTTAACTAAATGGGAGATCAATATTTTCAAGTTCTGCATGCTTAGGTTTTAATCCGATTGAGCTGGATATTATGGAGCTCATGTGTCAAGAAGTGGGTTTTTCTTCCTTCTTGATAGCCCAAACATATCTTGGTTGCGCAAGAAGCAGCCTACTATGCCCACTTGAGGCCCATCCATTCAATCTTATCCTTTGAACTAAAGCTTCCCAAGGCTCTAAAATTTCATATTTGATAATTCAAATACAAAACCTATCAAATAGTTATGTTTTTGAGAATACCACTAGTGGCCTTTCATGCCCCTTTGGAATCCTTACAATGCCCATGTAAGGTTCATTTTTCCCTTAAGGTTCAATTATGATGGTTTATATGTAGAAGAGTACAAATAGAAGGGAAGGATGATTGCCAAAGGGAACAAAGTGGGTAGGATGTTCACCTTGAATGTGAAAATTCTTGAAATGAAGACAACCATGCTTGCAGAAAGTGCAGGTATTATTACTCACATAGAGATTTGGCACAAGCAAATTGGACATGCAAATTTGTAGACACTTCAATCAAAGAAGCTTCTCAATGGAGTACTAAATTTCAAGGTTGCAGAGATGCAGAAGGTATGTGAAGCATGTCAATTTGGTAAAGAATCAAGGGCATCATTTTTGCATGAGAAGCATGTTAGTGAGAATGTGCTAGGGTTGAATCCACTCTAAGCTGACAATAGGATGCCCATGTGCTGGCCGTTACTCTCGATAGATCATCGCTATGATATAATTTTTATGATTTGTATCCTGTTCACTTCATTTCAACATGATAGACTGTCCAAACTGTATGGATCAAAGCTATCATATGCAGTGATGCATGGCCTTTCTGGTCGCATCCATCACTGGAGCTCCATCACGTATACTATACATCTTGGAGTCGTCATGGTCATGAGCACCCCGAGGTGTACGTGGTGTACCACATGGCATACCACATGGCGTACCTACATCTGAGGTATTAGCTCTAGGAGTAGAAGTGGGAGACATAATGTCTGTCACACTATCTCCACAACATCCGCCCCCTCCAGAGCCACTTGTAGATCCACTCTTGGATCTCCTCCTCTAGAGTGTGACCGCTATTGATGAGATGGGCCAACACCTATATCACACTGAGGTGTCAAACGCATACCTCGACTACTGGAGCCACTAGGGGATGGCTGAGAAGGCAATCATGATGGATTCATAAAGCAAAGAGACGTACCTTTGACGAGAGTAGCCCCACCTGCAAGAGTGGCACCGGGGAGTGATTCCTACGGGAGTGATGTCGGTGAGAGTGAGGCTGATAAGAGTGAGGCTGACAGGAGTGCTACCGTGAGTGATCCAGTATTGTGACACAGTAGCCATATACACGGGAGGTACTTAAGATATAAACTCCAACGTGACTAGAGGATTGTCTCCCATCGTGCTCTTCAACAAAAAAATTCAAATAATTAACAAACAATAATAATGGTAATATAAAGAGATAGTAGTGTACAAAAGAAGATAGCAAAAAATATAAACACAAATTAGTACATACAAGTGTTTGCTTCAGAAATCCTCTATTCTAGCATCCTCTTGGAGATCTAATGCACAGAGGATATCTATCTCTACATTGGCGACTTCTAGATCTTTTGGTATGTGAGCTCCTTCTTGATCATTGTTCTCGTACAACATATTGTCTGTTACTTCATTGTGTATCTCATCTTCTTCAAAGACCTCTTCATCTTGGACAATGATCTCTTCCTCCTTGACTACTGAATGAATCCCAGAGTCCACTACATATGGAATTTCTTCTACATCGATGTTCTCACAAATTTTTATGCTACATGGGGAGACTCATAAAACAAATAGCCACTCTGGTTCTTTCGAACTACCATAAAAACAATTTGCTCATAGTGTTTAGGAAGTAAAAATGTATCTCTTTCATCTCTCCATAGCTTTGTGGAGTCTACTTGAAGCAAGCCACTCTTACCCTATCTCACTGTTGCATTTCTTTTAGAGGTGACTACTTTGAACCATTTCACATAAAAAAGAAAGTAATCAAACTTCTTGAAGGATAGCTTCAAGATATCTTGGATCACTCCACAATAATTGAGCTAGCCTTCTTGAGCACTATCGTCTCTTGCACTAGCTCTAATAAAAACTTGTGCCAATCACGAGACTTGATCCCTCCAAGATCGTCATTTCATGTGAAGGCAGCCTTTAGACACCTCATGCATCCAATAGGTGTCTGAAACTCTGAAATCACCTTCTTCACTTGTTGCTCTTGCGTCTTCGGAAGCACCCAAGGAGCTCTTGGTAGTGACATTGTTCCGTTGGGCTTAGTAATTGCCCACAACTCTTGCATATAACCTCACTCTTCCAAGTCCTCCCTTTATGCTTCGCTTTCTTTCTTTCTGATCACATTTTTCGAAAGAATCTCTCCCACATTCTTGAAAATATGCATTGGGACTACCAAATGATTGATCAATAACTCAATCCAATAAGGGAGTTTGTGAAAGATCGACAATCATTTCAAACCAGCGACTAGTGTTTTTGAATCCCATAGCTGCTTCCAATTGTTTGCTTTCATTTGGCATTGCACTTGTTGGCCAATTTTCCCTTGATGTAAAACATGTTCATCAGGAAAATATCTATGATGTCCTTTGTAGACTGTTTTTCGAAGTGCTTTGGAGTAGCATGCTTCAAGTTGTGGTCCGCATAGGGGACAAGCATGGTAACTCAAAATTGATAAACCTCAACATCCACCATAACCAGGAAAATCATGCATCATCCACATAAGTATGCCTTACACTCACATGTCTCGTCTTCTAATAGGTTGAGACATGTCATGCACAGTAATCCCATCCCATGAAGTGCACAACTCTTCCACAAGTGGTGCAAGGTATACATCCATGTTTTTTACCTTATACTTACCTGGCACAATAAGAGCTAATAATAAATGGCCTTTTTTTGGACAACCATGGTGGGATGTTATAGTTGACCAAACATACATGCCATGTGCTTCATGAAGAGCTGCGTAAACCAAATGGATTTACTCCATCCATAGCTAGGCCTAGATGATAGTTTCGAGGCTCACTAGCAAACTCTAGCCGCTTACTATCTACATGTTTCCAAGCATTAGAGTCAGTAGGCACTCACATTACATCATCTGCAGATGTGATGTTTAATGCCATGACATTAACTCAACTATGGATTTGCATATGAACATACTCTTAATTCTTGGAATGATAGGAAAGTGGCAAAGAACCTTTGCGGGGATTGCTTCGCCCACAAGGTCTTCTCTAAACCTATTCACTCCACACTCTAGACATATGTGGAGATGCACATACTCGTTCCAAAAGAGAATGCAATCATTTAGACAAGCATGAATCTTGGTGTAGTCCACGCCAATGGATTGTAAATGTTTTTTTGCATCTCCACATCTTGGAAGCATGGCATTGCCATCTGGTAGAAATTGATCTTTAAGAAGCCTGCAATAAGCAATTAGAACGATATTAGTAAATAAAGTTATTTTGATACAACAATGAAAGTTTATTTTAAATCCACTACCTGAACAATTCAGAGACACTACTATCTAACCATCCATAAATGGATTGAAGATTGAGCATCATGAGTGACACACATAATACAGATATCTTTGCCCAGTGTACAGTGGTAAATGGGCTAGCCTTTGCATGTTCTCACATTCTTTGTCGACTTTTGATCATGGAAATTTTGCCGTGTCCATGGAGCCCATGACGTCTTCTCCACCGTCGTGATCTTCTTCCATCTCATAAAAAACTTTGAGCATTTCTTCCATGTGTTCATTCTGTGCAATGCTATCGGTATCTTGTACTTCTACCTCCCTCTTTGTTCTCTTCTGTCCATGAGAGGTTATCAGTGCAATGTTGTTTAGGTCCACCTACTCACTAGGGGGACCATGAGAATGATAGCATAGGTTTTGTAGTTATTTTTTATCAAAGGATCCTTATTCTCTAACATGTGCAGTAAAAATCCATTGTTTCTCATAAATTTGATACTTGCAATGAGTGCAAGGACATGCCATTATCTCCTTTGGATCCAAAGATGCCATCTGATACCATGTGGACATGTTAGAACATTTAATTCTAAAAACCTAAATTTTCTTACTAAACGTAAAAACCCTAATCCTAAAGATCTAAACCTAAAACATGTATATATAGCTCTTTTCTTTTTTTTCTTAATTTATTTCTTATATATTTTTTTATTTTTTATTTTTTTCTTATTTTCATAAATATATGATCATATATGTTAATATTAAAACTAAAACTCTATTTTTTATATATTCAATTATATATATATTTAATTTAATAAAAACCCTAAAATCCTATTTTTATATATTTAATTATATATATTTAATTTATATATTTAGAACACTAGCTCTTTTCATATTTATTTATGTATACTAAAATCCTATTTTTTATATATATTTATTTATATATTCTAATTTTTTTCTTAATTTATATATATATATTTAATTTAATTAAAAACCCTAAAACCCTATTTTTTATATATTTGATTATATATATCTAAAAAACCTAAAAATCCTAAAGACCTTATTTTTATATATTTAAATTATATATTTATTTTTATTGTATGTATGTATAAAACCTAAAAGCCTAATCCTAAAGACCTAGACCTAAAACATGTACATGTGTGTACGCATGTGTACATGTGTATGTGTATATGTCTTATATGTGTTTATGTGTATATATATGTATGCATGTGTCAAAGCCCTAAAACCCTAATCTTAATGACCTAGACCTTAAGCATGTATGTGTGGGTATGCATGTGTATATACATGTGTATGTCCATATGTATTATGTGTGTATATATGTATATGTATGTATGCATGTGTAGACAAACTAAAAACCCTAATCCTAAAGACCTAAACCTAAAACATGTATATGTGTGTATGCATGTGTAGATACATGTGTATGTGTATATGTATTATGTGTGTATGCATGTGTAAAAAGCCTAAAACCCTAATCCTAGAGACCTAGACCTAAAACATGTATATGTGTGTACGCATATGTATATATATGTGTATGTTGTTGGGTGTGTGTAGAAGTGCAAGAGACACACAAGAAGCACACACAAGGAGCACAAACGCAACAAGACACATGGAGAAGATGATGGTTGGAATAGCTCTCTCTGTTGACAATGAACTGAACTGAAGTAAGAGCTGAATAATATACCTAAGTACAAAGTACCACCACATATGAGAGTATCAAGTATGTGGTAACATGGGGAAAAAACCTTAGCCAGCACTAGAGTAAAAAGTGCCCATGTATAGGGAAAAGGTTCACATAAAAGCTACTCGAGGAACAAATAAGTGTAACAAACCCCTTGGAGTGAATGATGTGAACACATACAGGGAGTGACAGATCAGCCCCCACAAGGTAATAAGCCTAAAGCTTTGCGAAAAGCTTCAAACTTTTCCCGTGGAAGAGCTTTGGTGAATATGTCTGCCACATTATCTTGTGTAGGCACATATACCAAATCAATATCTCTTGCATGAAGGCGCTCTCTCACATAGTGATAATGCACCTCAATATGTTTGATCTGTGCATGAAACACTGGGTTTTGTGCAACAGCCAAAGCACTCTGACTATTAGTGAGAATATGTGTAGCAACATCAATCTCCATGCAAAGATCCATCAATAGGCGTCTCAGCCATATACACTCCACTATAGCTGTGAAAATTGCCCTGTACTTAGCTTCACAACTCGATGTCCCCACTGTAGGTTGCTTCTTCCTCAACCAAGATATGCATGAGTCTTCAAGGAAAAAGCAATTACCACTAGTGGACATGCGAGTATCATAACAACCAGCCCAATCACTATCTGTAAAAGCATGCAAGCATGGCTGAACATCTCTACCATAAAAGATACCTAAGATCAAAGTGCCTCTGAGATATCTAAACACACATTTTACCGCTTGCCAATGCTTAGTGCCAGGGATATGCATGAATTTACTCAATTGGGAAACTGCATACTATATATATGGCCTTGTGTTGCATGCATATATAAGACATCCCACAACTTGCTGATAAAGAGAAGTGTCAAATGCATCACTGGAATCCTCGACTGAGAACCTGAATCCTGTCTCAACTGGTGTGGAAACTAGCTTGCAATCTTCAAAGTCAAAATGATGAAGTAGTTTTTCAACATACTTTGCTTGATGCATAACAATTCCCCCCTCAATGGATACAAACTAGATGCCAAGATAGTAGCTGAAAAGACCAAGATAAGTGACATCAAAAGTATGCTGCAAATCAGCCATAATAATGTCAAGTTTTCCAGCACATGACCCAGTCAAGAGTATGTCATCGACATAAAGAACAAACACTATAAGATCAACCCCATTTTTGCATACATAGAGTGTGCTTTCAATCGGACTACATGTGAAGCCAAGAGCAATCAAGTGCTTATGGATTTTATCATACCATGCATGTGGAGCTTGCTTGAGACCATACAAGGCTTTATGCAAGCGACAAACCATATGCTCTTTCCCGTTCATAGGAAATCTAGGAGGTTGCTTCACATAGACCTCTTCTTGCAAATCACCATTCAAGAAGGCTGTTTTTATGTCCAAGTGATGCACTTTCCAACCTCGATGGGTAGCCAATGCAACCATGGTACGAATGGTAGTCATGCGCGAAGTAGGTGCAAAAGTTTCCTCATAGTCAATGCCATATTGTTGCGCATATCCTTTGGCAACCAATCTGGCTTTGTAGCGATCAATGCTACCATTATATTTTCTCTTAATCTTATAAACCCACTTTGTACCAATGGCATTCTTTCCTTTTGGCAATTCACATAACTCCCAAGTACCATTCCTATGTATGGAATCCATTTCTGATTGTATAGCACTCATCCATTGTGGATCGTTACATGCATCTTCAAAAGAAAGTGGCTCCTCATTACATGCTGTAGCAATAAGAGAAGAATCCACAAAATTACTTGATACATGGTGAGAGCTTGATCTTGTTCTACCAAGTAAAGGTGCACTCAATTTCCTGTCCTGCAAAGTTTTTTTCAGCCACTTTGGCATAGATTATGCACTCTTGATAGACATGCGTTCATTATGTAAAACATCTTCAATATGTACATGATGCGTGGGCTGAATTTCATGCTCATTTTCAGCCATATTTTGACGCAAATGTTCAGCCATATGTGGCTGGAAATTTCCAGCAGTTTGGACATTTTTTGGCTGAAATTTTTTAGCCATGTTTGGCTGGAAATTCTCTGCGTTTTCAACCCTATTTGGCTGGAATTTTTTAGCCCTTTGAGCCTCAGTTGGCTGCTCTACATGGCCATAGACTATCGCACCATTTTGGAACAAAGGCATGAGTGTATCGAACATATCTTGTGAGCTAACTCTTGGCTATTTTTTGCATTCAAGTAGAGGGAAAACTAAATTTTCAGCAAATAACATATCTTGAATCTTAATAATTGTGTTCGTCAATGGATGGTATAAATGACATCCCTTACTTTCAACACTATAACCAACAAATATACATTTGTTTGCCTTGTCATCAAGTTTGTGACATTGTTGTGATGGCACAAGAGCATATGCCAAACAAACAAACACACGCATATGACTAACCATAGGCTTATGACCATTCCAAGCCTCATAAGGAGTGATGACTCTCAATGCTTTTGTAGGGTAGCGATCGAACACATAATTTGCACACATGACCGCTTCCATCCAAAACGTATCAGGAAGATGCTTTCCTTTAACCATACATCATGCCATTTCAAGTAGAGTTCTATTTTTACGCTCGGCAACACCATTTTGTTGAGGTGTATATGGCACCGTACATTAGTGCGAAATACCTCTTTTCACGAAGAAAAACATTAAACTCATGTGACATGTATTCACCACCACGATCCGTGCGTAGAGTCAAAATCTTTTGTGAAGAAAAATTTTCAGCCATAGCCAAAAATGCTTTGAAGCAAGAAAATACCTCATTCTTTGCTTTCATAGGATACACCCATGTATGGAAAGTAGCATCATCAATGAAGGTAACAAATATACATGCTTCCCAAAAGATGGAGTCTTGAGGGGACCACATACATCACTATGAACAAGCTATAATTTTCTTGTAGCGTGTGTATGACTATCTTTTGGAAAAGAAGCACGATCCATTTTTCCAAGGATGCAACCTTCACATGCATGCTTTTCAATGGACTCAAGTGTAGCCAAGCCAATAACCATGTCCTTCTTTTGCAAGTAAAGCAAACTATTGAAGTTCAAGTGATCAAAATGAGCATGCCAAAGCTCCATTTCAGCCATGGAAGAAGTATGAGCAACCAAGGCATTCGAGGCAGCCCTCTTGTATGTATCCATGCAAATCAAACCATTACATAATGTACCAGACATCACGATAACATCGCCATTGCTGAAATCATGAACCATACACTTATCATCAACAAAGTGTACATGAAGGCCAACTTTGGCAATCAACGGAACTGAAATTAAGTTCTTCCTGATACCGGGCACATACAATGCATTTTTCAAGAGAATCACACCTCCATTTGCAGCCGTAAGCTCAATTTCTCCTACTCCAATGATAGGATAAGAGGCATTGTTTGCACACACCACATTTCCTCCTTTGGGTGCATCTTTCAAAGAGGCAAAAAATCTTTTGCATGATGTTATGTGCTTTGAAGCACCACTATCAAAGAACCAATCCGAATCAGCCTCACTCACAACCATACATTTAGAATTCAAAGAAGCATCATAATGACATGTAACAACACATGCCCAAAAATCTTGAGCCATGTTAGCTTCATCATTCTTTGCATTTGCTGAATTTTCAGCAATAGACATGCCGGATTCCTTCTTCTTTTCATTGCATTTAGCAAGCTTTCTACACTCATCAATAGTATGACCAACCTTTCGACAATATTTGAATCTCTTCTTCTTTTGTAAATCACCATCATTAGAGGAATGAGTGGAAGAGGAAGCTTGAGGCTTTGGTTTTGATGAACCCAAAGCTGAACCATACTTGCTTTTCCCCTTTTGTGAGATAGCAAGTGCTTGCGTTCCCTCAATCAAACCACTCCTATTCACTCTAGATTTCTCTTCTTGCAAAAGAAGAGACACAACCTCATGAAATGCATACATATTAGGATTTCCTTTTGCAACCAAACGGAGTGTAGTAGCAAAGCTTTGAAAAGATTCCGGTAATCCTTTCAACAATGTAGAAATGAGTGATGCATCCGGAATAATCTCATCTATATTTGCCAATTGCTCTTTCAAGTCCTTGATGCATGTCACATACACATCCACCGACTCATTTTCAGCCATACATACATCCTCAAGTTGCTTCCTCAAGTATGCAACACGTGCTTCGTTACGCATGACATACAAAGCAGCAAGAGTGTCCCATGCCTGTCGTGATGTAGAACATGACCAAATGTGTGGAACTATATGACGCTTCACTAAAAGCGCAATCAAAGCATGAGCTTGAGCATCTTTTCCATCCCATCTATGCTGCTCCTATCTAGGTGGAGAAGGACAAACCACTATACTTGAAGAAGAAGCTCCATCTGTGACAGTAGACTGTGAAGTAGAAGAACTAGGTCTTCGATCTACATTTGCCACTATGTTCCAAAGTTGTTGACAAGAAGATGCTTCATCATGTAAGACCACATCGGATAGTTGGTCCCATCAAGCTGATCTTCAGCTTGACGCATGCCAAACAAGTCATTGCTGCCTGCCATTTCACAAAAAAACAAGAATGTGACAAAATCTTTACTTTGACGAAAGCTGAAATGAATGCTGAAATTTCAGCTCACAAGCCGTCACTCTGATGGCGATTTTGAGTGCATGAATGGCTTCGAAATGGGGGTAAAGCCCCAGCACACCTGGTGGAAATGTTTCTTGGCTGCTGAAATTCACTCTTCTATGCTTCGAAGTCGATTTGCACTGTTAAAAGTGCACACGTGCCGCGACGCGAAAAACCAAAACTTGAGAAGGAGCTGAACCTGCTCTGATACCACTGTTGGGTGTGTGTAGAAGTGCGAGAGACACACGAGAAGCACACACAAGGAGCACAAATGGAGCAAGACACACAGAGAAGATGATGGTTGGAATAGCTTTCTCTATTGATGATGAACTGAACTGAATTAAGAGCTGAATAATATACCTAAGTACAAAGTACCACCACATATGAGAGTATCAAGTATGTGGTAACATGGGGAAAAAACCTCTAGCCAGCACTAGAGTAAAAAGTGCCCATGTATAGGGAAAAGTTTCACATCAAAGCTACTCGAGGAACACATAAGTGTAACATATGTCTATATGTATTATGTGTGTATATGTGTATATCTATGTATGCATGTGTACATATATGTGTATGTGTATATGTATTATGTGTGTATATGTGTATACGTATGTAGATGTGTGTGTTCATGTATGTATATATATGTGTGTATGCATATGTGTGTGTATATATGTATGCATATGCATGTGTGTATGCATATGCATGTGTGTATGCATATGCATGTGTGTATGCATATGCATGTGTGTATGCATATGCATGTGTGTATGCATATGTGTGTGTGTGTATATGCATGCATGTATGTAATATGTATGTGAGTGTGTGTGTATAGGTGTGTGTGTATGTATATATGTGAGTTTCTATGTATATGTATGTGAGTGTATATGTATATATGTGTATGCATGCATGCATATGCATCTCTGTATGTAATATGTACATGAGTATGTAATATGCATGTGTATGTAATATATGCATGTGTGTATGTAATATTGTATGTGTATGTATATGTGTATATATGTGTGTGTTTGTATGTGTGTGAATGTATGTACACATATGTATGTGTATGCATGTGTGTGTACGTATGTGTGTGAATGTACTTATGCATATGTTTGTGTATATATATGTTTATGTATGTGTGTGAATGTATGTATGCATATGTATGTGTATGTATATGTGTATGTATGGGGTGTGTACATATGTGTGTGGATGTATGTATGCATATGTATGTGTATGCATGTGTACATGAATGTGTGTATGTATGCATGTGTATATGTGTGTGTGTATGTATGCATGCATATACATGAGTATGTGTGTGTGTATGTATCTCTATCCCTCTCTCTTTCTCTCTTTCTTTCATCTCTCTCTCTCTCTTTAATCTCTCCCTCCCTCTCTCTTTATCTCTCTCTCTCTCTCTTTATCTCTCTCTATGTCTCTCTCTTTCTCTTTCTCTGTCTCTCTTATCTATCTCTCTCTCTCTCTTTATCTCTCTCTATCTCTCTCTTTCTCTTTCTCTCTCTCTTTCATCTCTCTCTCTCTCCCTCTCTCTTTATCACTCTCTATCAATAGAGAACAAAACTATCACTTACATGGATGTAATCTTTTGGATGGTTGTCATCAAATCCTAATGAACGTCATCTCTTGTCAAATTCCAAAGAATTGACACAAAAAACTCTTGCGAAACCAAAGAGAAGAGAAATTAGAAAACAAAAAACATAGAGAAAGAGAAAGGGTGAAAGAGTACACACATCACTTACCAAGATGCGAAACCTATCGAGAGGGAGAAAGAGTGTGTGTATGTGTAGAGAGAGATCTGTGTGTGTGTCTATGTGTGCACAAGAAAATGCAGGTCACAATTTAGGTCATGCATGCAAGTTTGGCAGAAGCAGTACTCATTTCAAAACATGCACAAAATGGCGAATTTTTTCTCTCGGGTCCCGATATGTTTTAAACACAGTGCTCGGTATGTTTTAGACATAGCGCACGATATAGGCATTGGTAAAAGTGTCAGTATGAGCATCGGTAATTTCTTGGAAATTACCACAGCTTATACGGATGCCTATATCGGCACTTATATTGATGATGGCAACGTATATGGACGGTCCATTTCAAACGGTCGTACCGATAGTCAAATGAGCGTCGATATGCCTAACATGATTTTTGCAAGCATTTACAATGATCATACTGACTCTGGGGCATGACCCTTGGTATGGAGAGCATCGATATGCCCCTCATATGTTGTAGTGCATGAAAGATCTTGGTGTGTTGTGCTACTTTTTGGGCATTGAGTTCATACATACAAAAATAGGTATATAGCTCTCCCAAAGGCAATGTGCATTGAGTATGCTGCAAAAGTATGACATAGATAATTGTAATCCAATTTCTATGCTATTAGATTAGATTGAAGTTGGAAATTGCAACTAGTGAAGCATTTGGAAAACGCTACTATGTATAGGAAAATTATGGGAAAATTGATACATCTGACAATTACATGGCCTCATCTAAGCTACATTGTAGGACTTGAAAGTCAATTTCTGTAGGCTCCCAAGAAACTACTTTGAGATGCTTTGAGATTCAGTCTACGTTATTTGAATGCTATGGATTACACATTTCTTCATGAAGCTCATGAAGAATTGCAAGCTCATGGATACACTAATGCAGACTAGGTTGGTAGTGTTCTAGATACAAGATTTACTAGTTGCTTTCTATTCTCACTTGGGAGTGCTAGTGTTACATGGAGCAATAAGAAGCAGCTCATTGTTGATTTGTCGACTATGGAGGCTCATTATAGAGGTTTTGCAATGGCAATATGTGAGGCATCATGGCTAGAGATGCTACTTGTGGATTTAGGTGTGGAAGTGTAAAAGCGTATCATCATTTATTGTGATAATCTTAGTAGAACACAATTATCATGAAATTCTATTTTTCATTCCACAAAAAAACATGTCAAGGTACATTATCACTTCATCATGGAAAAGGTATTCGTAGGTGATTGTGATCTTTTTTATGTGAGGATAGATGAGTTGGTTGTTGATATCTTCATTAAACCACTTGAAGAAGAGAAATTGATATGTTTTGGATGATGTTTGGAGTAGAGGATAGAAATTTGAGCTTGAAAGGGAGTCTTGGCATATCAAGCTCAACATGTGATGATCAAGGATGAAATGTACCACTATTGATCTCTATGACGTGTACAATGGTTATGTTGATATATGTTAGGAATACTTTTAGTGACCTTTGCCAGATTTATGTACTAAGAGTGATTTCACATTTGTGTCTTACTACTCACTCATTTGTGGAAATTAGGATTATCTTTATGTACTATTCTTTATATAATGTACTCGTATTGTTGTATTAGGTCAATCTTGTATATTCTCTTTATGTAGTAGAAGAAGTAGAGGAAGATCATTCTTCCTTCCCTCAATCTATGTGTTCTCTTGTCTTTGTTGTGTGAGAGCCCTCTTGGTTATCTGCTTTCTCTTGACATTATTAACTAAGTTTTTAGAGATATTATAAGCTACCAAATCATTAGATTTTGAGGAATCCTCATCTGATTCCAAATTTTGATGAGCCAAAGATGGTATTGGGAACTTCACAAACTAGACACCAAAATGCATACTAGAAGAGCATCCAACTTAATGTGGTAGTAAAAACCATGGTAGTTAACATGTTCCTCATCCCTTCCACTATCTTTTTACTTTATTCTAGGAGTCCCAAGGATACGTTTTACATGATTTATGGGAGGCTTACAAGAATTTTCTTTGGTTCGAGGGTTCGAATAGAAGATGAATCTTGGAGATAAAATGGGTTGTTTTATTTTCTATATAAGGATAGGTCTAGTTACTTATTCTTAATGCTCTCTGTTTGGTAGCTATAGTTTCAAAATGGATAAATAACTTTAGGTATGACCATCAAGAATCGTGGACCCAAATTATGTTTAGAAATAATAAATAGATTTCATGTGTTGGCTTCCCTCCCAAGATAAAACATGACCTCATATCACTACTTTTTTCTCTTAGGAAAATCATCCTCAAAGACATAAATTTGTGATATTACTTAAGAAAGCTTGGAGTGGAATGGGATATCACCAACTCCTCAAGAATGAATGGTGCTTAGTGGTTTTCATCAGTCATAAAAACTAAATTTTGTTCCCTTATCAAGAATAAATCTGATGAAGTAAAGAATATCTTAAGTGTCAAGAAGCTTTGGTCCAAGGGCTTCCACAACTAAAAGCATCCATGAAACTATAATATAAATGGTTGAAACAAATAAAAGGATTATTTTGAGCTTTCTATTTTAGAAAGTAAAAAGAACCAAATTTTTTTATAAAAGTGCTTTGATGGAATTTTTTAGATAGTTAATGTATCGCAGGAAGTTTTTTGATAACTCCAAGAGCCTTAAACAATATCCATGTGAACCATCATCACCACTCCTACAAATTCAATCAGATCATGAAGATTATGAAAAGGTGGGTATCTTCTAGTTTGAGGATCAATTGGATAAAGAACTCTATCTGTCCATATGTCAATATGTTTTTTCCTTCTTTGTGTAATCCTTTGACTTCATAAGGTTGTAGAACTCTTTGGAATACCTTTCTCATTTTCGCATACTCCTAACTTAGTTCGAAATTGATATAGAACTTATTACCCATAGAGATCATTATTAAAATCTCAATGAAAGTGTTTGGATTGAGGCTCTCCATGATTTGTGCTTCTTGAATAAGAGAAAAGATAGCATTCTAAGGATCTATTTTAGAGAATAGAGCTAAAAATATACAACATTTAATTTCTTATAAGCAGATTATATAGTTTGAAGGGCAAGAGAAAGAAGTTAAAGTTTGAAGTTCCGATGGGCAAAAGCTTTGAGCATATCACTTTTCATGATTTTCATAAGAACTTTCTCTATCTTCCAAATCTAATACATTTGTGTAAGATACATTTTAAATGAACCTACAAGAGCATTTTGAGAGATTACTTGAAAAATTTAATCTAAATTAAGAATAACTAATCAAAATCTTAGCACAACCCATTTTTTCTGGGAACAAGAGAGTAAAATGATGAATTCCTTTTCACCTAGGGATCATTACTCCGAGCTTTAATCATCTAGTGTTTTCTAAAAGTAGCTTTGCCCAAGAAGAATCATCATTACTCTGAGCTTTAATCATCCATTTAGCCACCATCTTGTTGGTCATGTCTTCCACATCAAGAATGCGAAGACCACTTGTCTCCTTTGGGATTGATTATATTTCCCATCTAATATCTGAAAGTACTCCCCTTCTATTGGGATCCCTCATCCAAAGGAAGTTTATGTGGATCCTTTCCAACTTTTACATCTTCTGGATGTTCGGCCAACATGCCAAGATATAAATGACATAGAAGAGAAGGACCATATTCATCACCATCACGATCCCAACCACATTAATCTAAGTATCCTTCAAGTGCTGCACCTTTATGTCCAATTTGGGATCGTTAACACATAGAAATCCCAAATCCAATCACGATGCCAATCAAGTGGAAGATTTGACCACTAGGATGCTCTTAACAACCTTGAGTCTTAAGAAATTGATGGAGGCCCATGTAGAACATATATGCAATCTTTGAGTGGTTGATTCTCATTTTAGAGGACTCATAAAGAATATCAAGGCAGTTTTAGAAGGGAGAGACACATTGAATGTCATTATGAGGAAATGCATCAGTGTTGTCAATCAAGAGTCTAGGAAACATAGGATCCTCACTATGGATGATCAAGAGATCCCAAATATTTCATAACTGGTCTTCATTGTTAACGAGTGAACTAATTCCATCAGATACGATAGCAAACAGCTACGGGGCTCGTGAGCAACATTGTTTAATGGGGCAATTGAGAAAAAAATGTCAGAGAGATTTCCAATAATGTTGATCTATGCAAAAGTATTCCCCATGATCGTGAAGATTGTTATAGTGATAAGATTAAAGACCCAGCGCATATATCATTATAACCCTTAGCAAAGGCTTCCATTATTCATACGTTTTAAGTTTCATTGTACAACAATTGAAGTTGAAAAAAAGGGGAAGAATGCCATAAAGATTCATTTTATTTAGAAGTATGTAATATTTGTACATCGAAAGTAGGATTAAGTTACTATATTTCTTTGGAATGTTATGCACAAAATATTAGCAAGGCTCAAAATAGGGTAAGGTTCTATCAGGATGATTCTATCTCACAGACACGTATTACATGAATAAATTAGTTACAATCCTACATTTTCTTATGCTCATTATACTTGCATATGATAAAATATTTGAGTTGCAGCAATAAATAATATTTTTTATTTCCTAACTTTTACGTTTGGCATCAGAACATTCCAAAAACCAGAGAAATTATGCATTCAGGCGCTCCTGAACATTAGTAGATGTGATTCAAGTTTTTAGCCTCCATACAATAAGAATAATATATTATGCAAACTTATTTTCTTTAACTTCTCTTTTTCACGACTTAGAGATAGAGAGCTCAAATTCTCAAATTACCAGCAATAGGGGAAAAATGAACCCTCCATGGGACTTTTAAATTAAGGAGTGATTGGTGATGTATCAATCAGAAGAAGGTGGTGGCCACAATCTATACCCTATAAAATACTAGGATGAAGGGGGAAGAGGTAACATGTTTCCCCCTATTTAATGGGATTCCTCTAGAGAGAGAAGGAATCACTACAACATATCAGTCGTATACCGAGGCTTCTACCAAGGAAATTGAACGGGTGCATTTTTTCCCCGACATCGGTGTAAATGCCAATATAGGCATCGGAACCAAAACGACGGTATAGGCGTAGGTATAGGCATCGGTATGAGTGTCGATATAAGCATCGATATAGGTGTAAGTATTTCCGACGCTCATACAGATGCTCATACCAATGCTCATACCGACGCCTATACCTGTGAGTTCGTCGTACATACGGATGCCTATATCGACAACTGCCTATGTCAACCTTCTATGCCATTGAAGGCTATTATGTCAGCCACACAACCTGCATCGTTCATTTGAACGACATTGACAGATTTACTGAAGCTAGATTTTTCAGATTCTGCAAGTTAGTATGACAACTTAGATCGCTATTAGTCATTTATGGACATTGAAATATTCTTAAAATTACACTTTAACGTATCCATAACATCTCATCATGCTTCCACACAGATGCTGCATTTGACACCTACAAAGAAAAATCAATGTAGTTTCATGTACTGTTTCATTTGACTTTTAAATGTAGTATTCATGTTATCATGCTACTTCTGTAATGACGATGTGATTCTCCAAACAGTACTTGGAAGATCTTCAACTTTGATTAACAGAAACTAAAAAATCACATCCGGTTCAGTATTTTAGTATTCATGTGTTCCTTCGTGTAGTACTAAACCAGAATATCTGTAGGATCAGTGTATTTGACCAATGTCTGGGATACACTTAGGAGTTTGAAGATTTATTCCTTCTGTGACAAACTCAATGTCCTTTAACACATTACTATCCGGTCATCATGTGGTTAAAATAAATAATGATATAAAAAATACATAACCAAAGCTAGCCATTTTCATTATGAAACCATAACTACTGTGTAACTGATGCACATACTTAGTTTTACCAGTGTTCCTTAAACAAATACTGTTCCATAATCATCGCATTATACAGAATTGTGTTTTAAAATGTTTCTTTTCTAAAACACATGTATGCACACATATATACATACACACACACACACATATATATATATATATATATATATATATATATATATATATATATATATATATATATATATATATATATATATATATATATATATATATATATATATATATATATATATATATATATATAACCCATAGTGTTCTTATATATGTTATGCACATAAGTATGTATGTATATGCACACACACATACACACACACACATATATATATATATATATATATATATATATATATATATATATATATATATATATATATATATATATATGCACGTGTCTGTATGTACGTATGTATGTATTTCTGTACGCACATAGGTCTATACATATGTATCCATGGTTGCATGTATGCATACATACATAAATATAGAAATAACACATTCTACCTTCTCCAGTATGGAGAATGTGACCGTTAAGGTGGAGCAACCTATCAATTTATCAACTGGAAGAGAACTCTTTTGTTTGACATTATTGTCTTATCTCTAGCTCTTTGGAATGTGATGTGGAAGGAGAGATGTGCTACCATCTTTGGTGAGACTCTCAAAAAACATGCCATCGAAAAACTCTTAAATTTTGTAGGTAGTAAAATTAGAAACTCCGAAATATCCCCCCTTCAAACACCATAGAGTGTTCTTTCTAGAAAACAACAAGATCAAAAGCAAGTGAATCGCTCATGAAGAGGATGATCAAATTATTCGTCTTCTTTTGCACTCCCTTTCGCTTTCTTCAAAAGCTTTCTCGTTTTTAATTTAATGAATTTCTATGAAAAAATGGGCTATTTTTATGGAAGATTTCAGTAAAAGAAATCTTAGCAAAAGTCATGGTCGAAGAGATTTTTCTTTCCCTTTCTATGTAGACGTACAAAGACACATATAGAAATTGCAATAAAAAAACATAAGTATCGTAGTAGATGATAGAGACCTCCAAATCTCCAATGTCAAGTCTACCTTGTCTTAAGAACACTTCTATGACAAGTATATACAAGAATTTAACCAATTAGCTCAAAAATTTTCAAGTCCTAGACTGAAATATACTTGCTTCTTCAAATTTTGAACTTCCTTTCTTCTCCAATAGTCTACATGAAGGTTCAAGTTCATTACCTACAAATGTCATGGATTATGACACTCCAAATTATACAAGAACCTTCATATGATCCTTGTGCAACCTTCAGGAACAATAAACCATTCATTCAACTCATTAATTCTCTGATTAATCATTAAGATCAAAAGTATGTCTGAAACTCATGTTCAAAAATGGCGACTTTGACATAGGTGACTTTAAACACTATTTTCTCACAAAGTAAAACCTTTTTTTAGAAAATGCTTTTATCTGTAGCTTCATTACCTTTAACTTAGATTTTGAATGCTTCAACACAAAAAAATTTACACCAACCTTTGAGATCTAAGAAAAATATTGATTGATGAGATGCACCATTGTTTGAGTCTACACTTTAGAAGTTTGACATATGAATGTTCCTATGAACCATTCACACAGCATGAAAGGAATAAGACTATAAAACTTTAACCATATCTTGGTAAGCTCTTGAATTAGATATGTGTACAAGGATTTCTCATCCACATGATCATCCTGAGAGAAATGTGAAATAGAGTACCATCTAAATCTACAGATTTCCCTTGACACTTTTCTTTACCTATGATAATGAACTCTCTTGATTTCTAAAGTCACAATTGACTTATATATTCAAAAATTCATAAGTTGATCATAACCAATACATTGTTATTCACTTGCTTTATTAGTAATCTAACTATAATACACTAATTAGGATTCTCTGGAAGTGAATATATGCTTAATCATGTCTCACACCTTCTCTTCATTGCTTTCTTCATTCTAATTGATCTTTTTCTACATCAATCTTCTCTTTATCTTTGTCTGTGCTCTCATAAGCATCAATTTGTGATTGGTTTGCACCAACAGCTCCCCGCAATCATTAACTGTGATTATGCTCTTCTTCTTTATTCTTACCATCTCTTGAATCTCTATAACTTAGGTCCATTTAGACTCTTGGTTAAGATATCTTCTACCTATTCTTTTGTTGGAGTATATATGAACTCAATTTCTTTATCAAGTACCTTTTTCCTCAGGAAATGATATTGAATCTCAATATGTTTAGTTCTGGCATTAAAAACAGGGTTAGCTGCCAGATAAAGTGAACTCATGTTATCACCATGTATGATTGGAATCCCTTGTTCAATTCCAAGGTTCTTCAACAAATTCTTCATCCATATGACTTCCTTTGCTGCTTCTACCATTCCCTTATAATCAACTTCTGTAGATGACAAAGAAATTGTGTGTTGCTTCTTTGAACACCATGATACTAGCTTATCTCCAATGTAGCATAAGTATCCATCAGTAGATCTTCTATCATCTGTACTACTTGACCAAATCTGCATCACTAAATACTTTGATTCTAGTGTCAAAAGTGAAACCATAGTACAAAGGTTTGTTAGAAGCTCCTTTGATGTATCTTAGCGCTATTTGTGCTACAATCCAATGAGTTTTCTTTGGGCAATGCATGAATTGTAAGAAGACACCAACTGCATATTGATGGAGAGTGTTAATCTCAAGGCACAATTTTACAGATTCTCTTCTATTATGAGAAAGTATACATCTTATGGATGATTTTCTTCTTCTTACTCTGTAAGTCTTCTAATGACTTCTAATTCATGTCATACATCATCTCCTCTTCCTCTAATACATCTATATCATGTATATATAGATGTTTACATCCCAACTCATCAAAGATACAAAGTTTCTATAAACTAGTTTCAGAATTAGAGTACATGTATATACAAGTCTTCAACTCCTCACCATGCACTAAACTTCAAGCCTCATATGTTGATCTTTGCTTCATTCTTTGACTTCAAATCTTTGTCCAAATCATCAATTGATGATTTTCATGCACCAAAAGCTCCCCCTCAATCATCAATTGTGATTTTCTCCATCTTCTTTATACCTGCCATGTCTTTGAACCTCTGTAAGTTAGGTCCATCCAAGCTTTTGGTAAACATATCTGCAATCTGATCTTTTATAGAAGTATGTATGACTTCAATCTCTTTATCAATCACCTTCTCTCTCAAGAAATGATATTGAATCTCAATATGTTTAGTTTTGGCATGAAAAATAGGGTTAGCAGCTAGATACAATGAACTCATATTATCTCCATGAATAGTGGGTGTACTCTGAATGATGTCAAAACTCTTCATGAGAGTCTCCAACCATATAACCTCCTTTGAAGCTTCAACCATTCCTTTATACTGTGATTTTGTGGATGACAAACCAATTGTCTGTTGCTTCTTAGCACACCAAGAGATTAACTTATCTCGCGCATAACATAAATACCCATAGGTCGATCTTCTATCATTAGGATTACCTGCGCAATCTGTATCACTATATATCTTGATGTTTGTATCTGATGTGAATCCATAATACAAACCTTCTTTGAGTGTACCCTTAATGTATCTTAGCACCCATTGTCCTGCAACCCAATGTTCTTTCCTAGGACAATGCATGAATTGAGACAACACTCCAATTGCATATGACAAATCAGGCCAATTTAATGTACCATAGATTAGACTACCAACCAGACTTTGATATAGCTTCATGTCCTTGAATTCTTCTCCTCCATATCTGCTCAATTTATGATTCACCTCCATTGGAGTAGGTGCTACCCTGCAATCTTCCATTTTAAACTTGATTAGCAAGTTCTTCAAATATCTTTCTTGAGTCACATATACTCCATGTTGAGTATATGAAATCTCCATGCCCAAGAAATATGACAAGTCCCCTAAGTCACTGATCTTGAATTCTTTCTCTATTTGCTTCTTAAGACTTTGTATGCCCTTCTCATCTGTACCTGTAAGAATTATGTCATGAACATATATGCACACGTAAATGAACCCATCATCACTTGCTTTAACAAGCAAGCTACTATATGCCTTAGACACTTGGAAACCAAGCTCTTTCAAGAACTTCACAAGTCTATAATCCCATGCCTTTGGGTCCTGCTTCAAACCATACAAAGCTCTCTTGAGCTTTCATACATACTCTAGAAACCTTTTATCCTTAAAACCTTATGGTTGCTCCATGAAAACATCATCTAAAATGTAACCATTTAGAAGAGCATTCTTCACATCTAATTGGAATAATTTCCAACCTTTACATGTAGCAATAGATATGAGAGTCCTTATAGTTGTCATATTTGCCACAGGACTATAAGTCCCATCATAATCTATACCATATGTCTGAGCATACCCTTTCACAACAAGTCTAGCTTTATATCTAGACACACTTCCATCTGCATATCTCTTTTTCTCATAGACCCATTTGCATCCAATGATCTTCTGACTATTTGGTTTAGGAACCAAATCCCATGTCTCATTCTCCATCAATGCATCATACTCCTCCTGCATAGATTTCTCCCAATTTTCCTTACCTTTTGCCTCTTCATATGTAGAAGGATCTTCCTCTACTTTCACCATATAAGCATAATCTTTAGTGGTCAAATAGGAAGTATCATAGCTATACCTTGTAGGTTGTCATTTATACCTTGATGATCTTTTGAGTTCTTCACTTCTTGAATTTTCTGGATCATCACATTTTGGATCAAACGTTGGCATTTCTTCAACTTCAACTGATGCTTCATTGTTCTCTTCTTCATCAAATATTCGAACATTTGATTTACCTTTCTTCTGGTTCAATGTTTCTTCATCACCTGCATTAATGTTAATTGTACTTGCATACCAAGTACCTTGCTCATCAAATGTAACACCTTTGACACAAGAAATTGCTTTGTGGATGGACTAGTTAAATGAATCTAACTTCTTACTAGTGTAAGCAATTGGAAGGTCTAGGTTTTCCTTCATTAGTTGTTGTGCTAAGACATAGTTGATGGCATACTTGAATGCAACTACATGCACATAGAATGGTTCATTCTAGTATGGAGCTTTCAAGATCAGAGCTGAACCAAGGTGACTTTTAGCTCATAGAATTTGTTATCACATTCATAAGCCCATTTAAATTGGTTTAGGAATCCAAACAAAGGCTTTTTTATGACAATGTACATATGAATTACATTTTTGCAATAATTGCAATGCCCAATAAAGGGTTTAGCTTCTTTGATGATCCTAGGCTTAGGTAAATTGATTATGACTTGGATTTTTTCTTCATCTGTTTATAATGTAATTTTTGGGTCAAGATGTCCCAAAATGTTTCCTTGATGCACCATGGAGTCACATGTTTTAGGGTTTAGACACATGCAATAATGTTTATATTTTTAAAAGATTCAAATTAGGTCAGGAACGTGAAAGTGGTATTGCTTTGCATATGATCTCAATGTATGGTTTGTCATTTTAGATGATTCTACTTGTAATCATTAGCTATCTAAGCTAATTTGATTCCGCCAAAAGGAATGTTATCAATTGCTACTGTACTGTGAGCACTGAGCAAAAGATCCAACAGGTGTCATGACCAAAATAGCAAGTTTTGAGTGACTTGCTATTTGTGAAGTAATGTGTTTTGTTTCACTTGTTTGAAGAATCAGCTCCAAAGTACATAGGTGCTTATTTGGTGTCAATCGCAATCTAAAAGGGTCTACAACACAACTCTGAAGTGAAATAGGGCAGGTAATAAGCAAGGTTTAGCAGTACCACCTCACTTCCTTGAGGTAACCATCCATCTCTTCCAACACTGGTATCAGAGCAAGTTGAGGCAAAATGGGAGATGGGTTCCCTTGTTTTATTGATAAATTGGACACGAACAATTATCCAGCATGGTCCTTGAGGATGAAGACATATCTACAAGGAAGGATTCTCTATGGATACATATCACGGGATGAGGAGATGCCCATTTTCAGAAGTAAAGGACAACCTACAAGAGAGGATCTTGAAAGACTCAACTCGTGGTGTGCGAAAGATGCTTTACCAAGGTCATATCTACTTAACTCTATTTCTGACTTCCTTCTTCCTCACATTAGGAACTATAAAACTTCCCAAAAGACTTGGGATACATTGTCTTCATATTTTTCTTCCAACACAAGAGCTAGGAAAAATCAATTGTGGATTGAGTTTACTACTCCACACACATATACACATAGATTTACACACACATACACATGCATACACACACATACACACATAGACACACACACATACACACACACATACACACATAGACATACACACATAATGCATATGCATATGAATATGCATACATGCATACTTACATGCATATACACACATACACACACACATGCATACATATGCATACATAATGCACATGCATATGCATACATACATGCATACACATACACACATAGACACATATACACACATAGAAACATACACACACATAAATAGATACACACACATAGACACATACACACACATATACACACATATACACAGATTTACACACACACATACAAATGCATACACACACATACACACATACACACATACACACATAGACACATACACACACACATACACACATATTTACACACAGACATAAACATCCGTATATACACACATGTGTACACATCCATACACACACACATATATACACACATAGATGCACACATAGATGCACACATACACATAGACACACACACACATACACACATAGACACACACACATACACACACATACACACATAGACACATATATACACATACACTTACATATGTTGGAGTAGGACAATCATTAAGTGATGATTACAATGAAGATTGAAGAGTGAAGATGAAGAAAAGAACAAAGAATGGAGCATGAAGGAAAGAGGAGAATCAGAGAATAGTGATTTGAAGGCCTATTCAGGAAATTTGGGAATTATTCAAGTCCCATTTATGTTACTAACTATGTTAACTTCTTAAGTTTGAGCCCAAGCTTGATACCTCATTCATAATACAATTATCCCTAATATTAAAGTACTAATTTAATATACCCCAATCAAGAGATAATAACATGTTGTAGTGTGTGAATGAGTCAAAAAGTGGAACATTGGGGCAGAAAGAATTGTCTCAAAATCCTGTGTAATTCCCATTTTTCCTGAATAGGCCTTTTTGTATATACATGTACATTAAGCATGTAATTAGTTCACTTATGTCTTTGTAATGGTGACACGTTTGTACATATATGCCTATATATACTAGTATAGAGTCAAGAAATATTAGAGAGAAGAGATATAGACCAAGAATAGATGAGTAGAAGAAGATAGTGTGACGAATGTATGAGACTCATCAATGAGATGTTTTCCATGAGAATAGAAGAAAACTACTGAAATCTGTGTCGCGATCTTTTCTTCATTTCTCCTTCTATGTTTGATCATTTCAGAAATCCTTTTGTAGATGTCTAAGTCCATAGTTAATGCATCTATGACCAAGATTTGAGAGTCTAATTGTAATGAGGCTGAGAGAATTGTAAGTAGGAACATTTGTATGTGAAGAAGTGATAAGTGTCTTTTGAAACAGGCACAATCTCCATGATCAAAGAATTGATAAGATCTCAGTGCATAGTGTAAAGTTTTACACAAATGAGGAGTCGAAATTTAAGTTGGAAGGTAAACCATCTATGTCTAAACACTTTTCATTAAACGGGTTATATTTTGTGAGAACCAACTGTTTAAAGTTGCATATGTAAAAGTCACCTATAGAAAGTGCTTGTTTCAGACACAGGTTTACTTATTGAAGTAAATCTAAAGTTTTTTAGGTTCTTTTGGAGAACTTTAACATGTCATAGTTGCACAAACACTAGAAGAGTGTTGTATCAAATTTTCATAGAAAACTTTAATCATTTCCATAGTCAATGAGTGAATTTTGTGAGACAAACGTTTTTGAGTGAAGCTAGTTTTCATAGAGAAGCTGAGTGTTCATATTTTGGTAAAAGATTTCAAAATTGGTGAAAGTTTTGAGCTATACTTGACATACGGCTGTTCTAAACTCAAGTGTAGCTTGTCTTTCAGAGATTAACCATCTCCATGAGTGGTATCAAAGCAAGAATAATCAGATTTGAAGAAAAGGAAGACCCCGACTATTGTAGACATACAATATTCAACATTTGAAGATTCAAAAGGACAAAGTGTGAAGGAAAAGGTAAAGGGAGACACACCAGAGCAATCAAAAGGATTAGAAGGAGTAAATTTCGAAGCTAAGGTACATTCATTACTCATAGAGTTGAAGATTTGATAGTACAAGTGAAGAAAGGATGGGAGATAGTCTCCAAATTGAGAAAATGGACAGAGAGAACTATCCAGCTTGGTCTATGAGGATGGAAGCTCATCTTATGAGCAAAGATTTGATAGGATATATTAGAGGAGAAGAAGAAAAGCTAGAATTTAAAGATCCTAGTGTTCCTACTAGGGAGGAGCTTGCAGACTTAAAGGTTTGGATGAAGAAGGATGCTCAAACAAGGAGCATAATCTATATGGCAGTGAATGATTACTTGCTTCCTCACATTAGAGTACTTGAAAGTGCAAGTGATATATGGAATGCTTTGGAGGAGCATTTTCATAATACAACAAAGTCAAGAAAAGCATCACTATGGGCAGAGTTTACCACATTCAAGAAGAAGGTCTCACAATCAATATCTGATTATGTGACAAAGATGAAAGACATTGCTGATTCTTTAGGTGCAGTTGATGAAGATATTGAAGAAGATAAATTAATAAGACAAATTCTCACAGGTCTAAGAGGATATGAGAAGTGGAGGCCTTTCATCTTGTCAACTGAACTTTTATTAGATCATTTCACTACTCATTTGAATCAATTGTTAGGACATATGCTAGCTTTTGAGAATGATATCAAAGGAGATGTTGATAAGAGTGTAGGTCATGCAATGTATTCTAAAGATAAGAAGAAGCTCTCAAAGTAAAGCAACAATCAGTTGAAGATGAAGGTACTCCAAGCAAAGCAAACTTCCTAAGAGGAAGAGGAAGTGGCAAAAGTAGAGGAAGAGGCAGAAACAACAAGGATAATTGTTGGAGTTAGACGTCTGCAGAAGCACGCGAACAACACAAGGAAGAAGAAGAAGCTTAGAACACAACACACAATACTGAATGTATTACTAGAGAATGTACAAAGATAAGTATGCCATTAGGGCAATAGGCATATATACAAGTCGGGGGAAAAACACCTCCTAAAGAGGGAAAAAAGTGCCCCGGTGGTCCTAGTGTGTTCACACACATCACTACCTAAATATATCAACAAATCCCTCCTGGGAGTGTTGCGGTGAACAAGGGGCTCACAGTCATGTATAAGGAAGTGCTAAGCTATGCGGAATCAATCCACAAAAGGAAGTAAGCCCAAAGCTTTGCGAAAAGCTTCATAATTCTCCCTAGGCAGAGCCTTTGTGAAAAGGTTTGCAATGTTCTCCTGTGTGGGCACATATGCAAAGCTGATCTCCCCAGCAGAGAACCTCTCCCTGACATAATGATAATGCACCTCAATGTGCTTAGTGTGAGCATGGAACACAGGTTTTCTCACAACTGCCAATGCACTTTGACTATCAGTGAAGATGGTGGTGGTAGAAGACTAGCCAACACCCAAATCAGCCATAAGGCGTCTGAGCCACACACACTCAACAGTAGCTATGAAAGCTGCCCTATACTCAGCGTCACAACTAGAAGTGGCCACAATAGGCTGCTTCTTGCTCAACCAAGATATACATGAGCTACCAAGCATGAAGCAAAAGCCACTAGTGGACACATGAGTGTCATAGAAACCAGCCCAGTCAGAGTTAGAAAAAGCATGCAAATCTGGCGGTAGTGATCCCCCCTTGGGATAAAAACAACCCAAGTAGCCGAGTACCACTCAAGTAGTGAAAGATGCGCTTAAAATCCTGCCAATGCTTGACACATGGGCAATGCATAAACCTGCTCATCTGTGAAACAACAAACTGAATATCTAGCTAAGTAATGCATAAGTAAATCAAGCATCCAATAGCCTGCTGATAGAGAACAACATCAAATGCCTCTCGAGCATCCTGAAGACTCAATCGTAAACCTGTCTCCATAGGAGTGGCAATAGGCTTACAATCTTCAAGGCTGACACTGCAATAATGTGTCAATATATTTCATTTGACACAAAGCCATTCCACCATCGACGTGCATAAACTGAATGCCCAAATAGTGATGCAAATGCCCCAAATCAGACATCTCAAATGAAGCATGTAAATCAGCCTTAAAATCAGCAATATTCCTCTCATGAGGACCAGTGAGCAGCATGTCATCAACATAAACCACAATGATCAGAAGTACATCATTAGCACGCTTAACATATAAGGTGCTTTCAGTTGGATTGTTCTCAAAACAATGTGCAATCAGATAGGCATGTATCTTTTCATACCAAGCACGTGGTGCTTGCTTTAAGCCATACAATGCCTTCTTGAACCTGCACACCTGGTTCTCATGCCTTTTCTGCACAAAGCCACGGGGCTGAAAAACATACATTTCTTCATGCAAGTCGCCATTTAGAAATGTTGTTTTGATATCCAACTGATGTACATTCCAACCATGATGAGTTGCAAGTGCACAGATGCTACGAACAGTAGTCATTCGGCACGTAGGTGCAAAGGTCTCATCAAAATCAATGCCTGTTCCTTATGCATACCCCTTTGCAACAAGCCTAGTCTTATACCTGTCAACTGTACCACCAAGCTTATGCTTCAGCTTGTATACCCACTTAGTCCCAATGGCCTTCTTGCCAGGAGGCAAGTCACATAAAGACCAAGTACCATTCTTCATTATAGCATCATATTCAGATTGCATAATTGCCATCCATTTTTCTGAATTTTGTGCTTCATCAAACGAAACAGGCTCATTCTCATCACATAGACTAGAAGCAGCCATAGCATAGCAATCTGATGCAAGAGAGGCACTATGAGAGCTTGAACGAGTACGATATGACAAAGGTGCATCTAATTTTTATCACGCAAAGTCTACACAAGCCATTTTGGCATAGTTTTTGCCTACTCAATATCAGCTCTCTCATCAACAAGTGCATCATGTAAATCTGCATCAGAAATGGAATGATCTGCATCATCACATGAAACCTATAAAGGCTGAGAAGTTGTCTCATTAGGACCAGCACTAGA
This sequence comes from Ceratopteris richardii, assembly GCA_020310875.1. Taxonomy (NCBI): domain Eukaryota; kingdom Viridiplantae; phylum Streptophyta; class Polypodiopsida; order Polypodiales; family Pteridaceae; genus Ceratopteris; species Ceratopteris richardii. The sequence continues at coordinate 114,652,971 of CM035434.1, forward strand.
CTATCCACCTGTAAAAAGAGGCAGCAAAGTATCATACATGTCTTTGGAGCTAACAGATGTCTCCTTAGTACATGAAAGCAATGGCTGAATAGCATCTTCCACAAAAACAACATCATGGCTAACCAGAATGCGTTTAGTCTCTGGATGATAGAGACGATAGCCTTTACTTTCAGAACTGTACCCAACGAAAATACATTTTACTACTTTATCATCCAATTTTTTGTGATGTTGTTCGGGAACTATTGCATATGCCAAACAACCAAAAACATGCAGATGAGCAATAGATGGCTTGCGATCATGCCAAGCCTCATATGGAGTGATAGACTGCAACGCTTTAGTGGGACACCTGTTCAGTACATATCCTGCACACATGAGAGCCTCAAGCCAAAAACTGTGGTAAAGCTTGACTCTGAACCATACACCTCGCCATCTCCATGAGTGACCTGTTCTTTCGTTCAACAACTCCATTCTATTGAGGTGTATACGGTATTTTACACTCGTGTTTTACACACACACATACACATGCATACAGACACATATATATAGATACACATGTATATACACACATAGACACATACATACACACATAGACGCACACACATACACACACACATACACATACACACACATATATGCATACACATACACACAGAGAGACATACACACACATACACACACATATGCATACACACACATAGAGAGACATACACGCACATACACATACATGCATACATAATGCATATGCATATGCATACATACATACTTACATGCATACACACACATACACACACATGCATACATATGCATACATAATGCACATGCATATGCATACATACATGCTTACATGCATACACACACATACACACACACATACACACACACATACACACACACACATACACACACATACACACACATACACACACATACACACACACATAGAGACATACGAACACATACACATACATGCATACATATGCAGATGTAATGCATATGCATATGCATACATGCATACTTTCATGCAAACACACACATACACACACCTGCATACATATGCATACATAATGCACATGCATATGCATAGATACATGCTTACATGCATACACATACACACATAAACACATTGACACACATAGACACATACACACACATAGACACATACACACATATACACACATACACACACATATACACACAAATTTACACACACATACACATGCATACACACAGACATTGTATATGTGTGTGTTCGTATGTGCATATATATGTGTATTTATGTGTATGTGTGTGTATATATACATATTTGCATATGTATGTGTATGTGTATAAACATATACAAGTGTATGTATATGCATGTGTACATGTATGAAACATGCATGTGCATGTGGATGCATTTCCATTTGCATCCACATGCATGCATGTGAATGTGCATGCATGTGAATGTGCATCCATGTGGATGTGCATATACATGTATTTAAGTATATGTCAATGTGTGTATGTGTATGTATATATGCAATAATGTATGCATGCAATTCTTTTTATGTGGTTGTTGAAATGTTTGTGCATATGCATGTGTATGTGTGTGTATGTGTAAGTGTATGTGCACATGTATGTGTGTGTATGTGCATGTGTATGTGTGAACGTGCATCTTCATCATGTATAAGTCTATATGTGCATATCAATAAGTGTGAGTATGCTAATTAATGAAAATAACACAATTCAAATGATATACAAAGAATGGAAATTGTACTTACAATAGTTAGCCATATTTTTTGCTTGCTTAGCTTCTTGAATAACCTAGAATAAAGAGAGAGAGAGAGAGAGAGAGAGAGAGAGAGAGAGAAAGAGAGAGAGATAATTCAAAGAGAGAAAGAGGTAGAAAGAGAGAAATAGAGACAGAGAGAGACAATAAGATAGAGATTATACAAAACAACAATTCTGCAAGTGATTGTTTCAGCTCGTAAGCGCAGTGCAATTGCGAACATTGGAAAGCTCTTCGATCAGATGCGTGAAGATGCGGATCGAAGAGCCTCCAATGTTTAATTTTTTTGTCAAAAACCCATCGTGTAATCAATGCTAAGGCATCGTAAAGGCCCATCCAATTAGCATTGCATAAGTGATGTTTATTACTATCGCTTATGCGATGCAAATTAGCGTCTTATGCGACACTTTTTCAAATCTTCGCTTTAGCGATGCTCAATGTGAGTGTCCCATATCCCATCATGCCACACGTCGATAAAAACATTGTATTTCTCATCGTTTAACCGCCAATCCATGCTCGAAACTTTATGCAATTTTATAGCGATGAAACTTTGTCGTGTTAATCGTCGCTATGCGCCTGTATTCTTTGTAGTGTTGAAAATAGGAGGTACCACTGTTGAGTGTCTGATTCATTCAAATAGCATATTTTGCTTATTTCTTGTACTCTTGTGCATTCTATACACTCAACCCTATGTGTATCACTCCCATAAAATTTTTTTGCCAATTTTAATCACGTTGGTCGCTATGAGCATTTAAAGTTCATTGTCTCATTCAAAGATAGTAAGTTTTTTGAGCTAGTCAATGCACAAACCTATCTATTTTGTATTAACTCTTTTTCCTTGATGCTCCAAAGTACATAGTAAATTTTATTGCACTTATCACATGCCTATAAGATCAATTTGAGTCTCCATAAGCCCAAGGGCTGATCTTGTGCCGATTGGTTGGACCAAACTTCGTCACTTCACAACTCACTTTTCTACCTCCTACAAGCTTCTCCAAGTTCTTTTAGTGGTATCAGAGCTAGATCAAGATGGGTGACAGCTTTCCCTCAATGATTGAGAAGCTTGATCGACACAACTACGCAGCTTGGCAAATCAGAATGGAGGCCTATTTGCAAGGTAGAAATCTTTATGGAATTATAGCAGGTGATGAAGTTATGCCTATTCCAAGATCCAAAGGAGGACCTACACAAGAGGAGACAACTAAGTTCACACTTTGGTGTGCAAGGGATGCTCAAACAAGGTCGTACATACTAAAATTAATCTTTGATTTTCTATTAACACATATTAGAGGATGCAAGGCATCTCAAGAGACTTGGGATGCCCTCTAGACTTTCTTTTCTGCTAGTACCAAAGCAAGAAAGAATCATCTATGGAACGAGCTCAACCAAATGAGGAAGACACCTAAACAAACCATCATAGAGTATTTTATCAAGGTCAAGGAGGTTGCAGATCAATTAGCATCCATTGGAGAGTGGATTGAAAAAGAGGTCATCATGAGGCAAATTCTCAACGGCATTCGAAGTGATAAGCAATGGCAATCCTTCAACATGGCTTAGATATCATCATGGATGTGTGAACTCCAGAGTTCAACCTCTTTCTTGGACAAATCTTCAATCAAGAGGCCAACAATAGCATAAAGGAAGGTAACTCCTATCATGGTAATTCAACTAGTGCTTTATACGCAAATAAGAAGGATAAGAAGCAGAAAGACAAGAAGAAGGAAGAAGATGAAGAAGAGACTTCCCAAGACAACTTCGCACGCAAGAGCAAGTGTAAAGGGAAGAAGAAAGGACCAAAGCATGACAAAGCCAAAGGTTGGAATGTTCAACCTTGTGCCATCTGCGATAAGACCAACCACACCACTCAAAATTGTTGGTTCAATGGGAAGAACTAGAAAGGAAGTGGAAGAGGTGGATATGGCAGCAATAGAGGCAGAGGTGGACACAACTTCAACAATAACAATAGAGGCTATAATAGAAGGGACTTCAACAATTATTTATGTTGGGAAAGATGGATGGAAACTGTAAGAAATGAGTTGGTACTGCTAATCCCTGCTTTGTACCTGCCCTTTGTTGCTTCAAAGTTGAGTTGTAGGCCCTTTTAGCTTTCCAATGACACTAAATAAGTGCCTATGTACTTTGGAGATGATGCATGTAATGATTAATCCAAAACAGATAACTTCACAAATCACAAGTCTTCAAAGACTTGCTATTTTGGTTCACACACCTCCTACTTCTTAAGCTCAGTGCTTCCAGCACAGTTGCAATTAGCAAAATTTCTTATGGGGATATCTAAGTAGCTTAAAGAGCTAACGATTCCAAGTGGAATCACTTAAAATGATTGACTACACACAGAGCAATCAATTTAGCAAGTGAAACATTACCCTTGACTTTTTAGGACCTCTGTAGAGAATGACCAGTGATGATTTCGAGGCATTTTTCTCCCAATTGGCTGAATGAAATGTCTTCAAAATTTGTTAGCTTGTAGTAGACATAGCGTAATTCCAACAAGCCATAGATCATTGAAACTGATGGAGTAATGACTAAGATATGAGCAAGACAAGAAAACTATTTTGAGTGACAATGGCAGAGAGATGATCAATGATATAATGTAATATGTTAGAATGTTGTACATAATCATCGGCATGAAGAATAATGCCCAATGATAGTGAGAAGTGTAGGCTATAGTGAGATCCACACACTCTCTACAATGTGATCAACTAAGGCAATAGAATGGAGCGCATATCTCGTGAGATTTTACAATCATTTTAGAGATGCTTTGTTCAAATTTGAATTTGAATTCAAATTTGGCTCTCTCTAAAAAAGGTAATCCCTTAATCTAGGAGATATTCCCTCAAGGTGGAGTCATGATTTTCATTATATATAACAACACGAATTTAGTGGCTTTTACAAACATTCTTCAAAGTCAAATGACTTTTACAAGAGTTTATGGTAAAACCATAAGCAATGGTTCTCATGGGTCTTCACGTATTTGCACATAAAACTTCCAATGCCTAGCCAAGTGTGAAGGCTTGGCATTTGCACCAACAACTTAAAGATTTGCCCCATGAGTGTGGTAAGATTTGGAATCTGCATGTCCATGTACAAGTCCATGTCATTTGTGAAGCTTTCCCATTTGTCATCTGCCTTGATGCCATTGATTACTTGCCTTACTATCTGCTCCTCTTCAATCTCCTCTCCTATGCTTGCCAATTGGTTAGCCACATCCTTGACTTTGGTCACATACTCTGAGATGCTTTGCTTGGGTTGCTTTCTTTGAGCGGTAGACTCAATCCACAAATGGTTCTTCCTAGCCCTTATGTTGGAAGAAAAATATGAAGACAATGTGTCCCAAGTCTCTTAGGATGTCTTACAATTCCTAATGTATGGAGGGAGGAAATCAGAAATAGATTTAAGTAAGTATGAGCTTGCTAATGCATCTTTGGCACACCATTAATTGAGTCTTTCATGCTCTTCTCTTGTAGGTTGTTCGTTGCTTTTGAAGATGGGCATATCCTCATCTCCTAAAATGTATCCGTAGAGACTCCTTCCTTGCAAGTATGTCTTCATCCTCAAGGACCATGTTTGGTAGTTGTTCCTGTCCAATGTATCAATAAAAGAAGGAAAACCATCTCCCATTTTACCTTAGTTTGCTCTGATACCACTGTTGGGAAAGATAGATGGACACTCCAAGAAATAAGTTGGTACTGCTAATCCCTGCTCTGTACCTACCCTTTGTTGCTTCAGAGTTTAGTTGTAGGCCCTTTTAGCTTCCCAATGATAGTGCTTCTAGTAAAATTGCAATTAGAAAAATTCCTTTTGGGGATTGTAATTAGCTTAAAGAGCTAATGATTCCAAGTGGAATCACTTAAAATGATTGACTATGCACAGAGCAATCAATTTAGCAAGTGAAACATTACCCCTGACTTTTTAGGACCTCTATAGAGAATGACTAGTGATGCTTTAGAGGTGCTTTTCTCCCAATTGGCTGAATGAAATTCTTCAAAATTTGTCAGGTTGTAGTAGACTTAGAGCTGATTCCAACAAGCCATAGATCATTGAAAATAATGGAGTAATGACTGACATAAGAGCAAGACAAGAACACTATTTTGAGTGACAATGGAAGAGAGACCAACAGAGATGATCAATGATATATTGTATTATGTAACATTGTTGTACATAATCATTTGGATGAAGAATAATGCCCAATGATAGTGCAAAGTGTAGGGTATAGTAAGAGCCACACACTCTCTACAATGTGATCAACTAAGGCAATAGAATGGAGAGCATATCCTGTGAGATTCTACAATCATTTTATAGATGCTTTGTTCAAATTTGAATTTGAATTCAAATTTGGGTCTCTCTAAAAAAGGTAATCCCTTAATCTAGGAGATACTTCCTCAAGGTAGAGTTGTGATTTTCATTATATCTAACTCCACGAATTTAGTGTCTTTTACAAACATTCTTCAAAGTCAAATGACTTTTACAAGAGTTAATGGTAAAACCATAAGCAATGGGTCTCATGGGTCTTCAAGTATTTGCACATAAAACTTTCAATGCCTAGCCAAGGGTGAAGGCTTGGCATTTGCACCAAAAATTCAGAAGATCAACCACATGAAGACTCATTGCTTCTTATGAATCTAAGACATAAAGAAGGTAAAGAAGATGATAATTTGTTCTACATAGATTCAGGATGTTCAAATCATGTTGCAGGCAACATTGCTCTTCTATCTGACTTGGAAAGTCCAAAGCATAGACATGAAGTTCAAACAACGGATGAGACAAAGCACAATGTGGAGAACATTGGCAATATCAAAGATTCGAATGGCAGGACAAAGATTCTGAGTAAGGTTCTCTATGTACCCACTATCACTAAAAACCTAATAAGTCTAGGCCAAATAGTTGAAAAAGGCTTGCAAGTTAGGTTCACTAGCATGGAGCATTTGTGGAAGATCCATGTCAAGGCTTCAAGAAGATAGCCAGAGAGGCTCTTTACTTTTGAAGTAGGAGAAACAAGGAGCATAGCTCTATTCACTTTTTGGTCTCAAACCCTAAGTGAGCTTGAAGTGTGGCATAAGAGACTTGCTCATGTGAATGAAAGAACCTTGAATGATATATGCATGGATTAAAGTGTTCTAGGACTGCCAAACATATCAAAGCAACACATGATCAATAGGTTGCATGTCAGATTTGGAAAGCACAAAAACAACCATTCAACCACAAAGGCAACATCCACAACAACTTATTGACTTAGTAGATACAAATGTATGGGGACCAAGTCAAGAACCTTCATTGGCAGGATCAAGGTATTATGTCTCATTAATTGACGATCATAGTAGATGGACTATTCTGTACTTTATCAAGAGTAAGAGTGAAGTGCTTGATTGCTTCAAAAATTATCTCGCACATGTGGGAAATCATAGGTAGATCACTCAAGAAGCTAAGATCTAATGGAGGGGGAGAATACTTCTCCAAAGAGTTTGACAAATTCTTGCATGATAAAGGCATCAAAAGGGAAGTGACTACTAGGTACTCTCCTCAACTGAATGGAATTGCAGAGAGGAGAAACAAGACATTGGTTGGATCAGCCACAACAATGCTTGAAGAGAAGAAGTTGCCACATTATCTATGGGTAGAAGCTATTTCAACTATTGTGTACCTTGTCAATAGACTATCATCCAAATCACTTCAAGGTATGACTTCTTATGAAGCATGGCATGGAAGAAAACCTAGTCTTGGACATTGCAAGGTGTTTGGTTGTTTAGCTTATGTTCACGTACCATCACGAAGAGGAGGTAAGATAGATGAAAGGGCAACAAAGGTAGTGTTTATTGGCAATGACTCAACTCAGATGGGTTACAGGTTCTATAATCCTTCAACTAAGCAATTCACTTCAAGTAGAGATGTTGTGTTTGAAGAACACAGGTCTTGGTATGATGAAGACTAACAAAAGGTAACTCTACCATACAATCTTGATTCTGATTCTCATAAATTAGGAAGCAATCATGATACACAAGTTCAAGATCCAAGAAGTGATATAGACAATGAACAAGATGAAAGAGAAAGGATTACAAACTATGGAAGTCAAGAGGCAAAGCAAATATGCAAGAGGTTGGAGAATGCTCCAAAGAAGTACCTATAAGATCAACAAGAGAGAAGAAACAACCAGAAAGGTATGGATATGATTACACATTTATTACAAAGCATTCAATCTACTTGGCAAAGATTCAATTTCAAAAGAACCGTCAATTGATGAAGATGCAAAGGGAAATCCTAATTGGTAACAAGCCATGAAAGAACAAATAGATGCATTGAAGGAGATGGACACTTGGGATTTGGTTCCAATGTCATCCAATCAAAAGGTAATTAGTTCCAGATGGGTATATAAAGTTAAAAGAAATTCAGATGGATCCGTTTGTAGGTACAAGGCAAGATTAGTTGCCAAAGGATGCTCACAAACTCATGGAATAGACTATGAGGAAACATTCGCACCAGTTGCAAAGATAACTACAATCAGAATATTGATAAGTGTAGCTGCGGCAAGGAATTGGAGACTCCTCCAACTTGATGTGAAAAATGCATTTCTAAATGGTTGGATGAGTAGAGGTATACATGTCACAACCACTAGGTTTGGAAAACCTAATCATGCATCTTATGTTTGTAGACTTAAGAAAGCATTGTATGGATTGAAACAAGCTCCTAGAGCTTGGAATTATAGGTTGGCTACATATCTTCAAGATCAAGGGTTCAAAGCTAGTAACTCAAGTCCTTCTCTATTCATCAAAAGGGATCATAATGAGGTTATCTATCTATGTGTATACGTAGATGATATTATTGTGACATGTGATGATTTGAATGGCATTCAGAGGATCAAGAGACACATGCAACAGGAGTTCAAAATTAGTGACTTAGGTACACCTTTGGAGATGAATCATAAACTTAGTGTTTATGAAGGTGAGAAAATTGAAGACATTAAAGATTATCAAAGCTTGGTAAGTAGCTTGATATATGCTACTCATACAAGGGCAAACATCTCATATAGTGTGGGAGTGCTTAAATGACAAAGGCACTTGATGGTATAAAGCTTTGTAGATTTAAAGCTATGGCAGGTATTCAACCTATTAGAGAATGAAGATTAAAGCATACTTTAGCTTGAGGGGGGACTGTTGGAACATCAAACTTACACTATGCTTGAGGTGTATTTGATCTACATTAAAAGTTATCACTTGGATTACGTCGAAAGAATATCCCTTGGAGAGTTCTTTTACTTATGTTCATTTATTGTATTTTTTAAAAAGGTTTTTGATGGATCTTTTACCATTCTAAAAGCCTTGAGCTTTACACATGTAGAAGTAGAAAGAGAGAGCCCAAACTCCAAGAATTTGTGGTGGTTGAGTTGCATTCAATCAATCAATAAATCATCTAAAAGTAGATCAAACTAGATCTTCAATTTTCCTAGATTGTCGAAAAGTGAATTGATTCCCTCCAAAAACTCTTACCGCCTTCATTTGAATTCAAACTCCACTTGTAGAAGTTGTGAATGTTTTCTAGAGTCGATGTAAAGACTTCAAAACACTTGTACAATACATGGAAGCAATATACATACACTTGTGACAATCATTGTCTTGCTCCTTAATTTTTCTTCATCATCTTCTTCACCAATAGTAAGCTTGCAGAGGCTGTTGCTCTCTCTAGAGAGCTCCAAATTGGATGAGACATGGCCATCAGAAAGGTATTAGTGTCTAGCTTATGCATGTAAATTTTCAACACATTTGATTTAGTAGATTGGGAGAAATATCAGTTTCTCTATCTCATGGTCAATCTCTGCATATTCTTGAAAAATAGGAGGTAGTTGAGTGTCTGATTCATTCAAACAACATATTTTGCTTATTTCTTGTACTCTTGTGCATTCTATACACTTGAACCTATGTGTATCACTCCCATAAAAGGATTTTTTCCAATTTTAATCACGCTAGTTGCTATGAGCATTTGAAGTTCATTGTCTCATCCAAAGATAGTAAGTTTTTTGAGCTTCTTGATGTGCAAATCTATCTGTCTTGTATCGAATCTTTCTCCTTGATGCTCCAAAGTCCATAGTACATTTTATTTCACTTATAGCATGCCTATAAGGTCTATTTGAGTCTCCATAAGCTCAAGGGCTGGTCTTATGCCGGTTGGTTGGACCAAACTTTGTCGCTTTGCAACTCACTTTTCTACCTCCTACAAGCTTCTCCAAGTTCTTTCAAGAAATAGTCCTTCATCACCTATCAAGATTGATGATCATGAAGAGTTCAAAGTCAAGCATGCCCTAGATTTGAGAATATCACAAGGAAGATTGGAGTACTTTGCTCGTTGGAAAGGGTATGACATCAGTGATCATACCTGAACCTACAAAAAACCTCCAAAGAGCACCAATCAAGGGTTGAGAATTCCATATGAAAAATCCAACAAAGTGGAGACTAGCGAACATGATCGATCCTTGTGGAACTCGTCGCTTGAGGGAAAGGTGATGTCATGGACCAAGGAAAACATCTTAAACCTCAAGTTTCATGTGAATTCTATATCTCATGATTGGTTCAGAATTTTGAGAAACCAATGCTTCCATTGCATCCAAAACATGCCAAAACTCTAAGATCAACTCTCTTCTTGCTTGATTCTGATATCAAAGGCTCATGTTTTGAATTCATGACATCATCAATGATATCATTGATGACATCATCAATTTGTAACCACCATTGATGAACCTCCCTTGAAAACCTATATAAGGAGGGGTTGGTCACATACATACTCAATCTTGCCAATGCCAATCTTGGGAGCTCAAGGAGTCATGATTACCAAGTAAGTACTTTCAAGTTCCAATTTGAATTCTATTCTTGTCCTTTGCTCTATTCTTGTCTAGTCCTGTATCTTAGACATTCTTTCTTGTCTTGTTGTAACCTCATAGTACAAGATCCTTTCTAGTTATTCCTTGTATCTAGTTCATCTCCTTGAAGGGAGTTCTTGTAATCCAGAGATCTTACTTCATACCTATGGTCCCCGGTTGTGGGATTCTTTGTATCATCTCTAGTTGAGTTATGTATACCTATCAATCCTAGGTTGTGGGACTTATAGGATCAATTATATATTCTTGTATTACTTCCCTACATGGGTGATCTTGTAATCGACAATGTAATTCTAAAATTTTATCTAGTCTAGTGAGAGGGCACAATCTAGTGCTCCCTTGATGCCACTCAAGCAACAATTGGAGCTTCTACGACATGAACTTGGAGGCGGCCAAAATGAGAGCCGACAACACGACAAAGTAATTCAGAAGATGCAATCTAAAGAGGATAATCTTGCAAAGGTGGTAAAAGCTATTGTCTCTGCTCAAGCTAATGACACATATTCCAAGATTGGTGCTAAAAAATACCAATTTCTATGCTTTGATGGCCGAAAGGATGTCCCATTAGTTCTCTCATGTTTATCACAATTTGATGATTTCTATTTTGATGAATCATATATGAAAGTGATAAAGTAAAATTTGCTACTAACTATTTAGTAGGGAAGGTTCAACTTTGATGGAATGTCCTACATCATAGTGCAGATCGTCCAACCACATAGAAGGTTTTTGAAGAAAAGATTTGTTGGAGTCAATGTCCAAAATGCTCCAAAATATTCCAATATACAACAAGTATAGAGTGTCTTATCACTCACCCCTACAGAATCGACGGGCGCAATCAGGATGTAGATCTTCTTTTCCCTCCATATACGAGAAAAAGCATAGGCAACGTGGTTACTTCAGTAACCTCCCAACTAACCAACCCCGGTTCAATTCCTAGATGGCGCAGCGGCGGGAAAAAATATTAATTGAAGTTTTTTCTTTATATGCTTTTGCTTTATTAATGTCCAACGGCACACGATTAAAACGGATCGCGATTGCTTTTCAGCTTACGCAAGTTTTGTGATTTATTGGAGATCGCTACGATCGTGAGCTTTTGGAGGAGAACAAACTACTATGTAAACACATACTTGGATCACTACAAGGCATCCTTCACCTAGTATTCAACACAAGCTTGGAGCTTGGACCTCAGTAGAGGTGGTGTTTCGTCTAGCACATGGGGCAGCCATGGTGCTAACTTGAAGCATGTTGAGGAGCAGCTATGGAGTTCTTCTTAATGATTCTTCTTGGAGAAGATGAAGCGTGTGCTCACACTCTAGCTCATGGAGAGGAGATTATCTCTTGTTCATGGCAAGAAGACTTGGTCATTAGCAGCTTGATGGTGAGGATCGGCCATCCACATGGTGTATTTGAAGATTGTCTTCTACAAGACGATATCAGGTTGAAGATTGTCTTCTACAAGAAGATGTTGGGCTACTTCAAAGACATTGGATGGTGGTTAACATAAGATTCACATCTTATGTTAAGTATTCAGGTACATATTCTCTTTATGCACACAGGTACTACTTGAATTTTATGGAGGCAGTAGCGTTCATATCTGGAGGATTCCTATTCAGCATAGGTACAAGAGAAACAATATGTATATGCTTTATGCATATTTGGATGAGGTGTTTGAGAAGGTGTGTTCACATGAGTTTGAGGATTTCCGGCAACAAACTTGTTAGCATTCCTTGCTATTTTTTAAGTATGTGATCTTTTCACACACGTATCTGACTTAGGGTCTTCCATAGCCTAAGTTCAGATGAGGGTTTGTTGATTATCAGTTTCACATTGATCCTTCCTCTTTCAGTCAATCATATTCACTCTTCTATAACCTATAAGGTCACACATCTCATATATATTCAGATTACTACCCATACATCTGAATATGTTTGTTACATTGTACATTCATTCATCCATCTATTTCTCATCACATAGAGTGGTTGAGAGTTTTGCTCCCACATTGTACATTGAACATTGGTATATATGATACTATGAGTAAGCGATGGCTTACGTAACACCTTACACATGTCGTCTATTCTTTCTCTATCTTTGTCTCATCATTTGTATGATTAAGTTGTGGTATGTTCATGTTTTGTCAATATGGAAGATTGCTGGAATTAATGTTGTACATGATTGGAACTATGGAACCATGGACCTGTGACATGAGCCTAAGGGCCTACCTCACTTCCAACATTTGGTATCAGAGCACTAAGGTTTTGGTTACAAAACTTTAGATCTTCGGCATCAATGCATTAAGGCTCATTCATATCTCAGGTTCCCAGAATTCCAAATTTACAACATATGATTTGAAAGCATCTTCTAACATTTGACATTTGACATTTCACATACACACTTAATCTAGATGAGTAGAGATTTAAGAATTAGACAACTCAGTTACATGTGTATTCATCAGTGTGGAGTATGAAGTTGATGATCTGTTAGCAGCCGAATATTTTTGGAAGAGTATGCAAATACTTTACAAAAGTATTGTTTGAAGACCCAGACTTGATGAAGAGAAGACTACTTCAAATTCAAGGAAGAACAATGGTTTAGAGAAGATGAAGGAATCAGATCAACATCAAATCACAGATATCAGTTTCTACTATCATATTATCATTTGCTAGTCATATCTTAGAAGAGCAGTTATGAAGAGATTTGAAGAAATTCAAGGAGTGCTTTTATACACTTTCATCTTTTGAAAGTTAAAGGCTACATCAAAACAGGTATCTAGAGGTTTTTTCTAGAGAGTTTTGAGAGATCTCTTTCATGGCAAGAAAGCTTATCTAAGAAGACAAATGTGAAGATGGGATGAGTTTTTTGTTTTCAACCAATTTTCTGTTGTAAGTTGGTTGGATAATCAAGGTACAAATGTATCTAGAGAAGGTAACTCTAGAAGGGTAATTCATCATTCAGACAACGATTGGTGAAATTAGTCATTTCAGACATTTGAAGCAGAATTTTGATTCAGAGATATGAGGAGATGATAAAACATGTTTCTATATTCAACTTCCATTTATATACCATGTTTGTTTTATCTCTTACTCTTAGCATTAGAGGAAGAGAAAAGTTCAGTTGAAGAAGTCAAGAGTGTTTGCTACTTCAAGATGAAGAGAACAAAAGGTATGGAAGAGAAGTTTGAAAATGTTGACATCATCAGGTGGAAGAAAGATGCAGAAAAAGAAAGTCCATCATTTCCAAAAGAAAAGTAAGGCTTCCTTTTCTCATATACTTTCCATATACTTTTCCTATTTTATCCTCTACATCCAAAGACAAGTCTACGAGAACATCTTGTTTAAAGAAGAAGTAGTTTCTTTTTTTGCATTACACTTGGTCACGATTTAGTAGATTTGACAAAGAATTGCATTGAGAGAAAGAAAAGCAGCAGATATATGTTTTGACTCATATGTATATGAGTTATGTTTTAGTTGACGCTTTTAAAGCAGGCAGCTTATATGTTCCCTCAAAGAATTCTTGGACTGTCAATACAGAGCTACTTGGTATATGACAAGTTGCAGAGAAGTATATTTCTTCTTTATCTAACTCTTAAGGTAAAAGAGTTTTTTGTAGCAGATGTTGAAGACTTGGGTTGAGGTTTTATGTTTGGAAAAGGTTACATCATATTCAATATTTTCAGAAAACTTCAGAAAATTCAGAATCTTGTTGATGTACAAGTCAATGAAGAATCTACTTTCTATGATTGTCTAGACTTTTGGATACATGTTTGTATTCAAAAAGATGTTCCATCAGATCCTTTTTACTTGATTGAGAAGTGGAGTTAGCCAAAAGAAAATCAAGCAGGTACTATCACATTTCACCCGGGTAAAATATGAAAGTTAGGAAGTATCAACTTGCAGCTTTTGGAGTTCTCAAGGTGAGAAGTTTGTCCACTTATGTTTCAAGTAGGAGTCACAGATTCTTGGAAAGGATTTGTTTGCAGAAAAGTTTTACAACTTTGTAAGAAGCATGGACACTTGGAGACATTCAGGAAGTAAATCAAAGATTCAGTCATGAAGGTTTGATAAGAGCAGATTCTACACAAGAGAGATCATTGATCTTGAATGATCATGTATCTTGAGTATTTATGATTCAGTTGTCTATCCTTTGTTTGTGAAGATTCTTAACATTGGAAGAAATAAAGTCAAAGATTCAGATTCTATCAGATTTGTGTTGCAGAGAGATAGAAAATACTTGTTATGTTGCAGAAGGTTATGAATCCTATAAAGCTTTCAGCAAGGTTTTGTTATGTTAGGATCAGCTAACCTTATTCTAGATTTTGGAAAGCTGAGGAATGACATGGAAAGCTATTGGCATCTGATCAATGCTAATAAAAAGGATTCAAAATTTTTGTTCCAGATACAGGTATTGATCACAGATTTATGAAGGAAGACGTTCCAGATTTCATAAAGTCTGATATATTTGAAGAATACTGGATACTAGTGTTAAATCATCCAGGGGGGTGATGAAACATGAAGACTTATTTTCAAGCCATATGTAAAAGAATGCAGAGTCATACCTACAGGTATTCCTATTTCAGGTATTCCTATATTTCCTTTGTCAGGTTCTCTTTATGTTCCAGCTTTGAAAGAAGAAGGAAGAAGAAGAATGTTTGGAGAAAGTTCCTGTTAGGATGTTCCTATTCAGGAGAAGGTTCCAGAGTTCTATTTGAAGAGAAGCTTGATATTTCAGAAAGGTATATTTCAGAAGTGCGCACATATATGTTTATACCAAGTTCTGAAGGAAAGAGGTATGAAGAATTTAAAGGATGAAGATACGATGACATCATAGATTTTTGACTCATATTTCAGTTGATTGCAATTGAGTTGAGTTGATTTGACTTGAGTACAGTCAGAGATGAACCAGCAGTGTTCATAATGCACTACGTTGTGAGTTGTCAGTCACAGGTTCCAAGATTCAGTTCCTAATTTTGTTTAGTGTATTTACATGACGCAGCAGAAGTACGTTGAGAAATCTTTTTTGGAAGGTAAAATGCAAATATGTGGATCCTAGTGTATGTTTTCAGGTTTTTGAAAACAGGAGATAGCAGGTTCAGAGTCAGTACTTGCTATATTGTCAAGCAGTGATTGCTTGATGTGTACACTATTGGATATCTAGTTTGCATATTTTCTCAAGTATTATGGTTCATATTCAACAAGTTCAGATTTTTTGAAGGAAAGTCAAATTCAGTTTTGAAGAAGACTTTTGAAAATAAGTTTTGAAGTTCTGAAGTACGGCAGTACAAGCTTGAAGCTTGTGATAGTTTGCAGTTTGTGACAGTTTGCAGATTCAGTACAGTTTGTACCATTTTGACATTGAGGGGGGGATTGTTGGATTCAATGTCCAAAATGCTCCAAAATATTCCAATATACAACAAGTATAGAGTGTCTTATCACTCACCCCTACAGAATCGACGGGTGCAATCAGGGTGTGTAGATGTTTTTTTCCGTCGATATACAAGAAAAAGCATAGGCGACGTGGTTACTTCAGTAGCCTCCTAATTAACCCACCCGGGTTCAATTCCTGAATGGCGTAGCGGTGGGAAAAAACGTTAATTGAAGTTTTTTCTTTATATGCTTTTGCTTTATTAACGTCCGACGACACACGATTAAAACGGATCGCGATTGCTTTTCAGCTTACGCAAGTTTTGTGATTTATTGGAGATCGCTACGATCGTGAGCTTTTGAAGAAGCTTTTGGAGGAGAACAAACTACTATATAAACACATACTTGGATCACTACAAGGAATCCTTCACCTAGTATTCAACACAAGCTTGGAGCTTGGACCTCAGTAGAGGTGGTGTTTCATCTAGCACATGGGGCAGCCATGGTGCTAACTTGAAGCATGTTGAGGAGCAGCTATGGAGTTCTTCTTAATGATTCTTCTTGGAGAAGATGAAGGGTGTGCTCACACTCTAGCTCATGGAGAGGAGGTTATCTCTTGTTCATGGCAAGAAGACTTGGTCATTAGCAGCTTGATGGTGAGGATCGGCCATCTACATGGTGTATTTGAAGATTGTCTTCTACAAGAAGATATCAGGTTGAAGATTGTCTTCTACAAGAAGATGTCGGGCTACTTCAAAGACATTGGATGGTGGTTAACATAAGATTCACATCTTATGTTAAGTATTCAGGTACATATTCTCTTTATGCACACAGGTACTACTTGAATTTTATGGAGGCAGTAGCGTTCATACCAGGAGGAGTCCTATTCAGCATAGGTACAAGAGAAACAGTATGTATATGCTTTATGCATATTTGGATGAGGTGTTTGAGAAGGTGTGTTCACATGAGTTTGAGGATTTCCGGCAACAAACTTGTTAGCATTCCTTGCTATTTTTTAAGTATGTGATCTTTTCACACATGTATCTGACTTAGGGTCTTCCATAGCCTAAGTTCAGATGAGGGTTTGTTGATTATCAGTTTCACACTGATCCTTCCTCTTTCAGTCACTCATATTCACTCTTCTATAACCTATAAGGTCACACATGTCATATATATTCAGATTACTGCCCATACGTCTGAATATGTTTGTTACATTGTACATTCATCCATCCATCTATTTCTCATCACATAGAGTGGTTGAGAGTTTTGCTCCCACATTGTACATTGAACATTGGTATATATGATACTATGAGTAAGCGATGGCTTACGTAACACCTTACACATGTCGTCTATTCTTTCTCTATCTTTGTCTCATCATTTGTATGATTAAGTTGTGGTATGTTCATGTTTTGTCAATATGGAAGATTGTTGGAATTAATGCTGTACATGATTGGAACTATGGAACCATGGACCTGTGACATGAGCCTAAGGGCCTACCTCACTTCCAACAAGATTAAGGAGTCTTTTCTTCCCCTACAATTCCACATACATGTTCGATGTTTATGGGTTGCATTTACATGGAAGGAGGGTGATACTTTTACAACCTATATGGACTAGTTCTAGCAATACCTAGTATTTCTCCACCCATTTGAAGATGTTTCTGAAGTTACCATGAAGAAGTAGTATGTTGATGGTTTAGAGAAGGAGATCCAAGATAACCTTCAATGAATTCCAAGCTAGAACGCTTCATGAAGTTATTTCTTATGTTCATGATGCAGATAAAGCTACCAATCGATTATCAAAATGATCTATTTTTGGAACCACAACAACAACTTTTTCATAGTATAATTTTCTTTGGTCATCAAACTTCCATTTTTTTTCTTTAATTTTGTAGTTCTTTACATGTGATGCATTTACACATAGGATTTCGTATGTAGGAGCATACTCTAGTTAGGCTTCCCAAAATAACTAAGAATATTTATAACATATTCTAGACCATGAATGACTGGAAAAACAAAAATACATTTCAAATAGCTAGTAATGTACATTCTTTTATTGAATCAATTAGAGACTATGTTAGCACGCGATAAATAATCTCCATGAACATTTCCATGCATGTGTTTTTACATGGCACATGCCTATGTTGTTGAATGATGAATCATGTGACTAGCCATCCATGTTTTTATTTTTTATCAGCTGAGGTAAGTTGCTTTTTCAACTGAGGGGCATGTTATCAATTATGGAATGTGTTGAATAAGGAATAATTGGAGTGATTTTTATTAACTTATTAATGTGTTTTGGCATTTTGATATAGCAACTGAAGGTTCATGAGGGCATGAAAGGGCTTGTACATTTTGGATGTTTCTATATACAAATAATAGGACTTATATTTTATATATAGTTTGTGAATAAAGACCACATAGAGGGTTCTTTCTAGAAAAAGTAGTAAAAATAGTGGTTAGGATAAGGATCATTGTAGATCATGATTTATGTTAATAAAAGCAAAGGCTCTCCATAAAAGAGAGTAAATTTTCACTTTCATGCTTGCTTTTTAACGAGGCCCTCATTGTAACCACCATTTTCAACATAATGGAAAATCCTATAAATACATGCACTCTATGGGCCCATCTAAACAGAGTATGTGGGAGGAGATTGCATCCAATCTAACCAAAAGTAGAAATTGTGCATTGAAGAGCAGATGATGGAGAATGGAGGGTAGGAGGAAAGTATATGGAGGGCTGAGAGGGATAGGATAAGGAGGGTAAGGGTTGGGCTGGGTAGAAGGATAAGGGGAGGGGCAGGGAGTAGGCTTAGGGGCTCTGGAGAGGGCCAAATTGAAGAAACATGAAAGCTAGAGAGAGTGCACAGGGAAAAATGTGAAAGATATGGTAAAATAAGGTGAGAATAGACCATGTGAACCATGTGCAAAATAAAAGACACATGAAAAATGTGCATAAAACATGTGGGTTTGGACCAAAAAGATAAGTAAGGTCTAGATTTTGGTAAAAATAATGCAAAAATTCAGTTCACTAGGGTCGAGAAACATGAAAATGATCCCAAATTTGAAGAAAACGGTCATCCGATGTGCAATCTAGAGCCAAAGGTATATTTTTGAGAAAATAAAGAAAAAGGGTAACCACCATAGGATAAATTTTATCCTATGGTGGATGGGTGAGGGGGGGGGGGAGCCGGGGGGCCTGAGGTGTTACCGTTAGTGTCCATGTGAAAGGCCAAATGGCCATTGAACACTTCTTTGTATATGTTCTTGAATAAAACATATAGTGGCCTAGTCACTCACAAACTCTAAGTTCGACCGCATTTGTAAGACCTAAGAAGTCTGTCTTCATGCTCCATGTGTACTGTGTTTTCTGCGTATTCTGCAGTCACTATGCGGAGTACCGTGTGCGGCCTTAGGAGCTCGGTTTTCTACTTTGAGGATATCATCATGGAGCTCATGAGAAGGAGAGCACACTATGGTGCATCGCGATCGAAATACTTCACGAGGGGGGTGAAATCAGCCGTCGAGATGTTTTTTTTTAATACCAAAAAAATATAAAAAAATCCAAAAAAGTCAGAAAAAATTCTCGAAAAGTTGTCTAAATTTTTAGGCCACTTATCCCACTCAAAACCACAGAGATCTTCCTTTTTTCCCCATTTTATCAAGAAACTGACATTTGAAAAATATGAAAAATGCTAGAAAAATTTCTAAAAAAAAATCTAAAAATGCTTTAAAAATTCCAAAAAAATTATGAAAAAGTTGTTCATGCAAAGGGCTGTGAAATGGCTTCTAATATGCATAAAAGTGCAATAAGCAAGTATGAAAATGGATAAAAGCTTGTAAAACCTAAAAATAAAATGGTATGAGAAGGCTATGTACAACCTGGACATATTTTGCAAGTTCTAGGTGATCCAGAAATCTTCACTTGTGTTGATGATAGGCCTTGATCCTTGATATGATGACACATTGACCATTTGATAGGGTCATCTTGAATCTTTCATTGGAACAATAGCTCCCCCATACTCCATCTTTTGTATCTTTGTTTCAACTACTGTGTAACTTGATCTACAAAATTTCATTTTTACTATTCAAACTTATTTAGCCAATGGAATCCTCTATGTCCAAAGACTTGCAGGTACTCCTTTTGCATCCTTGTAAAGACCTGCACTTACTGCCATAAAAATTAACATAATAGATGATATCCATACTAGTATCCATAACAAAGTGGCCACTGATATAGGATTTGAAGTAGCTTCATCAGTGTTGCACTTAAGGGCTTTTCTTTTTCTCTCTCTTCTATGGACTTTGGCTGAGACTATTTCACTCGAATGCGTAACCTAAATGATGTCCTCTTTTCCTTCATAGAATTCCTCTCTACTTGAATTTGAAAAAAATTCCATAGCAAGAAGATGGGTCTTCTCCATGGAGCCAAGCCAACATGTTTTCTTCTTCAAATAAACTTGCTTCTTCATATAGATCTGCTTCTAGGTTGCCCAATAATTCTTCTTTGATACAAATACCAATCGTCTGCATCATGCTGGTATGTCTTTGATTGTCTCGACCTTCTTCTAAAAATATCTGTTGCAACTCTTTTTCCTCTTGCTTTACCCACATTGTGTCCTTACCCTAGTCATGCAGCACATTGGCATGCCTTAACCAAGGTCTCCCAATTAATAGGGGGAAACTTCCTTCTACCTATGGGCCTTAAGACAACAAAATCCAAGTTAAAGATTGTACCTTGTATCTCGACTAGGACTCCAGGGACCACTCCCATAGGCCTTACTATGCTTTGGTCTACCAATGTTACAATGAAATCGGCAGGCCTATAAGGTTGTAGTCCAATCTTTTCCATGGTATGTTCAGGCATCAAGTTAATACCAAAACCGCCATCCATAATAACTCCTTGAAATTCAATTCTTCTGATAGTGAATGTTAGCCGAGGGATCTTATAATCCATGAGAGGGGCTTCCCTAGAATTCTATCTTTATGTATAACAACAGTTTTTGCCACTAAACTTGTTGTGGAAGCCTCATCAATTCAGTCCATTCATCCTTGGCTCTTGACCTATTTCTAATTGAGCCTTCCCCTTGCTTCTTGTCTGCACTACAAAAGATTCAAGTTCTTCTAACTACACCACTCTGGTAGATGGTGATGACACATTGACTTTTTCTACAACTTCTTTGCACACATAAACCATTTGAATGTGGGACCTAGATGAAGGTGCCTGGTTCTTAGGACAACAATTGGTATAATGGTTCCTAGCCTCTGGGCAATTTCTGCAAGGTGGTGCATTTTCTAGCAGGGTGCACCTACTTTGATAATGCCCACATTCTCCATATCTGAAACAAATAATAGCTTCCTTTGCCCATTTCAAAAGTTATCCCTATGTCTAGGGTTGTAATTGTTACCTGGGTTGGGTGCTGCTTCCATTACATTTGTTGATGGTTGAGCTCCTCCTTGTACCTAGCTTTCCTACATAGCTGGCAAGTTACACTTAAATGTGGACACTCACTTACCACATGACCCTGCTTGCTGCACATGGTGCACCATAATCCATTTTTGATGCCACCTCCCGTGAGTTTCTATAACTCCTCTCGAAGTTGAGCGAGCTCTTCTGCTTGGGCTTCCTCTTCCTTTTGTAGCTTCAATGCTTCAATTTCTTGCCTTAACTGAGCTACTGCACTCCTCTTTATGGGGCTCATTCCTTTTTAAGATCTCAAGCTCTTTCCTAAGCTAAATTATTGGGTCCTCAAATTCTCTAGGATAGGATAAATTGGAAGAGCTTGTCCCATACGGATGCCTAATTTGCTCCAACCTTGTGGCTGTATTAATAAATTCTTCTATTGTGGCTGTTGGTAACACTAACTCCTTTATTTACATTGTGTTGATATTGGAAGTGGTTTAGCCAACCACTTCTTGATAAAAAAATTATGGGGAGGATCTGGCAATTTGGCCATCAGTGCCTTGGCTCTGGTGACAAATTTCGGGAAGGTCTCCCCTGGACCAAGTCTTAGGTTTTCTAATTCCTCAAGAATTTTTTTAGTTGTGTTCCCTTATTGGAACTGTGTCCTAAATGCTTCCTTCATCAAGTCCTATGTGGTGAAATGGTTGTCGACGATCTGACTAAACCGTTTGTCTGCTAGCCCTTCTAATGTTGCAAGGAAAAGGATAAAAAATGCATCTTCTCTTCTCATCAGACCCCTTGTCTTACATAAGGCTAAGAATCTCCTAATGTGCTCATCTCGATCTTCTTGTGCTAATCCTTTGAAGGATGGAAATTTGATATTTAATCTACAAAGTAAAGTTTCCAAGTCTACTTGAGCAGCCATGTTCTTTCTTGATGATGTTGATGACAGTGGACTACCTGATCTTCAAATAACCTTCCTTCTTGTTGCTTTGCAAGGGACTCTCAAGGTGTGAGACCACATTGTGGTCATGGGCTGCTCATACTCCTCTTAGGCTAAGAGAATTCCAATGGAAGAAAGATTACCTCTTAAGCCAGTATAGTACTATCGGTACCCTTGCACTCTTCTACACTTTGCAAATCTTCTACACTTTGCAAATACTACTTCTCCTATGCTCAAGCCTCCTTGTGGTCCCACCGTCCGTGCCAAGTTTTGTTGGGGGACTCTTGTGAAGAAAGGGACTTGAGTTTTTGTAGGAGAAGGAAGAAGGGTAAGAAGAAGGATACAGATACCGAAAACTTCTATAGATTGATTATAAAGAGAGAAGTACAATAATGATGTACAACACAATCCAAATAATCTGTGTGCAAAATCCCAAAGAATGCACAATCAATCATTAGGGGAAAAAATGAACCCTGCATGGGCCTTGTAAGGATTCCTAATTTTAAGGGATTAAGCCTAATCTTGTTCTTGCTTGAGGGAACAAAGTGCATTTAATAGAGCACTTTTTAGTAGGCTAGACTAGGCTTATTTTTAGGCCCAAGTAGGGTCATCTCTCTCTTCTGTAAAAGAAAGAGAGAGAGATTCCACTTTACACTTCATCAAATCCGTCCATCTTTGTGAATAAAAATTGACTTTTTTTTGAAAAGTCACAGATTTAGTTATTGCTTACTAAAAAGGGCCCATTTCTTAATATACATGTCAAAAGTTACTTTTTTATATGGATTTTTTTAATAATATCACTCAAAATAGTTCTTTTTTCAAACTCCCTCCAAAATTAAAGTGCCACATCATCAAACTCGTAACTTTCCCTACCTCAAAAAATGAGTTTTTCAAACTTTTATCATTTTCACTCACATAGAATGGAAAATCTCACCTTGACCCATACACATATCAAAAAATTACTTTTCTCTATGTACAGATACTTCTTAGTCCATTATACATGTTATTTTGATTCTCTTCTCTCTTTCTCTCTCTTACCATCTGAGTTCTAGCAGCTATGGGGTACTCGAACAATTTCCTCCAAGGAGAAGATGTAACAATAATGGAATCACTCAGAAGGAAATTTTTCTGCCATTAGATGACATAATTCATGTCCAAGTAGGTGGTTCATTCTTTCCTTGTGATCCAAGATTCCAAGATCTACTATTCATTTTACTTTTTGTTATTCATCTACTAATTTTCAAGAGGAAAGACACATAATACTATCATTGGAAGCTCTTTCATGTGGAGTGGGAGGACATACACATCATATTCTTCCAATGAGGTATAATATTTTTCTTCATTCTCATATTTTCAAAAGAATTAGACCAATATTGCCCTTGCATAGGTAATTCATGTGAGAAATAAGTGTTTCATCAACACCAAATAAGCACTTCAAATTGTTAAATAGTTTCTCTTACTTCTCCTTCTTTTCAAAAGAATGACGCCAATATTACACAGTATGGATATGCAAATGTGTGTGAAAGAATTTCTCCATGCTTATAGAAGCTATTCATTAGGAAGATGAATTATAAAGAGGACATGATTGATATTGCTATAGAATACTTACACATAAAAAAAATATGCCCAGTTATGTTTAGCATGCAACCATGACTAAGGAATCAATTAAGAAATCATATCCTTAGTTTATGAAGAACTCATATACATATGCTTTAGTTTGTACAAAACAAAAAATAAATAATTTTTTAATGTATAAAGGCTTCAAAAATCAATGTTTTTCTTCACGAATAAAACCTACCTCTACTAATTTTCTTTTCACATCCCTTTTTAATTTGATTTTATATATGTTTATCTTTTTGGTACATATTGTGGTGACAGAATCAAATTCATATTAAAGATACTAATCATCAATGACTTGGAATAGTGAAAGGTAAAGTATATTCTACATTCAGATGTTGTTTCTGGTTGTGCTCATTTTATTCATTGAAATATTACATGTTGTATTTTCATATGGAGAATTTTGATGTACTGATTTTTATGAGTCATGCTTCTAGTACAAAGTAATGGAAAAGTCCCACTATAAATCTAATAGTAATTTCTTAAAAAGTACATGTCATATTAGTGGTTCTATGCATGTTAACAAGTTGGACTAATACTCACTTGCTTTTCTTCAAACAACTTTTGCAAGAGTTCGACAATTAGAAATGTTTTGATGAAATTACAACACAAACATTGCAAGTGAAAATTGGAGGCTATCAACAAGGCCTTTGCATCATGATCAATGTCATGCACAAAAAGTTTTTGAGGGTTCAACTTGGAAATGAAGTTACATAAGAGGCATCATTTGATTATTTTATACTAATAAGTTTTCGTGGTATATCCTATCCATGCTCAAGGTACATAATGACCACCTTGGATGAAGCCCCGTCAGAGAGGATGAAGTGGTCTACATGCAATAGAGGTCACCATACAATCATAGAGTGGTTCAATATGATAGAGTGAACTCGATTAAAAATATCAAAATAGTTCATAGCCTCATCCATAGAATCATTCCTAAGAACATGATGATGATCAACTGCTACAGATGTGACCATTCAAAAAAAGATTCTAAGGACATGCACAAAGGGGAAGAATAAATCCACTAATTATTGGTGATGAACCATTTGAATTGAATATACCTCCAAATAGAACATGGTCGATGAAACATGAAGTAGCCATTCCAACTCATCCACAAAGGAGAGCTTCAAGGAACCATCATGAAACATAAGCATATTCCAACATCACATCAAGTAGAGGCTATAAATTCACTACTATAAGGTCAAAGCACACTACCCACATATGAGAAAAGAAACATATGCCATAAATTGTGTCACAATGTCAATCAAGGCATACATGTAAAATGAATAAGAACTATCAACCACATCATAGATCATATGTAGCACAACCTAAAGTTTCTCCTTATGCAAAAGCAACAAAAAAGTGAGCAAATATTATAGATCCTTTGTGCTTCAAAGTTAATGCACTAGACTATCGATATAATCAATAGCACTTCAAGCCATTCAAAAGGACGGATATGCATTCCTTCCTTCTATTTTGAAAGATATTAACTTGTGTGTAGCTCATGTGAATATGATGACCATACAACCAAAGAAACTAGATGGGACCATACATGATTATGTAATCATTCTTGTTGAAGAGATACATTTTGTAAAATCAAATTTTCATTATGATAATCTACTTTTTCATCATCTTTTCTACACATGCTCAAGCCCACATTGATCTATATCATATGTTCATAATTGTATCCACTTGCTTAAAGATGGTATGTGTGCAAAACAAATCACTTAAGATTCAAAACTCGTATTTCCATTGTTCAACTAATTTGTGCACATAATAAGTTTCATGAACCTAAAATTTGAAAGAAAGAAGTTGTATTGTCACTGACCACATGGTATTCAAATGTCCTAGGAAGAAGATACAAGTTGGGTTTAAGACTTCCACGATCACGATTCCACATCAAAAGGATCATCATCAGAGTCAAAAGAGGAGTACTATCCATCATGAGAATCATGCCCTTGATTCTTTACCTAGATATACTACAAACCCCTTCTACTTCCATCATGGATATCCATCATCATCGTGTTCCACTACAACATATAAAGAGCTCTAAAAATACCAATAGCTATGAAGATTCAATTTCCAAAAAATCTCATAGTTACATAACTACTTCACATGGAACTTATCTCTTTGAGAGGGAGGTGATGTCACAGACACAAAGGAAACCATCGTAAAACCTTAAATTCTATGAATATTTTTATATCTCATGATAGGTTTAGAATTTGGAGAAAATGATGGTACCATCATGTCCAAAACATGCAAAAACCCTAAGATCGACTGTTTATTTGTCTAATTCTGACATCCAGAGCCTTGATAGCCTCAAAAAGCACCAAAAAAGGGGCAGCCATAGAAACGCGGGAGAGGCCTCTACAAAACTTTTGCAGAGGCCTATCCCGTGTTTCTGTGGTTGCCCCTTTTTTTGGTGCTTTGAGGTCATGCAAAGCCATTAATGGTGGAAATAACTATTAAATTTTAGGGAAATTGATGAAATATTCAACTGAAGAAACTAGATAGGACCATATATGACTATGTGATCATTCTTCTTGAAGAGATGTTTTGTAATGTGAAATTATCTTATTGGTAATCTACTTTTTCATAACCTTTGTTACACATGCTCAACTCCACATTGATCTATATCATATGTTCACAATCATATGCACTCAATTCAACATGCTATGTGTGCAAAGCAAATAATTTATGGTTATAAACTCATTTTTCCATTGGTAAATTGAGTTGAGCACATAATGAGTTTCATGGACCTTAAATTTCTAATAATAAAGTTTCATATGCACTAGAAATAAACTTACATGGCCTCAAAAGCACCAAAAAGGGTCATCCATAGAAACACACAATAGGCCTCTATAAAAATTTTGCAGAGGCCTATCCCATGTTTCTATGGCTTCTCTTTTTTGCTACTTTTGAGGCCATGCAAGGTTACTTTTAGTGGATATGAAACCTTATTCCTTAAAGTTTTAGAGCCATGGAACTTATTTCTAACAAATCACTTACTATACAGTGATCCATAGAATGGGAGCGAGTATAAACAAACATAGTCACATGAGATAAATAGTTTGCAAAATATAATTTATGATAATATCCTCATGTTTAGAAGTCTTGTTGTGCCTCTGTACCCCACATAAGGCGGAAACCCCCCTTTAAACTCATCCCATTAAGGTTCTATGGGGAAATTCCATGGCACCAGAGGCCCTTTATTTTCAGCTTGAATGGCATTCAAATTGGCAAAAATTTTATGCACCACTTACCTCATGGCTTCACTCACAAAGACCATCTATTACCATAAATTTTCACATATAAAACTCATCTAGCTTAGACGTTAAGGTTCCATGGATGTTTGTACTCTCAAAGTGGTCTCTCCTTATAATGGAGGCCTTATAACTTAGAGCACCATCTATCATTTGTGGTTACTTGAGGAGTAAGTATTGAGTATATCTAACATGAATGACCTTTTTGAGTTATATACTTTGTAATGTCAAACTTCATAAATGATCATCTATTGAGAAAATTAACCAATAAAATGTCAATTGATGTGAACTTGAACATACTTTATATAAAAGTGAAAATTGAATAATCACCAAGAGAAATTATAAATGCACAGTTGTAGACTACAAAAATATGAAAGTAGACATGTTTTCATTACAAATATCAAATCTTACAAAATTTACAAATTATCAGTGTCAATGATTGTACAACTTGAAGTGCTTGCAAATGCAAGAAATCATCACCAAATTTGTGATGCTCATCCAAGGTGTAAAGTATTTCTAGACGAATTCTAGATGAAAAGGCTTTTTAGATATCTTAGTAGGAGAGAGGGCATCAGAAACATTTTTTTCTCTTGTCCGTACTTAGTTTGGAAGAATGTGAAAAGAGCCCTCATGCTAAATGGACTGGTGAGCTAGGAACAAGACATACTTGGTGATGCTCTTGAATGTAACCAAAAGCAAAGACCTCTAGAAAATTTAGAAGGAAATATGTGTTATTAACTCCAAGTGCTCTTCCAAAGTCTAATCCATTGAGAAATTTGTAGATTGCCTAGGTAAAGGAATAAGAAATTTGGGATAAATCCACCGTTCAAAGAGTCGAGGTTCTTTATCTTCTAGAATAACAAGCTGAAAGAGAGTGGATCTTGCATGAAAGCGACATCAGGCTAATCAACCTCCTTTGAAATTCCCTTCAAATTTCTTCTATTTCTCTCATCTTTTTGAAGTTAAACCTGTTTCAGAGAAAGAAAGAAAATCATCACATAGAAAAAAAATAACAATAAAAATGACAACCTCATTTATAGTTCATTTTTGAAGGAATTTAGCTATATTATCCACTCTCTTCACAACCTATGAACAATACAAAATAAAATATAATTATTAAAGAAAGAAATCTTATAGCATGTATAATAAAACAATTTGTATATTCATAACCTTATGCCCTTGTCAATATAGCTTATATTCAAATAGATCATCAAAAATATGTTTTCTCCTAGAAACCTTGTTAGTCCTGAGTTGGATATCTTCACCTAAAAAATTGTCGCAAATCTACATAAATGGAAAGAAAAATCCATCATGAAGAAATTATTAATGATATGGAATGACTATGCTTTCAAAATTTCATGCAATGTTCAAAATGTACTTGTAAAGCTATGGAATGGTTGTTCTTCCAACTACATAGAAAGAAATAGAGCCAAACCATAAAAAAAACATATGTAGATAGGTCAAAAACATATTAAATGCCATCAACAACTCAAAATTTCACAAAAATGCTCAGATCTTCATGCAATTCTTGGAAAGCACCTGAAAGGTTATGAAGTGGTTGTTCATCCACCAAAGTAGAAGGAAATATGTTTGTAACAAATAAAAGCATATCTAGATAGGTCAAATATATATTCAACACTATAAACCATGCAATATTGTAGAGTAATACTTACAATTGTTAGAATACCTCATTCTAGTAGAGCTTTCGAGTGTCATAGTTGCCATTTCAAGACATGTTATGCAATAGCAACCATCCCATTTCCTTTGTGGCCACAATGAAGAGCCAAGTTTCCAAGATTTCTAACTTGATGAGGCCCATATCTAGAGGGTTGCATGTACACCCATGCACCTTTGGAGTACTCATGTGGCATGTATTGTCCATCTATAGCTTTGATATTGTGACACCTTAATGTGAGAACTTCATCTTTCGGTTGCCTATAGCCTTTAGATGTTGCCATTGAAGTTCAAGGTCTTCAATTTACAACAATAGTTCAACACAGGAGATGCGATAAGCTGGGAATACAGACAAAAGAGCTTCAAAGGTGTGCTATAGGGAGGAACTAGTGGAAAAAAGATGTCCTTTTGGGACCTAGTATGAAAATATGAGGTTTAGGAGGGAAATACCTCTTTTCTTAGTATTTTTTAAAAAAGTCATTTTTTTCCAGCTCAAATCATGCACGGATTTCAAATTTGTGGTCAAAAAGAGCACTTTTGACCCTAAAAAGTAATGGGGGGTCCACTGTCAGGTGCTATGATGAGCTTTTAAACTTTTTAAAAAATTTGAATTTTTGGGCCCATCCTGGTTACGAGATTCCTTCTCTTTCTACAGGCAACTCATTAAATAGGGGGGAAACTTGTCCCCTCTCTCCCCTTCAGCCTAGTAATTTATAGGGTATAGACTGTGGCCACCACCCTCTTCTGATTGGTCAAGCACTAATCACTCCTTAATCTAAAAGGCCCATGCAGGGTTCATTTTTTCCCCTAATGTAAAGTTAAAAAATACCCAAGGTTCTTTCTGTCCCTGACCTTCTCTACACCAGACCTCCCCCTTCTCCAAGAGCTTGCACTTGTGCACACCTTGCACTCAAGCTTCCAGTAAGGGGAGGGATGGACACCTTTTATCTATGCGCACATAGCTTCAATGAGACCTTGTGACCTTTGATTGCATTGCTTAGCACTCCTCTACACACACCTAAATCACACTTCTTGCACCCTTTGCAGTTGCTTCTCTGTGTCACACACTTACTGTATGTCTCTTTCTCTTTTCTCTCCTAGTGTAGGCTATGCTCACATTGCTTAGTCTAACCAAGAATAATGCATTGCCTTGAGTTGAGTGTCGGTTCACGTATGCTCCCAACTGATAGAGCATCTTGGTGCTCACTTTGATGCATGACTTCACATTTTGCCCTTCAATTCTTTAAATGTGTACCTAAGGGAGGGTTCACTTGAACCTTCCAAACACTCTAAAAACACTTTGAACTTTAGAGAAATTACAGAAAGCCAATCTACAACCTGCATCCAACTTTCTGCAAAACATAACCTCTGTGAACAATTGATTGTGCACTACCTGTGCACCTTGACATTGAACTTTGAATGCTTTGACCCTGACCATCTTGACTTTGACCTTGACCATGTTGACCTTTACCACTTTGACTTTGACCATGTTGACTTTGACCATATATGACTTTGATGGGCTTAACAAATGGACTATGGTTTCCTTGATGTGTAGGCAATACAATTTAATTTTTAGCCTACTTTGCAAAAATCAATGGCTTTGGCACCATTAGAGCCCTGGATGCCAAGGAAAATGTTAGCCCAAGCTTTTGGACCACCTAAAGGCCCAAATATACTTCAAAAGCACCTAGTTGCAATCAATGACTTCCATGGACCAAGCAGATAACGTCTTACAGATGGAGTATTTTCTCACTGTTTTGCACTTACATGGGTTATTTTGAGTTTTTCATATGTTTGTGCTTTAATCCAAGTCCTTTGGGCTATTAAAAAATGTAGTTAGAAGCTAACAAATTCTCTCACTAGGGAAGTTGAAATTTGAGCATTCTTTAGACTTGATTTTTTTGCATGCGAGCCCCTTTTCTATGCCTCCAATTTTTCAAACAAACTTAATGTCTGAGAAAAACACAAGAAGGTAATTTTTGATGTCCCTCCAATTTTCTTATGCTAGGGATGTCAAAATTTGCAATCAATCTCTAAAGGGCATTTTTTGAAATGCCTCTTGCTTATAGCTCCTATGCTCCCAAAAAGACTTTTAATACCTAAGAAAATAAGTTATTGGAGTTTTTGACTTCTCTTCAAAAAGCCTAAGCTAGGGAATTTTGTTTTATTACAAACCAATTATGTTTGAAATTTCTTTATGACCAATCAGTTTATTAGCTCCTTTGCACTATGTAGGTCCCAATTTTGTTGAATAATCCCAAGAAAAAATGTGTGCAACTTTTGACATCCCTAACTCATGGACCTCATTGATTGCAAGGCTTGGTTTTTCCTATCATTTGACACTTTTGCCATTGTTGGGATCCCTTGAATCATATAGCCCCATGGTTAGGTTTAGGTTCAACTAAAATGGACCATGATGCAATTCTGATTCGATTTGGTTGTCAAATTTGTTGATAATAGAAGTACAATTCATGATCTCCAAAATTTCTCACAATCATTAATATGCAACTTTCAACATCTTGCTAAGTTCCACTAGAGAGCTGTTTTTTTCAACTTTGAAATATGCTTGTTTTCTTGATGCCCCCTGATGGAGAGTGTTAATCTCCAAAAGAACAAGCTATCCTTGATGTTAGAGCACCTCTATATCAAGAATAACTCAAAACCTCAACCGATTTGGAAGACCAATGCCAAATCATCAAGATCTTATCTAACTGTGAAGAAAGTCATTTACACAGAAAAGTCTACTGCACTTAACTCATTCATTGGCTGACCAAATGTGTAAATCTTGTTGGATACCTAATGTATCCAAGCAACACATGATTTATAAATGTGGTGCTTGTCAGTTTGGAAAGTCTCACATGATACCATTCTCAAGGAAAGGCTACATGCATGAGGACTACCTAGAACTTGTTCATACAGATGTATGGGGACCAAGCAAGGATCCCTCAATCTCTGGATCAAGGTATTATGTATCTTTCATTGATGATTATAGGAGGTGGACTGTATTATACTTTATGAAGCACAAAGATGAAGTATTCAATTGCTTTAAAAAGTATCTTGCACTTGTTGAGAATCAAATAGGGAGAAAACTAAAAAGACTAAGGCCAGATGGAGGAGGTGAGTACTTCTCAAATGATTTTGATGCATTCTTGCAGGACAGAGGAATAAAGAAAGAACTTACCACAAGGTATACTCCTGAGCAGAATGGGGTAATAGAAAGAAGAAATAGATGGATTGTTGAGAGAGCTAGGTCAATGTTAAATGAAAAAAACTACCTAACTATTTGTGGGTAGAAAGTGTATCTAGTGCTACTTATTTGGTAAACAAGTTGCCATCCAAATCTCTTGATGGGATGACCCCATATGAAGCATGGCATGGTAGAAGAACTTCACTTGATCATTGCAGGATCTTTGGATGTGTAGCATATGTGCACATCCTTTCTCAGATAAGAGGTAAGCTAGACCCAAAGGCAGAGAAGTGCATCTTCACTAGATATGATCTAAATCAGAAAGGTTACAGGTTCTACAATCCTTCAAACACGGGATTATGGTTAGTAGAGATGTTGTATTTGATGAAAATGACCCTTGGTTTGATAGTGAATGCAGGAAGGTAAAACTACCTTATGACTTGGAAGAGGAGTTTCCAAGTCTTACTAAGGAGGAGCCTACTCAAAATGAAGATACCAATTCAGATGATGAGGACATCATCAACCTTGAAGAGTTCAAGGCATGGAGGTCCAAAGGCAAACTCAAGATGAAGAAATTGGAAGATATACCTGAATCATCTAATCAAGCAATTTGAAGATCACAAAGGGAGAGCAAGAAGCCAATCAGATATGGGTATGCCACTTCTCTTGTTACTAAGCACTCTGTTTATATTGCAAAAGATTTATCAATTGAAGGACCAGCAAGCTAAGACCAAGGCAGAATGGAAGGAAGCTATGGATGAGGACATTGAAGCACTCAAGGAGAGTGATACTTGGGAACTGGTACCAAAGAAGGAGTCTATGAAGGTAATTGGTTCTAGATGGATCTATAAGATAAAAAGAAATTCTGATGGGTCAATAAGTAGGTACAAAGCTAGACTTGTGGCTAAGGGTTTTGCACAAACCCAAGGCATTGATTATGAGGAAACATTCTCACCTGTGGCCAAAATGCCAACCATAAGGATATTGGTAAGTGTGGCTGCATCAAAGAATTGGAACATGTATCAGTTGGATGTAAAAAATGCATTTCTAAATCGCTCGATTTCAGAGGAGGTGTACATGTCACAACCTCCTGGCTATGAGGATCCAAACAAGGTAACATATGTATGCAAATTGAATAAAGCTCTTTGTGGATTAAAGCAGGCACCTAGGGCATGGAACCATAGGTTGACCACATATCTTTAGGACCAAGGTTTTGTCATGAGTAAAGCAGATACTTCTCTATTCATCAAGAGATGTAATTCAGAGGTAATATACATATGTGTATATGTTGATGATATCATACTTATAGGTAATGATGCTAATGCCATCAAACAATCAAGAATCAAATGATGAAGGAGTTCAAAATTAGTGACCTTGGATCACTAAAGTATTTTCTTCGACTTGAGTTAGTCTATACTAACTCTGGAATTTACATTACTCAGAGAAAGTATATACAGGATATGTTGAAGAAGTTTCATTTGTAGGATGCCAAAGTTGCAAGTACTCCAATGGAGGTAAACCTAAAATTAAGTGCTCATGAAGGTGATGTACTTGATGACATTACAGGTTATCAAAGCATAGTGGGAAGCTTGAATTATGCTACCTTGACAAGGATAGACATTGCTTATGGAGTAAGTGTGCTAAGTCAGTTTATGCACAAGCCTAGGGCACCTCACTTGGAGGCTCAAAGCACTTATTGGTCAATCTCTGCAGAGGTCCTAAAAAATCGGGGGTAATGATTAATTTGCTAAATTGATTTCTCTGTGTATAGTTGTCATTTCAAGTGATTCCACTTGATCATTAGCTTACTAAACTAATTAAATAGCCCTAAAATGATTTTTTCCAATTCCTATTGTACTGGTAATACTGAGCATTACAATCAGCAGGTGTATGATCCAAAATAGAAGGTTTTCTTGGATTCTTCTACTTAGAACTAGTCTGTTTTGATTCAATCTTTTCATATATCATTTCCAAATTACATAGGCACTTTTATGGTATCATTGGAAAGCTAAGAGGGTCCATACATCAACTATGAAGTCACAAAGGGCTCGTACTAAGCAGGGTTTGGTTGTACCAATTAATCACTTGAAGTGTATATCCATCTTTCCCAGCAAAGCTTCTAATAAAAAATTGTACAAGTGTTGCCTAAAGATTTTGCACCTTCTCTAAGTCAAAACTTCTCAAAAGGTTTAGTAAATCTTGAGATTTACTACAAACAATTCACCTATGTCTAAAACTATACCTCTCTACAGTCAATTTTGACACCTATAACTTCTAATGCATAGTTCTTTTAATCTATAACCCGTTTTTTCAAATGCTTTTAGTTGTAGTTAGCTTACCTTCCAAACTAAAGAATGAGTGCCATTTTGCTCAAAACTTTACACTCTGGAAGGAGAACTGACCAAAACATTATCATCAAATTTGCACATGCTGCAGTCATCTACTCTTCACACACATGTAAATGTTCCTACTCTCAATTCTCTCAGCTTGATCACAATTAGGATCTGAAAATTTGTACAAAGTTCACCCAACTATAGAGTTAGACTTGTACAAAAGCATTTCACAAAACAATAAACATAGAAGGAGCACTGAGCAAAATATCGAGTGCAACTTTTCTTCTATTCAAGAAAACATTACATCTGTTTGATGAGAGATGTTCTCTTCACTTCTAAAGTGCCTAATGGCTCTTAAAACTTGTCATTCATCATATCTCATACATGCCCCAACTTTGTACTTGTATATATAGGCATATATTGTTGGAGCAAGTCTATGATAAGCCTAAGTATTGGCTTGAGTCCCACAAAGTCATAGAAAAAGCCTTAAAATGAAGACTATGTAAAGCTCACTTGTGAACTACCTCTTGTAACTTTTGAAGAGTTTACTTAATGTAAAAGTAAGAGAATCTTAAGTGGTTGAGTCCACTTGATCAAGAATGGAAAGAGGAGCCACGAATTCGTGATTTGTGGTAGGTAGAGAATCAAATCAATCATTGATTGATTGGAGAGTGATTGAGGGAAGTTAGCCTCCCAAACTCAACTATAAATAGATGGCAGTTTTAGTCGTGGTTAGAGAGACCTATGTGAAGACTTCCAAGAGCTGAGATTTATGCCATATGAAGGTGTGATTACAAGGCACACATATGTATCAGTAAGTCATTGTATTGTACAAGCAATATACTTTCATTTTCATGATTATTTGAGTTAATATTTCCATGTTCTTGTGAAGTGTACTACTCACTGCCATTACTCTCAGTTTTCTCAGTCAGATTGCAGAGATGTTTTCTCTGAGCTTGGTGCATCATTTTCAGTAATTTAACTTGGTAAAGTTATCTCTATAAGTCTACTATATGCTCACAAATTGTCATGTCATTTGGATGTTGCAATCTTCAGTAATGTACATTTGAAGTCAACAGGGTCTGTTCATCTTCACTTCTCTGTCAGGTACCCGATTTTTTTACTCATCTTGTCAGAGCCATTTCTCAGTAGTTACTTATCCAAATTCAATAATTTAAAGCTTTTTGGATTTAGCTTACGGTCTAGTATAACAAATTTTCATAATCGTTGGATTCCTATATTTTGAGTTATGTTCATTTTTCTACTCACTGGTCTCAAACTGTAGCAGCCCGTGAAAATCGGGATGATGTCATCACTTGTTAAAACTCATTCTCAGTGTGTGGTTTATTATTTTTGATGAGATTACTCTTGAAAGTTAGCTCTTTAAGCTACCTATAATTCCCCAAGAGGAATTAAGCTAATTGCTGCTGTGCTCAGAGAATTATGCAAAACACTGGACAGGTGTATGAACCAAAATAGCAAGTTTTTCACCTTTGAGCTAATTCCAACTTATCTGTTTTGATCTATCTTTTTGAGAGTGATCTTCCAAGGGGTGTCTAATACATCCATTAGCAAGCTAAAAGGGCCCACCATATACTCTTGGAGTTCATTTGGCTGGTGTAGATCAAGGATTTTGCAACACCTCTTCATCTTCAAGCACATACCTATCCATCTCTTCGCAGTGGTATCAGAGCAAGGTTGGACATGGCAGATGGATCCTTCATAAATTGAGAAATTGGACAGAGGTAACTACTCATCTTGGTCATTAAGAATGGAAGCTTATCTCCAAGGTAGAAGTTTATATGGTTATGTGGCTGGAGATGAAGTTATGCCAAGTTTCAGGAACAAAAGTCAACCAACACAAGAAGAGCAAGAAAGATTGAGCACATGGTGCTCCAAGGATGCACTTGCAAGGTCTTATCTCCTCAAATCTATCTCAGATTTTTTGTTGCCTCACATTAGAAGTTGTAAGACATCTCAAGAAGTGTGGGATGCACTTAAAGCTTTCTTTTCTTCAAGTACCAAAGCTAGGAAGCATCAACTATGGCTGTATTTCACAACTCTCAAGAAGGCTCCCAAACAAAATGTGACTGATTTTGTCACGAAGCTCAAGGACATAGCGGATCAGTTGGGAAGCATTGGAGAGGTAATAGATGAAGAGCAAATTCTAAGGCAGGTCATCAATGGCTTGAAGGCAGATGACAAGTGGGAAGCATTCACCACAACTATGGATTTGTACATGGACATGCATGTACCTGATTTCAATACACTCATTGGACAACTACTTACCCAAGAGGCAAAGCTTATAAAAAATGGAGAAAGCTCTAAAGATAATCAATCTTCAGCTTTATACACTGATAAAAGCAAGTCCAAAGATAACAAAGGAAAGGCAAAGAAAGTGGATGATGAAGCAGGTACATATCAAGCTAACTATGCAGGTAGAGGAAGACATGGCAGAGGTAGAGGAAGAGGAGGTAGACAAGGCAGGGGGAGATCCCAAGACTCCAACCCGTGTTCTATTTGTGGATTAACTAATCATACAACTGAAAATTGCTTTAGGAATTCCAGGAATCAAAGAGGCAGAGGATACAATAGAGGAAGTTATGGCTACTCAAGAGGAAGGTTCAACAATTATCATGGCAACTACAACAACTACAATAATTCAAACTATCAAGGAGGCTACAAAGGAAGGAGAGACTACAATAACTACACAGAAGACTCAAACAAAGAGGATTCATTATTGATCATGAACATGGCTATGCCACAAGGTAAATCTGATGAGCATGTTTTCTACATAGATTCAGGTTGTTCAAATCATGTGGCAGGAAATGTGGCACTCCTATCAAATTTAGAAGATCCAAGGAATAAGCATGAGGTACAAACAGGAGATGATACAAAACATCCTGTGGACAAAATAGGCAATGTCAAAGCACCTGATGGAAACATCAACCTACTGAGTAAGGTACTCTATGTCCCTACCATTACAAAGAATTTGATAAGTGTTGGGTAGATAGTAGAGAAAGGGTTGCAAGTCAGGTTCACAAAGGCAGGAGCATTTGTTGAAGATCCAAGTCAAGGATTTAGAAAAATTGCAAAAGGTGAAAAGACAGGTAGATTGTTCACATTTGAATTACAGGACACTAGAAACATTGATCTCTTTAATTAAGGTAGTCAGACACTCACAGAATTGGAAGTATGGCACAAAAGGTTAGCACATATTGGTGAAAGGTCATTAAAGCAAATCTGCAGGGACCAAAGTGTACTTGGACTCCCTAATTTGTCAAAACAACATATGATTTATAAGTGTAGTGCATGTCAATTTGGAAAGTCTCACAGGTTACCATTCATGAAGAAAGGTTATATGCATGGAGATCTCTTGGAGTTGGTTCATACAGATGTATGGGGACCTAGCAAGGAAGCTTCAATATCTCGATCAAGGTATTATGTCTCCTTTATTGATGATTGCAGCAGATGGAGTATCCTATTCTTTATGAAACACAAAGATGAAGTTTTTTCATGTTTCAAAAGATATTTGGCTCTTGTGGAGAATCAAACAGGTAAATCACTAAAAAGGCTAAGGTCAGATGGAGGGGGAGAATACTTCTCCCATGAGTTTGATTCTTTTCTTCAAGAAAGAGGAATCAAAAGAGAGGTAACTACAAGGTACACTCCTGAGCAAAATGGAGTGGCAGAAAGGAGGAATAGGACAATTGTTGAAGATGCAAGGTCTATGTTAAATGAAAAGCATTTACCTAATTACTTATGGGCTGAGGCTGTATCTACAGCCACTTACTTGATTAACAGGTTGCCTTCAAAATCCCTTGATGGGATGACTCCATATGAGGCTTGGAATGGAAGAAGACCAAGCTTAGATCATTGTAAAATTTTTGGATGTATTGCTTTTGCTCATGTTCCTTCACAGGTTAGAGGCAAGATGGATCCAAAGGCAGAAAGGTGTTTATTTATTGGATATGACAACAATCAAAAGGGCTACAGGTTATACAACCCTACCAACAAAGGATTCTTGGTAAGCAGAGATGTAGTTTTTGATGAGAACAATTCATGGTATGAAGATTCATGCAGGAAGGTCAATTTACCATCCAAAGCTTGGTAGAGAACAACCAAAGATTGAAGAACAAGACACCTCAGAGGATGATGAAGAATCTCAGATGGAAGAGGTCAAAGCATGGAAGTCTAAAGGTAAAGCCAAATTGCAGGAACTTGGACATGAGGCAGAATCATCACATCATGGCCTAAGAAGATCTATGAGGGAAAAGAAAAAACCAGAAAGGTATGGGTTTGACACCTCACTAATAACTAAACATTCTATCTACATAGCACATGACATAAACCAAGAGGAGCCAACATCATTTGAAGAGGCCAAAGCAAAAACAGAATGGAAGCATGCAATGAAGGAAGAGATTGAAGCACTTGAGGAAAACAACACTTGGGATTTGGTGCCCAAGACTTCATCCATGAAGGTAATAAGCTCAAGATGGGTCTATAAACTCAAGAAGAATTCTGATGGTTCAATTAACAGGTATAAGGCAAGGCTTGTAGCAAAAGGCTTTACACAAACTCAGGGAATTGATTATGAGGAGACCTTCTCTCCTGTGGCAAAGATGCCTACTATTAGGGTTTTGCTTAGTATTGCCTCTTCCAAGAATTGGAAGATACTTCAACTAGATGTAAAGAATGCATTCTTGAATGGTTGGATAACAGAAGAGGTATATATGGCACAACCACCTGGTTTTGAGAACCAAGTTTATCCTGATTATGTGTGTAAACTTAACAAAGCATTGTATGGTCTCAAGCAAGATCCAAGAGCTTGGAATTTCAGGCTTGTTTCATTCTTGCAGGACAAAGGCTTTCAACCAAGCAAGGCAGATCCTTCACTCTTTATTAAAAAGAGTAATTCCGAGGTCATCTACCTATGTGTATATGTAGATGATATTATATTGACAGGAAATGATGCAGATGGTATGAAGAAGATCAAAGATCAGATGAGAGAAGAGTTCAAAATAAGTGATTTGGGTTCACTTACCTACTTCCTAGGTTTGGAAGTTGTCGACAAAGATCATGGTTTGTTTCTCACTCAAAGAAAGTACATTAAGGACATGTTGGCAAAATTCAAGATGCAAGATTGTAAGATTGCAGGTACTCCAATGGAGGTGAATCACAAATTGAGCTCACATGAAGGTGAACTCATAGAGGACATCACATCATATCAAAGTCTAGTGGGTAGTCTCAACTATGCCACATTGACAAGAGTAGATATATGTTACAGTGTGAGTGTGCTAAGTCAATTTATGCACACACCAAGGAAACCACATATGGATGCTGCCAAAAGGATTCTCAAGTATCTCAAACGAACCATAAATGAAGGACTTTATTATCCTTATGTATCTGATTTAGGTTTGAAGCTATTTTCTGATGCAGATTGGGCTGGCTCCAAGCAAGATAGAAGGAGCACTTCAGGTTATCTTACCTTTGCAGGTTCAAAGCTTATTTCATGGTCATCCAAGAAGCAACCCATAGTTGCTCTCTCTTCTACTGAAGCTGAATATAGAGGTCTTGCCATAGCTACTCAGGAAACTATGTGGATGAAGACATTATTCAAAGATCTTGGATTGGAGTTTGGAACTCCAACTATTTTTGGTGACAATATGAGTTCTATTCACTTGGCTGCTAATCCTATTTTTCATGCAAGGACTAAACATATTGAAGTTCATTATCACTATGTACGAGAGAAGGTTCTAAGCAAAGAGATTCAAATATCATATGTGTCCACTCATCAACAATGTGCAGATATTCTAACCAAAGCATTGGATGGTACAAAGCTTTGCAAATTCAAGGCTATGATTGGTTTGCAGGTAATCTTGGAAGATTGAAGACCTCAAGCATACTTGGCTTGAGGGGGAGCTGTTGGAGCAAGTCTATGACAAGCCTAAGTATTGGCTTGAGTCCCACAAAGTCATAGAAAAAGCCTTAAAATGAAGACTATGTAAAGTTCACTTGTGAACTACCTCTTGTAACTTTTGAAGAGTTTACTTAATGTAAAAGTAAGAGAATCTTAAGTGGTTGAGTCCACTTGATCAAGAATGGAAAGAGGAGCCACGAATTCGTGATTTGTGGTAGGTAGAGAATCAAATCAATCATTGATTGATTGGAGAGTGATTGAGGGAAGTTAGCCTCCCAAACTCAACTATAAATAGATGGCAGTTTTAGTCGTGGTTAGAGAGACCTATGTGAAGACCTCCAAGAGCTGAGCTTTATGCCATATCAAGGTGTGATTACAAGGCACACATATGTATCAGTAAGTCATTGTATTGTACAAGCAATATACTTTCATTTTCATGATTATTTGAGTTCATATTTCCATGTTCTTGTGAAGTGTACTACTCACTGCCATTACTCTCAGTTTTCTCAGTCAGATTGCAGAGATGTTTTCTCTGAGCTTGGTGCATCAATTTCAGTATATTAACTTGGTAAAGTTAGCTCTATAAGTCTACTATATGCTCACAAAGTTTCATGTCATTTGAATGTTGCAATCTTCAGTTATGTTCATTTGAAGTCAACAGTGTCTGTTCATCTTCACTTCTCTGTCAGGTACCTGATTTTTTTACTCATCTTGTCAGAGCCATTTCTCAGTGCTTACTTATCCAAATTCAATTATTTAAAGCTTGTTGGATTCACCTTCTTGTCTAGTATAACCACACAAATTTTCATAATCTTTGAATTCCTTTTTTTTGAGTTATGTTCATTTTGCTGCTCACTGGTCTCAAACTGTAGTAGCCCGTGAAAATCGGGATGATGTCATCACTTGTTAAAACTCATTCTCAGTGTGTGGTTTATTATTTTTGATGAGATTACTCTTGAAAGTTAGCTCTTTAAGCTACCTAGACTTCCCCAAGAGGAATTAAGCTAATTGCCGCTGTGCTCAGAGAATTATGCAAAACACTGGACAGGTGTATGAACCAAAATAGCAAGTTTTTCACCTTTGAGCTAATTCCAACTTATCTGTTTTGATCTATCTTTTTGAGAGTGATCTTCCAAGGTACATAGGGTGTCTAATACATCCATTGGCAAGCTAAAAGGGCCCACCATATACTCTTGGAGTTCATTTGGCTGGTGTAGATCAAGGATTTTGCAACACCTCTTCATCTTCAAGCACATACCTATCCATCTCTTCACATATATGTCCTAACTCTTAACCATAACAAAGGTATAAGTGAGTTAATTACAAGTCTAGTGTAAATGTATATACAAGACTTCATTCTCTGATCATGCACTAACTTCAAGCTTCATATATTGGTCTTTGCTTCATCCTTTGACTTCAAACCTTTGTCGAAAACATCAATTGATGGTTTTCATGCACCAAGAGCTCCCCCTCAATCATCAATTGATGTTTTCTCCATCTTCTTTATAGCTGCCACATCTTTGAATCTTTATAGCTTTGGTCCATCCAAGATTTTGGTTAACATGTATGCAATATGATCTTTTGTTGAAGTATGTATGACTTCAATCTCCTTATCAATCACCTTCAATCTCCTTATCAATCTCAATATGTTTTGTCTCAACATGAAATACAGGGTTAGCAGCTAAATATAATGAACTCATATTATCTCCATGAATAGTGGGTGTACTCTGAATGATGTCAAAACTAATCATGAGAGTCTTCAACGATATGACCTCTTTTTTAGCGTCAACCATTCCTTTATACTCTGCTTCTATAGATGACAAAGCAACTATGTGTTGCTTCTTAGAACACCAAGAGATTAGCTTATCTCCCACATAACATAAGTATCCATAGGTTGATCTCCTATCATCAAGATTACTTGCTCAATTTGTATCACTATATATCTTGATGTTTGTATCTAATGTGAAACCATGGTACAATCCTTCCTTGAGTGTACCCTTAATGTATCTTAACACCCTTTATCCTACAACCCAATGTTCTCTCCTAGGACAATGCACGAATTGAGACAACACTCCAACTCCATATGACAAGTCAGGCCTGTAGCATAGATTAAACTACAAACCAGACTTTGATATAGCTTCATGTCCTTGAATTCTTCTCCTCCATGTGTGCTCAAGTTGTGATTCACCTCCATTGGAGTAGGTGCTACCTTGCAATCTTCCATTTTAAACCTGATTAGCAAGTTTGTCAAATACCTTTCTTGAGTCACATATACTCCATGGTGAGTATATGAAACCTCTATGCCCAAGAAATATGACAAGTCTCCCAAGTCACTAATCTTGAACTCTTTCTCCATTTG
This sequence comes from Ceratopteris richardii, assembly GCA_020310875.1. Taxonomy (NCBI): domain Eukaryota; kingdom Viridiplantae; phylum Streptophyta; class Polypodiopsida; order Polypodiales; family Pteridaceae; genus Ceratopteris; species Ceratopteris richardii. Next base: position 114,695,669 of record CM035434.1, read on the forward strand.
CTTCTTTAGACCTTGTATACCCTTCTCATCTGTACCTGTGAGAATTATGTCATCAACATATATACACATGTAAATGAACCCATCATCACTTGCTTTAACAAGCAAGCTACTATCTGATTTAGACACTTGGAAACCAAGTTCTTTCAAGAACTTCACAAGTGTATAATTCCATGCCCTTGGGGCCTACTTCAAACCATACAAAGCTCTCTTGAGCTTACATACAGGGATACCTTTCATCCTTGAACCCTTCTGGTTGGTACATAAAAACATCATATGAAATGTAACCATTTAGAAAAGCATTCTTCACATCTAATCGACATATCTTCCAACCTTTACATGTAGCAATAGCTATGAGAGTCTTTATAGTTGTCATTTTTTCCACAAGACTATAAGTTTCATGATAATCTATACCATATGTCTGATCATACCCTTTCACAACAAGTCTAGCTTTATACCCAGACACTCTTTCATCTGCATACCTCTTTGTTTTGTAGACCCATTTGCATCCAATGATCTTCTGAATATTTGGTTTGGGAACCAAATTCCATGTTTCATTCTCCATTGAAGCATTATACTCTTCCTACATAGCTTTCTCCAAATTTTCCTTACCTTTTGACTCTTCATATGTAGAAGGATCTTCCTCTTCTTTCACCATATAAGAATAATCTTTAGTAGTAAAAAATGAAGTATCATAGCTATACCTTGTAGGTTGACATATGTGCCTTGATGACCTTCTGAGTTCTCCACTCCTTGAAATTTTTGGTTCATCACATTCTAGATCAAACCTTGGCACTTCTTCAACTTCAACTTGTGCTTTATTATTCTCTTCTTCATCAAATATTTGAACCTTTGATTTTCCTATCTTTTGATTCAAAGTTTCTTCATCACCTGCATGAACATTAATTTTACTTGTATACCAAGTACCTTGCTCATCAAATGTAACATCCTTTGACACAAGGAATTGCTTTGTGGATGGACTCCACAACCTATAACCCATTTGTTTATCATCATGGCCAAGAAACACATACTTTTCAGCTTTAGGTTCCAATTTATGCCTCAAATGAGACGGCACATATGCATATGCCAAACATCCAAATACTTTGCAATGATCTAAGGTAGGTCTCTTATCCCACCAAGCTTCATATGGTGTCATACCGTGCAAAGCTTTACATGGTAGCCTATTTACCAAGTATGTAGCTGTATTTATAGCCTCAACCCACAAATAATTTGGACAATTCTTTTCTTTCATCATTGACCTTGCAAACTCAACAAGAGTTCTATTTCTCCTTTCTGCTACACCATTTTGTTGAGGAGAATACTTGCAAGTAACTTCTCTTTTTATACCTGCATTCCACAAGTAATCACTAAATTCATTAGAGAAATACTCTCCCCCTCCATTTGACCTTAGTCTCTTCAACTTTTGCCATGAGATTCTCTCTGCATAAACATAGTAATATTTAATGTATTGAATACCTCTGATTTATCTTTGATCACATATATGGTGATCCACCGGGTAGCATCATCAACATAAATCACTTAATATCTCAAACCATTAATGCTAAAATCGTTTGATGGTCCCCACACATCTGTGTGTACCAATTCAAGCTTCTTTGAATACATGAAAACATGCTTATTATATGATTGCTTATGAGCCTTACGTAATTGACATGCCTCACATCTGTATACCATATGTTGACCTACAACATTAGGTAACCCAAGCACTAAATCATTGTTAACAATATCCTTAATACCTCTTTCATTGAAATGTCCAAGCCTTTTATGCCAAAGATCTAACTCAGAGATCTTATGTCCTCCATAAGTGAACAAGGCATGAACAACATTTCCTTGAATCTTCAATGTGAATAGCCTTCCTTCTTTCTCTGAAACAATTTTTTTATACCCATTGCTAGGGTCCTCCGCAAAAACTCCATCATTAGTGAACCTTACTTCATAACGTTTCTCAACAATTTGCCCTACACTTATCATATTCTTTGGAATTGTAGGAACATACAAAACCTTACTCAGAAGACTGCTCCTATCCTTAGCCTTCACTGATCCAATTAACTTCACATTATGCTTTGTATTATCACCTATTTGTACCACATGATTACTTACTTTATTCTCCAAATCAGTAATCAAAGCTATGTTGCCACCTAGGTGATTACTACACCTTGAGTCTATGTAGAAGTCTCTTTGATCTTCACTTTGTCTTTCACAAGTTGCATTCATGATTAAAGTTGAATCCTCCTTCTGATCTGAAGCATAATTGTAGGATTGACTTTGGAAACCTCTACATGCATTTCTTCCAAAGTAACCCCTACTATCTCTACCTCTGAAGTTACCTCTCTGATTTCTATTACCTATTCCTCTTGAATTAAAGTTCTGATTGTATCCTCCACCATTCTAATTATTATGCCAACAATAATGAGCTAAAGGATTAGTCGTACCACAAATCCAACAAGCTTTGGCACCATCTTTATTGCTTCTACCTCTACCTCTTCCCTTGCCACCACCTCTTCCTCTTAGGAAGTTAGCTTGGCTAGTTGTACTTCTTCTTCATTCAATTGTTGCTTGCCTTTGTTTGACATCCTTCTCCAAACTTAGCATATGTCCTGGCAACTAATTGAAATCAGGAGTCAAATGATCTAGTGACAATTCAGTAGATAAAATGAATGGCTTCCATTTCTCATCTCCTCTCAAACCTGTGAGGATTTGCCTTACCAATTTGTCCTCTTCAATATCTTCATCAACTACACCTCTAGCATCTGCAATGTCCTTCATCCTTGTTACATAATCAAAAATTGATTGAGAAGCCTTCTTCTTGAATGTGGTAAACTCTACCCATAAAGATGCCTTCCTTGACTTTGTGGTGTTTTGGAAATGCTCTTCCAAAGCATTCCATATCTCACTTGCACTTTCAAGTCCTCTAATGTGAGGTAGCAAGTAATCATTGACTCCCATGTAGATAATGCTCCTTGCTTGAGTATCCTTCTTCATCCATGTCTTCAAATCTGAGAGTTCATCCCTAGTTGGAACACTATGATCTCTGAATTCTGGTTTTTCTTCTTCACTTGTGATATAACCTATCAGGTCTTTGCTCATGAGATGAGCTTCCATCCTCATTGACCAAGGTGGATAGTTTTCTCTATCCAATTTCTGTATCTTAAGGGAATCTCCCATTCTTTCTTCACTTGTGTATTAAATTCTTCAAACTTTGTGAATAATAGATGTACCTTTAATTCAAATGAAGTTCCTTTTCATCTTGTTGATAGCTTCAGGACTCCATCTATAGCTTTCACTTCAAACTTTCACCTTTTGAATCTTCAAAGCTTGATTTCTATATAGCTGCAAAAGTGAGGGTCCTCCTTTCTTCAAGTTTGATGGCTCCTGCTCTAATACCACTGATGGAGAGTGTTACTCTCCAAAAGAACAAGATATCTTTGATGTTAGAGCATCTCTATATCAAGAATAACTCAAAACTGCAACCAATTTGGAAGACTAATGCCAAATCATCAAGATTTTATCTAACTATGAAGAAAGTCATTTACATAGAAAAGTGTGTTGCACTTAACTCATTCACTGGCTGACCAAATGTGTAAAGTGTCTATTGAAACTTTGTACAAGGTGTCATCTAACAATTGCACACCTTCTCCAAGTTAAAACGTCTCAAAAGGTTTAGTAAATCTTGAGATTTACTTCAAAAATTCACCTATGTCTAAAACTATACTTCTCTACAATTGATTTGTAACTTCTAATGCATAGTTCTCTTAATCTATGACCTGTTTATTCAAATGCTTCCAGCCATAGGTAGCTTACCTTTCAAATTAAAGTATGAGTGCTTGATTGCTCAAAACTTTACACTGTGGAAGGAGAACTGACGAAAACATTATCATCGAATTTGCGCCTATTGTAGTCTTCTATTCTTCACATTTACACATGTAAACCTTCCTACTCTTAATTCTCTCAGCCTGATCACAATTAGGATCTGAAACTTTGTACAGAGGTCACTCAACTATAGACCTAGACTTGTACAAAAGAATTTCACAGAAGAATAAACAAAGAAGGAGCACTGAGCAAAATATCGGGTGCAAATTTTCTTCTATTCAGGAAAACATTACATCTGTTTGATGAGAGATGTTCTCTTCACTTGTAAAGTGTCTAATGACTCTTAAAACTTGTCATTCATCATCTCTCATTCATTTCTCGACTTTTTAATTGTATATATAGGCATATATGTCCTAACTCTTAACCATAACAAAGCTATAAGTGAATTAATTACAAGTCTAGTGTACATGTATATACAAGATTTCATTCTCTGATCATGCACTAACTTCAAGCTTCGTATATTGGTTTTTACTTCATCCTTTGACTTCAAACCTTTTTCGAAAACATCAATTGATGGTTTTCATGCACCAACACCCCCTAATTAGGACACTCAAAATAAACCTTGAAAACAAGACCTACCTTGTGAATTTCGATGTCTTTATGCACACCAGCTTTCTTGACTCTCATGGACTTTGATTCTTTTTGCATATGATCATATTCCTTTGTATTGATACTCTCTCACGTTCTTTCACCCTTTCCTACTTCTCAAAGGGCAAAAAAAGAAAAAGAACTTCACCTCCTCTTACAATTGGTGACTACTCATCATGTACCTCTCTCATTGAGACTTTTGAAAAACATAGTGGGAGCTTCTAATCTTTAGTTTTAAGCTTTCAAACCTCAGATACAACTACCATAGTCCCTCACAAGGCTGGATATGCAGAGAAAATAGTGAACAAGAAGTGGAAAATGATGGAAAGAAGAAGAAATTTCTCGGTTTTAATGAGAAGCTTCAAAATGATAACCCTAATTTGTGATTTTGACATATTTCTAACTATCTACCTACCTAATTATCTATCTAAAGATGTCAATATGATACTAATGCAACCAAACCACAAGCATGAACCACCAAAAGCACATACATCATGCAAAAACTTACCATCACGCCAAGCATTTAGTTTACTTGCAAAATTGGATTATTTTCAATTTCATGGATGGACTTTAAAACTATATTTTTTAAAAAGGTGATGGTCTTGGCTTTAAATTTTTGCTCATATGCTTCCCTTTGTAACTTCAAATGTGCCCAAAAACTTGTGAAGATCTTCTCTAATTCTACCTATTGCATGATTTTGTTTCTTGACAAAGATAGCACACAAAGATTTTTTATGGAATCTATGCTCAAATCGGATTCTTCTTTGATGATAGTGTCTACGACCATAAAGTATGGCTTTGTTTTTGGTGATGGAGTTTAATGACTGTGATTGAATTATAGGTCTTTTTTCTTGCAAGGTGGTGTAGGAGATATGATTTGCTCCTTGCTTTGAACCAAGACATTTTTAATCTCTTATCAATTTCCATAGTCAAGAGTTTTGTGTCTAAGGAAGTTAACTCTTTTATTACTTCTATGCCTTTGAGAATCTTGAAGGGCTTAGAGGACCTAGGTCCAATGTGAAACCAAACATGCGATCTTTGATCAAGAACTTTGTGATTCAATGCAGTGACCTCGCACATCCCTTTAGGGATATCCCTACATTGGTATAGGAAAACACAAGATTATTTGCATAAAAGCTTCTTCTATTATATGCAGACTTGAAGAGTTTCAAATTGTGTTTCTTCACATATTCTTTTATCTTTTTATTTGGAATCCTTGGATTTCTTCACTTGCTATAACATATATATAGTCAGATATTGTTGCTTAAGGGAGTATTCCACCCTAATCACCTTGCATGGAAGCAAGAGGTCTCACCAAGTTAGGCCTAAAGACATAGTAAGGCATGCCACAGATGCTCATTATTATTGAATACCTTGAAAGCACATGTAATCATTCAAAAAATGAAAGGTGCACTTATACACACATGCAAGCAATACTATTATCCATACAAAGAGTACAAGCTCCAACCACACAAGGAGGTGAGATGAACAACAATTTACATCAGACAGAGGCCATGAGGACTAGGCCAAGGAACACCCACCTTATATAGATGAGAGGAGGAGGGAATATAAAAAGGCATGTGGTCAAAATAGAGGAAGACCACATGTACTAAATCAAATGATATCCTAAGACATATGGAGTAAATAGAAAAGTATCCTCAAGATACAAAAGTAAAGGTACTTGCACGTAAGAAAGAGATTCATTTATTTATAATATCAAAATTAAGGCATTTCCAAAAAAGAGTTGAATATATTCTAAGAGAGGTTTTCCAAATGAATATATTTAGAAATAAAAGTGGGTAGTTTCCATGGGGAACACATACAAAATGGGAAAAAGTGGAACCACCATCAATGGCTCTTCATCTTCAACTGACCAACACTCCAAGGGAGCCTCCAACTGCACATGTCCATCTAAAGCATATCTCCACATAGCTTCACCAAAACTATCCTCCTCCTAGTCCTTGTCGCCCTTGACAAAACTAAGAGAAAAAAAGGGTAGTGAGACCCAAAAAGAAGAGCATGATGTAGAAGCATGAAAGTAGGTGCTCATATGTCTTGATAAAACATGCCATAAGGATATATCCATGCCAAGGAGTGACATCCATCTAAATAACATGAAGAGATTGTTGGTACATATGGAAGGCCTAAGTGCTTTACCATATTTATGTATTACATTTGACTATGAGAAACAATGTGTGTGTATATACATATCCTTAGGACATTCCTAAAGATAAGTCTCACTATACTTTTAGGTATAAGTCTTTTATGATGAAAATTTGAGAATAAAAGTAGGTATGAAGGGAGCTCAAAAACATGAGCCACATTTGAATTCAAGATTCAAATGAGTATCTAAAAATTTATTGGAATCTTTTTGCTAGAATCAATCAACTGCTAACTACTAAAATCAAGGAGAAATGATTATATATACTTATGTTAAGACATTGTAGAGGCATTGCAGGATATAGTAGAGCTCTCACTCACATCTAAAGTCAACTTTGTACTTATTGCATAGCCATTGGAGCCCTCCAAAACACCTCTAAGTATGGTACTTTACACCTCTATACATATATTTGAAGATTCATCATCATCTTGAGATACTGTACTGTTCAAGTCTACCAACTTCATAGAGGCATTGAAGTGAATCTATGGTCTCACTATCTCATCCATTTATTGGATTATGAAGGAAACACCCTTATGAGTTTTGTATGTAATATTTTGATTATTGGAGCTATCTGTACAGAGATATGCATCAATCTCTATGACTATGTATGTGCATTGTCTGCTTCTTGAAATGTCATAATCACACCTACGAGTTCTTAAGTTTATGGCTAACTCTCTAGTCACTATAAGTTTGTGACGTAAACTGGATTAGCGCACCTATCTTCCCATTTGAAGTTGTGCAAAAGGAGTTTTATTAATTCATGGAAAGATAGGATCACTAAACATCTTTTTGAGTGCTCCATATATATAAGGTTTTCTTCTCTAGTCCAGAATCTAGAAATATTTCGTCTTGAATCAAACATTTGGAATTAATGCTCCAAAGCACTACTCATATATATGTACCATTTGAAGCTTAGAGATTCCACTATAGTTTCTAGGAAACAATAGACTGGGCTAGATCAAGATTTTGCAAAGACCATATGACCTTCATAGTCTATCATCACCTCCTCACAGTGGTATCAAAGCATCATCATACTATATGTAATAAAATCAGTCTATGATCTAAGGATCCGATAGGTTCAGGAAGATTTGAAATCGGACACCGTTTGGTCACCCATGTGTATGACCAAAGATCTTCAGTCTAGACTTACTAGAAGGTCACGTGCTCTTGTAAACAAGTGATCCACTTAGCTAAGTGGTTAAGTCTCTAGGGTGTGAAGGAGGAGGTCTTGGGTTCAATCCCCATGGGGTACGTGGGGAGAGTATTTTTCCCAAAGAGATCTAGAGCCTTCTAGCATCCACTTGAGTTAACTCGAGTTAATTGGGACATGACGCACATGCAATTAAATGGTTGACATATGCATGGTTAGAATCCACTTTCCCAAGAAGGCAATCCCCTGGAGAGAGCTATATATAGAGGCATATGGTTGGGAGGAGATCCATCTCTCTAGCATGTGGTGGTCATAATTTGTCACTATCTTGCATTGGTATCAGAGCTAGAGCTTTCATGGAGACCTTGCTCTTATCATCTCCTTCCTCAAGATCTCATAGTGATCTTGCTTGTCCCATCATCTTCAGCTCAAAGATTTCATGCCGATCATATTTGCTACACATCATGTCATCTTCTCCGTTCCTCTTGGCAATGAGTTTATTTCTCGCCTCTTTCCCTTATCCTGTGTAATATTATGCCCCAAATTGCTTTATGTGGCAAAAGATCTAGTCATCGTAACATACAGCATGCAAGCGGCCCACAAGGATTGAACCATGGTGATTGCACATGCATTCAATCAAGCTAACCAAGCCACCCACCTCGCAGTACTGTAAGCCCATAATTCTGCAGACAATAAAATTATATCTATTCTACATTTCCTCCCGTGCGTAGCTAAAAGCAATGGAGCTACCTGGTTTTGATCCCGAGACCTCGCGGTGGTAAGTACATCACTCTACATTAAACATCTTGCTACTTAAGATAAGATTTAGCAAATACTCCACGAAAAATTGGTATCTTGATTAACATCGTTTATGGTGCATGGCAAAGACCAAAGGAGTATATATCACCATACCCACTTAGCCTATGTTAGAGAGAATCGAACTCTAGACCTGCTCTATTAGATGCATGTATCCCAAACAATACACTAACAATGGATCATATTTATTTTTGTTGTCTACTACAGCCGACCGGAGCTAGGTGAGCCGATTGCTCCTCGTCTATTTAGTCTCTACAAAACTTTGATTCTTGAGTTCTTTGCTTCATTTCAAACGTGCTTCAAGTGAAACATCATTCACACATCATCCAAAGGCAAAGGATGGGCTAAGACAAGCATAGTCCAAGGAAGGCTTCTTTTCTTCAAAGGAGAGGACAAGAGGAAGCGATGGTATTCAAGGAGTACATATTTTTTCATATAGACCAAAGGATAGACAATGGATCTTCGTGAGGATCAATGGAAGGATATAGCTTGATGTGGAGATAATTATTTTCCAAGTTAGGTTTTCATTTCAATATTTGTTTTTCTCAGCGGCAGCGTACGCAGAAGTGAAAGTATGGCCCCCCAATTAAAATTTTGTGTTTTTAGTCTAAAGTCACTACAAGAGAAAACAAGGATTCGTTGGTTGGCCACTTAAGGAGACAATCTTGTGACATCAAAGTGAGCACCAAGATACTTTTGCAGTTAGGAGGGTACATGAATCGACACTCAAATCAAGGCAAGGACTATTCTTGGACTAAGCAAGTCTAAGCAAGACTATGCAAGTCTAAGCAAGACTAAGCAAGGTGAGCATAGTCTAAGTTAAGCAACAGAGAGAAGTGCAAGAGACACACAGTGTGCGATGCAGAGAAGTGAAGTGCAAGGTGTGCATGAAGAGTGACTAAGGAATTGTGCAGAGAAGTGCTATGTTATTCACCCCAAGGATCCCAAGGTCTCATTGAAGCTGTGCGCGTGCCGACAGAAGGTGTGTCCATCCCTCCCCCTTATTGGAAGCTTGGTGCAAGGTGTGCACAAGTGCACGCTTGGAGAAGGTGGAGGTCTGGTGCAGAGAAGGCCGGCAGCAACAAGACCCTTGGGTATTTGTCATTTTGTGATTGAGCATTTTGTGGGAATTTTGCACAGAAGCATTGGATTGTATTGTGCATCACCATTGTATTTGTCTTCTTATAATCAATCGACAGAGGCTTCCAGTGTGTATCTGTAGCTCAAGTGTAAGCACCACCTCCTTTACTTGTCAATCCGCGGAGACGTGAGGACCGGTATGAAGACCACGAGCAAGTGAAGGCACAAGTGCGTGAGTGAAAGCACACAAACATGCACACACATACACACACACGCGCACAAAGGAAGATCAAAGAGAGGAACAGTGGAAAGCTTAGATTGCAAAAGAGTTCTCTTACCAAAGTTCTATTCTCTCACCAGCTACCCCAAAAATGAGCTCTCTAGCTCTTTTTATAGTTTTTTGACTAGTTTTGGCCCTGTCCAGACCTAGTGTCCGGCCTAGTTAAAAATTAGGTTCCAGGGCTTATTTGAGGCTCAAACGAAGTCTAAAAATTATGAAAATTGGTACGATGGTACTTCTAATACTCCTCAAGCTCAAGGACTCCTCGGCTTGAACAAAATGGAGTTACTAAAAATAGATAATGGTATTTACAATGGTTTTTAGTGATGAAAATCACTATTTTTGTAGGGGATTCTTCTGAAAATTTGACATACACTTCTTGGAGCTCCCTACTTGCTCCCTTTCCTTGTGTGTCCACCTTTTGATGTGCTTCCATGCTTTGTCCTTGACTTTGAGCTTCAACACTCCCCCCCCTCTCGAGTCTGTCGTCCCTGACAGACCCTTGTTGGAAGGGCTGTTCCATGTAGTGCTTTGAGAGGTGGTGTCCATCTGTTGTATGAGCTGGTTCCTTGGATTCCAGCAAGAATGTGTCGTTGTGAGCTTTCAAAACTGCAAGTTGCTCAAAAGAGGTTGTCAAGAGTGATTTGGAGCAACTACTGGCTTCAATTTGCTTCCGAGATATGGATGTTGTTCCCATAACGTCCGCTAGCTCTTCCAAAGATGATGTTGAGAGCAGTCATGCCAACTACTCATAACCCATAATGAATGATGGGTAAGTGTGTTCGTGCCTGGGTTGAAAAAATTATGTGCCTTGTGCACGGCCTTGTAATGTAGCCCTACGCATGCTTACTTGGAAAATGCATTGGAAGAAGGATGGTGCAAAAATTGCGGGTCTTGAGCTAAGTGCTTAAGGGTATGCTGACGAAGAGGTTTCCTAAACTATCATGGTTATGGTGTTTCCAGAGTAAAGATACTTACCATGGAGAAGGTTGATGGATGTTTGTCTCTTCGTGTTGTACACTCGGCCTTTGGGATGGAACATTGTTGATGAATGTCCATGTGGATTGTCCACCGATGAGATCTTTTGAGTGGTGGATCTCCTCTCCTCTTTTCAAAGGAACATTTGTCAAATACTGAGAATTGAATTTCTTTATATTCCTTGGCAAGCAACATCGGGCAACTACACCAAGCTGAGTTTCACATATTCTCTTTAGCTCACCATATGCAGGAGTCTTCTCCTCTAGAACTACCCTTTGCAGATATCTCCTTGGATGCTCTGGTACATGAAGTAGTTAAGCATCACTCAAGTTGCGGACCTTCAAGCTCTTCATTCCTACCATGGTAAGAGAAAATCATAGTTGTAGATGCCGTGTTCATGCCAAATGCTTGTCATCTACCAGATAAGGCAACAATAATCTCACTGCTGGCCGAGACACACTTCTATCCAAATTGATAAATGCCTAGTAATCAACAGTTCCACCTTCAACTAAGCATGACTCATTCATGTTTCATAAGCCAAACCTGGGAACAAGCTCTCTCCCGCTTTTCTTTCTCCCCTTTTTTTTTTTTTTTTGAGGAAAAGGATATCACAAAACAAGAACACAAAAGTTAGTATCAATAGAAATATTTGACATATGTCACTGTGCTCTTGTGCGTGGGATTCTCAAGTGTGTCTATGCACGATCGTGTAATGTGGCCCTATATTAATGCATACTTTGGAAATGCATGACCTGAATGGTGCAAAAGACAGGGTTGTGCAAGGAGCACATGGTTGTTGCTCGTTCGAGGCTTTCGATGTTATTTGTGGAGGTTGATGCCGACCTTGGTGGAGGTATCCATTGAGTCTCGAATTGATGTAATCCTCCTTATTGGAGTCCATTTTAGAACATCATTTGGCACTGTAGAGGTCACTTCAGGCGTCTTTCTCTTTGGATGCTTTCTGAACTGTGGTATCCAGTGTGGTTGACGCTTTGGTTCGGTGGAGGCTACTTGCACTTTTGGCTTCCAAACCCATATCCTTTTTGCATGTCTTCCTACTAATGTTGAAGAGCTGATTTGATCTTCCTTTGGTCTCTGTACGTGGTTCTTACCCTTTTCTCTTTTTGGCTTCTTTGTTGAAACCTTTTGCATGTGGAAGAACAAAGGTTGTTGTGGATGTAGGAGCTTCTTAGGTACCCACATCTGTAATTTCCCTTGTTGAGATGCAGCTAACTTCTTAGGCACCCAAACTTGTTGGATACCTTGTGATTGAGCTTGTCTGAGCTGCTTCCTTCGTCTTCTGGCCTGGTTGGTTTGCATGGATGGAATTTGTGGGGGCAAGGTTGGTGGTTGCTCTCCTTTGCGTACCCATATCCTCTTCATGCTCGGAACTGCTTTTTTATCGAATGGTGTCTTTCTATTTGATGTAGCAGTTGTCGTGAACGGTTGTGTTTGCTTGTGTGGTGGACTCACTACTGTGGCTACTTGATTCTTTGGAGAAGAAGGAAGATCCACCCGCCTTCGAACCTGGTCTTCCACGATTGACTCCTTCTGCATCATAGAGCTTTTGACACATACAACATCTTCTTTCATATGATTAGTCTTGGAAGAACTAAGAGAGTGGGTGGTGCCATGATTTAGGAGCATGCAGTTCTCTAATTCTAATGTAATGCATTGTTCATGTACCCAAACTTGAAGAATTTGACTTCTTAGGTTTAAGTTAACTGCATGGTCATAGATCCAATCTTGACCCAAGACAAGTGGTTCTGTAAGGTTCTCACCTTGACATACTAGCGCTTTGACTTTCATTGGAACATCTTGAAGGTAGATGGGAAGTTCCACCTCGCCCAAACAAGGGGTTTCCACACCTCCCAATCCTATGAGATAAGCTTCTATGGGATTGATGTTCAACCCCAAGTCTTGGCAGTAGGAAAGTCTAACTGCACTACTTGCTGCACCTGAGTCAATCAATGCTTTCACCGTCCTTGCACCCTTCCCTTGTCCTATCTCTATGGTCACAAAGGGTCTTCGGTCAATGACGTGAGAAGTCGCTATGCCTGACTTTTGACACATATCCATGTGATATTTTGGGGCTTTTGAGTTGACTTCTAGGCCTAATCGCCTTAACTTATTTCGCCTAATACGCTCTCTGGCCTCTACCTGTGCTTCTTCTCTCACTCTTAACTCTTCATCTTTTCGCTTCTTAGCAGTGTTGAGTCTCATTAGCATATCCTCAGTAAGAGGTTCCTGATATAGCTTGACTCTACAGCCACTAATATAGTTTGGCAAGATATCTCCTTCTAGCGTGGCCAACTGAACTGCACCACTAGTGGAAATTCTATTAATGATCATGGGTCCGTATCCTCTTTTTTCCAACTTACGGGCATGTTGTTTTAGTGTGTATACCAACACTAGATCTCCCTCTTTCAATCCCTTATCCTTGATGTGTGCATCAAAGTATGCCTTTTGCCTCTTCTTTGCAGCGTAGATGCCTGCTGCCGCTCGTAGCCTCGTCTCACCCAAGCGTTCGAGATCAAAGATCCTATAGGACAATTCATGCCCATTCCACTCATACTCTTGTGCTACTTTTAAGGCAGGGATTAAGAAATCTAATGGTAGCACAACGTTCTGTCCGAAGACCATCTGAAATGGGGTGGCGTTGAGTACCGTTTTGTAGGCAACTCGATAAGCCCAAACAGCATGATGAAGTTGTTTGTCCTAATCAGAGCGTTTATTATTTACCAGTTTTGTCAATACGTTACAGAGGATCTTATTGGTACTCTTGGCTTGTCCGTTGGCTTGTGGGTGATAGGGGGCAGATTTCTTATGTATCACCAAGAATTCTTGGAGAAGATTTTCAATGACTTCATTCAAGAAGTGTGTGCCTCTATCGCTCACCAACTCTATTGGTAGTCCATATCTCGTGAACACATTCTCGAATAAGAACTTAGCCGTAGTCTGAGCATCATTCTTTGTTGTGGCTTTGACTTCTACCCACTTTGTAAGGTAATCTGTGGCTACAATGATGTACTCTGCATGGGAGTTTCTAGCTGGGGGGTTAATAGGACCTATGAAGTCTATGCCCCACTTCGAAAATGCACGTCCTCCCATCATTGGCCTCAAGGGCATCTCGTCTTTTCTCACGGGATATTGTGCACGTTGGCATGTGTCACATTGCTTCACATAGGTATGTGCGTCCATATGAAGAGTGGGCCACCAAAGTCCTGAGAATAGAATGGTCTTGATCACTCGGTCAGGACCAAAATGTCCACCTGCAACACCGCTGTGTGCAGTCTCTAAGACCTTTAAATAGTCTGATTCATGAACGCATAGTCTTAAGTAACCATCTTTGCCTCTTCGGTATAGGTTGTCCCCTACTAAGGCATAGCCTTGAGCCTCTTGCTCCATGCTTCGTCTTCTTGCTAGACTAGCCTCTTTGGGTAATCCTCCCGATCTCATAAACTCTACCAATGGAGCACTCCAATCTGGAATTAATGACACTTGATAAAGGGTCGCATGCTCCACTAGGGGTCTCTCTCTGCACCTTGGACAATTCTTAATCCACTCATGTATTTCTTTGTCCATGCTAGGCCAATACACTCCTAAACGTTTTAGATTCTGCAATGTTCGTTGTTTAGAATAGTGATTTCCTAGCATTCCTTCATGGGCTTGTTGCAACCAACTACTATGTTCATCATCCTCCACACAACAAGCTAATACACCCTCAGTATCTTGTTTGTACATGCTTCCTGCTAATATGTGATATTTTTGTGATTTTACAATTTCTTCTTGTGATGTTTTCACATTCTTATTTGCAGGGCCAAAGGTTAGGACTGGTACCAACTTATTTGCCCATTTAGGAACAACTTCTAAATTGAACAGATAAGCATCGGGTAATTCGTCAGACACTCCTTGCGGTGACTCTCCTGAAGTGATGCGAGAAAGGTGATCTGCCCGAAGGTGGGTTCTACCTTTCCTGACAACAACTTTAAAGTCATATTCCATTAGTAAGAGGAACCATCTTACTAAGCGTCCAGTATTGCAAGGTTTATTGACCAAATATAACAAAGCTTGATGATCAGTGAAAAACTTGAACTTGTTGGCCAATAAATAGTGTCTAAACTTCTTCGCAGCATATACCATGCCTAAGCCCTCTCGCTCAGTTGTGGTATAGTTTCGTTCAGCTGCGGTGAGTTGTCTACTAGCATATGCTATAGGCAAGTCTAAGTTTCCTTCACCTGTGGGTTGTGCTAGCACACATCCTATGGCATGATTGGATGCATCCACATGTACATGGAATGGTTTATTCCAATCAGGAGTGGTCAGTATTGGTGCCGTGCACAAACGTTTCTTCAGTTCGTTGAAAGAATTCTCGCATTCGTCGTTCCACTCAAAATTAGACAACAAGGCATAAAGGGGTCTAGCTATGATCGCGTACATGTGGATAAACCTACGGTAGTATCCACAATGGCCCATAAAGGCTTGTACCTCTTTAATATTCCTTGGCCTTGGTAGCTCCGCTATGGCTCGTACCTTATCTTCATCTGTTGAGATTCCATTCTTAGAAACAATATGACCTAAGATTTTACCTTGACGCACCATAAACACACACTTTTCTGGGTTCAGACACACTCGATATTCTCTACACTTGTTGAAGATTTGTCTGAGCTCAGGGATGTGAAACCTTCTTTCTTGGGAATGAGCACATAAATCATCCACATACACTTCTAAGCTCTTTCGCAAGAAATCTTTGAAGACATGACACATGAGCCTTTGGAATGTTGCAGGTGCATTGGTGAGCCCAAATGGCATCACACGAAATGCAAAGATTCCCCACTCTGTAGCAAAAGCTGTTTTGTGTTGATCTTCTGGGGCAATGGCTACTTGATTGTAACCTGAAAATCCATCAAGGAAGCTATAAACTTCCTTGCCTGCAACACGCTCCAATAGGTGTTCTGTGATTGGAAGTGGATAACTATCTCTAATCGTAGCAGCATTAACCTTTTTAAGGTTAATACACACTCGCAACTTCCCGTTCTTCTTGGGTACCACAACAATGGGGGACACCCATTCGGTATGCTCAATCTCATAGATGAATCCAGCTTCAATCAACCTATCAATTTCTTCTTTTATTTTGGCTGCATAGGTATCATTATATGTGTAGGGCTTCTGTTTGGTGGGCTTAGCATCAGCAGTCATGGGGATAGTATGAGAGCAAATTCTTGGATCTACCCCTTTCAAGTCTCTATAGTGCCATGCAAACACATCCCTATATTCCCTTAATAGAGCTATGAGCTCCATTTCTTCTCTTGCACTTAGGTCATCTCCTATATATGTGCATCTCTCTTCGTTCTCTTCAATGGTCACTACAATCTTCTTGGTCTTTTCTTTATTATCATATGATTCTCCTATGATGGCCTCTCTCTTAGGCATTCGTACCAAAATTTTGCGGTCGTCAACTTCATATTTCTTGAAGTTTTCTGGTACTTCAAACAATGATTCCTCCTCTTCTTGTTTCACTGCTTTTCTTTTCTTTTTCTTTTGACTACGCTCACTTCCATCCTTTGAGTTTACTGTTTTAATACTTGTGAGAGGTTCTTCTTCTTTCTGGGTGAACACTCCTATATCTTCTAGATAGTGCTGCTCTGAGTTAAAGCAACTATCCATCACAATAGACTCCAGATCATCGTCATTCTCTTCTTCTTCTATGACATCACTAAGGTCACATTCTTCTAGCAAGGGTTGACACATGAACACTGAGATATCATAACCCTCCTCATCACAATGAGGTGTCCACTGTTCCTCATTGACAGCAATGTCCATGGTGGCTAAGATTTCTGGCCAACCATGAGGCTCAAACTCCTCATCTGGAAAGATCATTGGTGTGTAGGCTGGGTCTCTAACTGGTCTATCTCCTAGCGAAGTTCCTTCTTCTCTTGCCTTTAAACGTTTTTCCTCTTCCTTTGCGACCTTGCACATCCACAAATGAGTATCTTCATGTAGCCATGATGGATCAGGTGAACTTTCAGAATGCACAGAGATGGAATCTTCTTTCGCTTTGTGGATAGAATTCCACTGTAGGGGTGGTACATCTCTGAAGGTGTAATCCTTCAAATTGACCTTGGTGGTGACCCTTAAGTGCTGTAAGTACAAGGAGTTAGTTCCCCAATCCTGTACTATTTGCAATTGTCGTAGGAAGGGTCTTCCTAGGATCATTTCATAGACATTATTTTTCTCAAAGTCACATATAGCAAATGTGTGCTAGAACTCTACACCACAAGTGGTTAGAGTGATCCCTTCTAGCAATCCTAGAGGTCTTTCAAAATGACCATCAGCCATTTGAAGCTTCATTCTAGTTGGTCTTAATGTGGGCTTGCCCCATTGCTTCCACAAGGAGGTGGTCGCAATAGCAACACCAACACCTGAATCTATGATTGCTTTGGTTGTGTAACCTTGGTAGGTGATTGGAAGATAAGTATTACCTTCTTCACCCTCACACATGTCCCCTATTTTGTCTAGAGGTATCTCTGGTACCCTTTGCTTGGAGCCTGCTTTTGGCATGTTGGAATCAAGTTCTGGAACCTGATCCTTCACATGATTCCAAAGCTCAGGTTTTGCTTTGAGCAGCTCTTCTACAGTGAGATGACACTGAACCTTAGTGTTCTTCACGACTTCCGTGCTCCTTGGAACCACTGAGTCTTCATTTCTTACTAGTATTGTGGGAGCTCTAATCTGGAGAGATTCAGATTCCCATGGGCCTTGAAATTGAGGCAGTTCTTCTAAAGTATTAGATTCAAAATCTAACCTTTCGTCTTCTTGTTGTTCTGCTTCATCTCCGTAAATAGATGGAATGTCTTGGGGAAATTGATCATGAAGATCATCAACCTCAGGAATAGGAGGGGAATTACCCTTCTCCTTGGCCCATTTCTCTTCTTGTATTTCCCGCAAGAACTCTTGAGAGTACTGTTGAATTGAAGGAGGTATTCCAACATCTGTGGAATTAGTAACATAAGCTCCCATTGGTGGTGAGCTTCCTCTTTCAATAACTGGTTGAGCCTGTGGAGGTAAAGAGACTTGTGGTTTGTTTACCAACTGCTCTAATCTTTCTAGTAACCCTTGGAAATGCAAATCTGGTTTGACACAGTTTGTCTGATTGAACTTTTGACTAGTCTCAAGTATAGCTTGAGCTTGTTCTACCATTTTCATGCACATTTTCATTCGTTCAATCTCTAAATCCGCTCTAGGGTAACTCTTGTCTAGATTTGCAGCTGTAGGCCCTTCTTGAAGTCGAGCCTCGTAGGCTTTGAACATCATGTCCAAGCCTTCTGGGGTTGGATCTGCAAGAACAGACCCTGGTTGTGGTCTATTTACAATGGGTGGTGGGGTGGGATGAGGTGGAGTGGATGGAGTTTCAGCATGCGAGGGGCTTTGAGATGCAATGTCTTCTATTTTTGTTTTCGCTTCTTTTAAGCTTTCTTCCAGTTCCGATAACTTTTTATTCCACTTGCGATTGGCCTTCTCTCTGGTATCCTTCCATGTTCTTGTTTTCCTCTTACTAGGCTCTCCCGATTCACTCGACTCTGATTCTTCTACTGGTTTATCCTGTTTTAAGGCTTGTGCTCTAGTGACAGCTTGTATAGGAGCCACATTGCTACTACTTGAACTTGAATCTGCCACTAAGCCTACCACATTAATGGGTGTAATCTTGGGTGCACTGGAGGGGTTTCTTGGACAATCTCTGGGGAGATGGTCTTTGCCGCAATCAGGACAAAAAGCCTGTATTGTGATAGCCTGTCCTTGACTCGGAGATGGTGGGTGGGGACAGTCACGAATGAAATGGTCACCTTGATATCTGAAACAAGTTCCTCTAGGGGCTTGTGGTCTCATTTGTCTCAACTGGGGCCTAGGGTTAGGATTTGTGTACATGACATTGGAGTATTCTGGCTCCCAATTTTGCTCCATAGGTGGTACCTCATATTGATACGAGTAAATCTCACTATGTTCAGGTGACTCTGTGTAATAAGCATGTGGACTACCTTCATGGGAGTAGTCTGAACAATGAGCATGAGAGTCATTATCTGGTATCAATGGGGTTAGTGGCACCAATGCTCTATTTGGATTTTCTTCTCCCACAGCATATTTGACTGGAATCACGTTGGCTGGAGCTGGTGGTTGGTTTCCCAAGACAGGTTGTGGCCTATATGGTACCTGATATTACTGTTGTGGTCTATAATATGGCTGTTGGTATTGGTTCTGATACCTACCTTGTGGGTAAGGTTGCTGATAATTCTGTCTAACAGCCTGCCTATTGTAGGGACAATCTTGAGCCGTGTGGTTTGTGTATTTTCTCTCAATGGTGCAATATGGAGCATTCCTTTCTCTAATGTTTTGGTTTTGCATTGGGCATACATTAGCCATGTGGTCGCCCCCACAAGTATAACACCGATTCACTGGAGTGACTCTCTGTGTTTGTTTATTTTGGACTCCGAGCTTCTTGGCAACTTGCTCAGCTATCTCTTCTATTTCTGTGGAGATCTTTGAAGTATGACTAGTAGAACTATCCGAATCTTTGTAGAGTTTGGACAATCCTAACTCCTCACCCAAGTTATCTTCTATGTCGATGCACGTCCGCACGCACTCTTCTATGGATCTAGGCTCTTTCAAGTACACATATGATCTTAATTTTGTGCTCAGTAAGCCATCTAAGAACAAAGCCACTTGTTTAGCTGGTGTGGGTAACTCTGGAGTAGGGCATCTTTCTAGGTATTGTCTGAACCTTCTACCTGCTAGTCGCACTGTTTCTTGGGGTGTCTGCTTGAAACTGTGGATCAGGGACGATGTGTTATGCCTGATACCACTCTTGGAAAATTCTACAATGAATTTGTCTAGCAGTTGACCTATATCGCGATAGTTGCGACTACTTAGTGGTTGAAACCAAGCCAAGGCAGTGCCCTTAAGAGTCAAACCAAATGCCTCGTACTGGGTGAACAAATCCTCAACCTGTTCAGCTCTTAACACTTGTTTGAACTCGGCCACATGATCATAAGGATCTCCTGACCCGTCAAAATAATTCTTCATTGCCTTGATCACTTGAGTGGGTCTAAGGGTTCTTGGGTGCTCTCGGGGTCTAGGCAATGGAAAATCATGTTCATCTCTTTTTTGCCTATGTGCTTGATGTCTCTCTCTTTCAGGTCTTTCATTTTCAAATCCTGATCTATTCCTGCCCACGGTGTGTGCAAAACTTACCTCAGGTCTCTCTCTAGTTCTTTCTCTCTGGGCTTCATGAGCGTGGGATGATCCTACTCCTTGGAGGCCATGGGAAACATTGGATCTTGGTGGGGGGAAAATCAATTCATTCTTCCAAGTATATGCATGTCTATCATGTTCTGTTACCAAGAAAATTTTCTCTGATGTGTTATCCAGGTAGACAACTTTTCCTGGTATCTCTGGATCCTTGAACTCGTAGATGATGACTATGCCCAATTGGCTAGGTTGATCTGGCTTGAATCTCCAAAAGGCTTCCTCTGTTTCTCTATTCAAAAATAGTTCTATGCTTTTGTTATCTTGAGGGATCTAGTCTGGAGTGATCACTCGGGTCAAAACTGACTTACCTCTAGGAGTCTGGGGTCCTTATCCTACATTTCCTTGTTCTAGGTCTCCTATTTCATTCTCAGGAATGACATTTCCAAACTCATCAGTCCTATCTGGTAGGTTGGTGACCACATACATGGTTCCTTCCTTATCAATGTATGAACCCTCTTCGAACTTGACCACCGGGTGTTCAAGTCCAAAGGATTGATCTGGATTTTTGAGTTGGACCACTGATCGCCTCAGACCATCCTCATAGATGCGAGCACCTAATTGGTTGGTCCGAATATATTCCAACTGTGTCTTATAGGGACCTCCTGGTGTTTGTAGATGGGCAGTCCCTGAGCCACCTACAGGTTTTCCCATACTAAAAGACATTTCTGAATCACTTGTGTCTGAACTTAGTAAAAGATGACCACTTAGTTGTTGTGCCCAAGACTTGGATGTATGGTTGACACTAGCCTCAGAAGATCTAATGCTTTGTTTATCCTTGCCTAAGTGTCTACCAGATCTCAGGTTCATAAGCTTTAGTCAAGAGTCCAAATTTTCCCCTTGGTATGGTTCAAAATTCTTTGGAGTCCCCTTGGTTCCCTAGTCCCACTTGAGGGTCAACTTCAAATTATCCTATCTCAAAATCAACGCGTTATTCTTGAAAAAAACAGTTGAGGTCGTGTAGGATTTGAAACGAGCTTTCCAACGAGCTATAGAGCTCAAAAAATGGACTTTGGATGAAAAAGTTATGCCAATTCAGGCTCCTGGGGTTCAAAACAGGCAAACAGGACCTTTGGAGAAAATCGCGATTTTGTGAACTTTCAGAAAATCGCGATTTTGTGAACTTTCAGAGAATCGCGATTTTGTGAACTCAGAAAATCGCGATGTTGAGCACAAAATCGTGTTTCTGAAAATCGCGATGTTGAGCACAAAATCGTGTTTCTGAAAATTGCAATGTTGAGCACAAAATCGTGTTTTTGAAAATCGCGATTTTGACTCAGAGAATCGTGATTTACAAAATCGTCTTTTTTCACAAAATCTTGTTTTCTCAGAATCGTGTTTTTGGCATGAAAATCGCGATGTTGAGCACAAAATCGTGTTTCTGAAAATGGCGATTTTGAACGACAATTCGTGTTTTCACAAAATCGCCTTTTTCACAAAATCGTGTTTTTGGCTGAAAATCGTGATTTGTGAAAATCGCGATTTTGAGCCCACTGAAAATCGTATTTTCTCAGAATCGTGTTTTTGGCATGAAAATCGCGATGTTGAGCACAAAATCGTGTTTCCTGAAAATCGCGATGTTGATCACAAAATCGTGTTTTCACAGAATCGTGTTTTTTTGAAAATCGTGTTTTTTGACATGAAAATCGCGATGTTGAGCACAAAATCGTGTTTTAGAGAATCGTGTTTTTTGACATGAAAATCACGATTTTGAGCACAGAATCGTGTTTTTTTGAAAATCGCGATTTTGACTCAGAGAATCGTGATTCACAAAATCGTGTTTTTTGCTGAAAATCGTGATTTTTTGAGAATCGCGATTTTGAGTAGGGAATCGTGTTTTCTCAAAATCGTGTTTTTTGACTGAAAATCGTGATTTGTGAGAATCGCGATTTTGAGCACAATCACAGAATCGTGATTCTGAGAATGACCACAGAATCGTGATTTTTTCAGCTAACTTTTAGGCGGGAAAACAGAAAATCGTGATTTTTCAAAAAATTTTGAATTTTCACAGAATCGCGATTTTCATCATAGAATCGTGTTTTTTGGCGGGAAATTCAAATTTCTGAGCGCCGGCTATGGCGAGCTCCGTATGAGCAGAAAATCATCAAAAAAAACACAGCGCTTGCTCTCCCTTGCTTCTCCTAACTCCTTCCCACACAATAATGCATGAAAAATGGTATGAAGATGGTGAAAATGCACTAAAAAACAAGAATTTTCTATGAAGAAGAAGATGGAAGAAGGTGGAGATGATGATGATGATGAAGATGAAGGGGAAAAAACAGAAAATGAACTGAAATGACAGTTTTTTTACCTTCCAACATCGCAAATCTACGATCTTACCATCACAACGCTCGTCCTCGAAGCTCTCTCCCCGGCAACGGCGCCAAAATTTGGTGTAGCTCAAGTGTAAGCACCACCTCCTTTACTTGTCAATCCGCGGAGACGTGAGGACCGGTATGAAGACCACGAGCAAGTGAAGGCACAAGTGCGTGAGTGAAAGCACACAAACATGCACACACATACACACACACGCGCACAAAGGAAGATCAAAGAGAGGAACAATGGAAAGCTTAGATTGCAAAAGAGTTCTCTTACCAAAGTTCTATTCTCTCACCAGCTACCCCAAAAATGAGCTCTCTAGCTCTTTTTATAGTTTTTTGACTAGTTTTGGCCCTGTGCAGACCTAGTGTCCGGCCTAGTTAAAAATTAGGTTCCAGGGCTTATTTGAGGCTCAAACGAAGTCTAAAAATTATGAAAATTGGTACGATGGTACTTCTAATACTCCTCAAGCTCGAGGACTCCTCGGCTTGAACAAAATGGAGTTACTAAAAATAGATAATGGTATTTACAATGGTTTTTAGTGATGAAAATCACTATTTTTGTAGGGGATTCTTCTGAAAATTTGACATACACTTCTTGGAGCTCCCTACTTGCTCCCTTTCCTTGTGTGTCCACCTTTTGATGTGCTTCCATGCTTTGTCCTTGACTTTGAGCTTCAACAGTATCTTTCTTATTGTCGTTCCCTTTTCTCCTACAAACACTCTAATCCCTTCTTGTCCAAGAATCCCCCAACAGTTTGATTCCATGGAATCAATCTCAAGATTTTGAAAGAATAAAATTCTCCCTACATGTGAGAATGGAATTCTTCAAGTAAGCTAACAGTAAGTAGTTTCCAAAAATTCCCAAACCATTGGTAGTGGTACTTAAGTCCAATTATCGGTATAAGCCTAAACATATACCAATATAGATGAGATTCTTCGCTTTAGAATTTGAAAGGCATTAGTGTATACCCGGACTTGATTTGAGGATAAGATCTCTGTGTAAATCTTGTAGGTAAGCAAAAAAGCTTAGATAAGTTTGAGAGATCTTAAACGATAAAGAGTAAGTCTTTATTTTATCGCATGATCAATAAGATTTGATCAGGCTTGGCAATGTTTGTCTAAGAACTTGCAATTAAAACTACTTTGAGTTTTTCTTAAGTATTGGCAATCAAACTCCTTTTTGGAATTTCTCACTCACGTTCCATTTATCTAATGGAAAGTGTGAAAAGAGTAGAATATTCCAAGCATGTAATCTCTAAACATGATAATGGTAATTAAGTCTATGGAAGGTATAACATAAAAGTTTAACTATCCTTAAAGGGATTTCTTAAAGGTGAAATCCACAAGCATGAGCGGATGCTTAGACTTCAGTAGTAGAGAAATTCCTATAAAGTCCATGGGGTAGCCACTTAAAGCTTTAATAACAAAGGAATCTAAAGACAAGAAATGAAAAGCTGTGGCCACTACAAATTGGTCAAGTATAACCAATTAGACTTGAATTTGCGAAATTCAAGAACTTGGAAATTTAATTGGTTTTATTTTGAAAAACCTAGAAAAGAAGAATACATGCTTTATCCAAAGGTTTTAAAATTTTCAAGGAAAAGCACAAAATCGGGAAACAATCGTGTGAAGGAATCAAAACCTCTGATATCAAGTTAGATGTAATGCTAGAAACTTCAAAATTCTCTTTGAAGTGAGAAGGTACTCTATCAAGATATGTTTAGAATTTAGAATAAATATAAGTCACACATCAATGTGAACATAAAATTGGGTGGTATGGAACTGTAGATTTTATGCTTAGATTGATGTAGGAAAGATGGTATGGGACATCAAACCATGGGATGATAATTATCTTTTATTCCTAGAATGAATCTTGAAGTTAAATTTGATCCTCAAGGGAATAAAAAACTTCAATGGAGAAGTTTAAATTCAAGGAGGATAATATAATGATCTCAAGATACTTCAAGATTAAGGAAATAGAAGATATGAACTTAGTAATTTCCAAGATATTCTTTTTGAAATAAGGCACATACTTTGTTCTTATTCGAATCATGAAATACTTCAAGATAAAGTGTTGATTCATAGACATTTGATAAATTTATGAAAAAGTAGGACTTTGACATTGAAATGATCCTTTCAAACTAAGGAATAGACTGACTAAGTGAAGCAACAACTTCCTAGTGTAACTTGGTAAATTCAATCTTTTGACTCAAAGAAATGCACAAGAATTGCATTCTTAGTAAGCAATCATGAAGATTGAATATAGGCACAAACTTAGTCTCAAGTGAAAAATTATTTGAGTAAAGAATCATCAATAGAATATTAGTGGGTCGGCACACTGATGTTGGATGCCACACTAGTATCTTGTGGATGGATGATATTTTTTATTTGACCTGAATCTTTTTGAGAATCCACTTTATTTCTCTCAAAGATAGAGAAAAAATGCTTCAATACCTTGTTGAAACAGATCTTTAAGAAGTCAAAGTCTTGGGTCATCAAGTATTTGACTCATAGGAAGTTTATATCTTAGAAGTTTAAATTAGTTATATAGAATTTTAGCTATTTCTTTCCACTTTCCAAATCTTTTGGAATTGACTTAGATACGATATTTGATTCCTTTTGCAAAAGTCTAGGGTTAGCCAGTTGAAACTAGATAACTAAATTGAACGTCCTAGATAGATGTTATGTACAAGTAGTTATTCAATCTTCAAAAGATGATAAGTCCAAGATTGACTTATTCATTTGAGTTTGCTTCAAGTTATTTAGCATACTCTAAATGACTTTCTAGAGTTCATTATACTCATGAATAATGAAGTTAGGAATTGCTCATAAGATTGACAATTCCCAATAACTTTTAGCTAAAGTATTTGAGAAAAGTATCCTCAATCCGATAAATTTTTATTTATACTTTCTCCTCCAGTTTACGTAGGATTTGTAAGCCCATTTGGACCAAGTAGTCCTCTACTAGGGTGCAAAAAATCATGTAAATATTGGTTGAGAATATACCATTGTATACACATCTAAGTTAGGTGTTTTGAGCCAATAAAAATTCAAGTCTTCCAAATCAAATGTGAGTGAATCAAGAATTCTCAAAGTCTTGCAAGGGATAAGAAATCCCATCTGAATTATTAAGACATAAGTAAATTGGGCAAGGTTGTTTTCTAGATCCACCCTTATTATTCATTCACTACTTTGTACTTTGACCAATTTATCAAAGTGTAAAGCGAGAGGGTGTTTTGAATCATTTGGGCAGGGATCCCACCACAGAGATGAGACATGTTCTTCTAGTTTTAGAACATGACCATGTTCTTCCAACTTAAGAACATGAGGCTCAAGGGTTGCCTATGGTATTTATATAGCTCTATTTCAAGGACAAAAATATTTTTCCAAGAGAGAAACAATGGAATAAAGTAATTTAATGATCTAAGGATCTGGTCTGTTCAGACAGATCTGAAATTGGACATCATTTGGTCAGCCGTGTGTATGACCAAAGATCTCGAGTCTAGACTTACTAGAAGTTCATCTTCTCTTGTAAACAAGTGATCCACTTAACTTAGTGGTTAAGTATCTAGGGTGTGAAGGAGGAGATCTTGGGTTCAATCCCCATGGGCTACATGGGAAGAGTATTTTTCCCAAAGAGATCTAGAGCCTTGTAGAAGCATCTACTTGAGTTAACTGGGACACTTGGCACACATGCAGCTGCATGGCTAACACATGGATGGTTAGTATCCACCTGCCTAAGAAGGCAGTCCCCTAGAGAGAGCTATATATAGAGGCATATGGTTGGGAGGAGAGCCATCTCTCTAGCAATTGGTGGTCATAATTTGTCAATCTCTTGCAGTATATACATTATGGGTAATGGTTTTCCCTCTTCAATTAATAAACTAGATAGAAGTAACTACCTATCATGGTCTCTAAGGTTGGAAGCATATCTACAATGAAGAAATCTGTATGGATACATCTCTAGAGATGAGTTGATGCCTATGCTAATGACCAAATGACAACCAACACAATAAGAGCAAGAGGGTTGAAGACATGGTGTGCAAATGATGCTTTTTTAACATCATATGTTCTAAAATCTATTTCTAATTTTTTGATTCCACACATTAGGGGTTGTAAGGTTCCATACAAAGCTTGCAATGTATTTGGAGTTTTCTTCTCTTCAAGCACCAAGACTAGGACGAATCAACTCTAGATGGAATTCACATCACTCAAGAAGCAACCAAAGAAAAATGTCACCGACTTTGTCACAAAGATTAAAGATATCCTTGATCAATTAGGAAGCATTGGCAAGGTCATGAATGGATCAAATATTCAAAAAAGTGATCCATGCAATCAAAGCAAATGATAATTGGGAAGCAATCACCACTTCCATGGACTTATTCATGGAATGCAAGTATGAGATTTCAACACACTCATGGGATAACTCTTCAATCATGAAGCCAAGATTATGAAGAATACGGATATAAGAAAAGGTAATCAATCCTCTCTCCTATATACTCAAACCAGTAGACTTAAAGATGGCAAAGATAAATAAAATAATTTAGATAAAGAAGCAAGTATTCCCAAGCTAACTTTGTAGGTATAGGAAGACGTTTAAGAGGAAGAGGCAGAGGAGGTGACAAGACACGAAGAGATCTCAAAGATCCTCATTTTGTTCTATATCTGGAATTACCAATCATATCAATGAGCACTACTTCAAGAACCCAAGGAAGCAAAGAGAAAGAGGATATAAAAGAGGGAAGTAAGGAGCACCTAGAGGCACATACAACAACAACTATGGCTACAATGGCAATAACAACTTTAACAAAAACTATCAAGGAGGTTAAAAAGGAAGGAGAGGCTGAAACATTTATATTGATGACGAACCACAAGAAGAATCTCTTATAATCATGAAGATGAATATGAAAGAAAGTAAATCAAATGAGCATGTATTCTATACAGATTCTATATGTTCAAATCATGTAGTGGGGAATGTAGCACTACTTTTATATTTGGAAGACCCCAATAATAATCATAAATTTCAAACAAGATATGACAAAAGGTACCCTATGGAGAAGATTGAAAATTTCATGAATTTCTTGAGCAGAGGTATCTATGTGATTAGAATCACAAAGAATTTGTATCAGTGTAGGTCAAATCGTAGAGAAAGGATTGTAGGTGAGGTTATAAGGTACGGAGCTTATGTATAAGACCCATATCAAGGATTCAAGAAGATGGCCAAAGGTGAAAAGACACATAGATTATTCACCTTTGAACTCCTTGATAGATTGAACATAGCCTTGTTCAATTACGGCACAGAAAATACATCAAAACAAGAGATTTGGTAGAAAGGCTTTCTCACATTGGATTGAGGGCCTTGAAGAATATTAGCAAAGATAAAAAATATGATTTAGAAATGTTGTGCATGCCAATTTGGAAAGCTTCATAGGAAACCTTTCACAAAAAAGGGATACATCATGGAGATATCTTGGATCCAACCACACTAATGTTTGGAGACCAAGCAAGGAACCATCTGTATCCAAGTCAAGTTATTATGTGTCTCTTATTGATGATTGTGGCAGATGTACGATACTCTAATTTATAAAGCATAAGGATGAAATGTTTTCATATTTCCAAAAGTATCTTGCTACACCATTTTTCTTACGTTTTTCCAAACATAAGAAAAAAGGTGTAGCAAAAAAAAGGACCATTGTAGAAGCAATTAAGTTAATGCTTAATGAGAAGAAGTTGCCTAATTATCAATAGGTAGAGGTAGTTTCCACTACCCTTTACCTTATGAGCAGGTTACCCTCAAAGTCCTTAGAAGGTATGAAACTCTATGAAGCTTAGAATGGAAGACGATCAAGCTTGGATCATTACATAATATTTGGATGCGTTGCATGTGCACACATACTATCAATACACAAATAAGATAGAAGCTTGATCCCAAGACAGAGAAATGTATGTTCATAGGCTATGACCCAAACCAAAAGGGCTATAAGCTTCAAAGTGTTGATCAGATCTTGCAAACGACGTACTCAGAGGATAGTACATAAATAAAATCTCACAAAAGCATAAACATAATAGAAAGAGACAAGATACTGAACATAAGATTGGGTACAATCTCCCCCCACATACTCTAATGGACAAGTCTATCAGAGCATGTGTATTTATAGGTATTTTTTCATTACGTCTTGAATAGAAGATACATGAGGTTTGCGCTTCAAAAAGTGTGCATTTATAAAAATCTGATTTATTTACAAAATCTTTGCTTTTCAAGTAATCTACTATTTTTACAAAAATGTTGTTTTCTACAACGATGTATTATTTTTACAAAAAATCTAAAAATACTATCTTTTAACTATCTTCAAAAATATCTCAATAAGTCCATGCACATTAACACCCTCATGATTCTTCACTTTCTAAATAAAAAAACAATCACATTAAAACCCATTTAACATTCCATTGTTCCATAAAGTATAACATGCCTCCCAGTTGATGAGAGACTAACCTTGCAGATGCATGTACATAGAGATATTGCAGAAATGATTGAGGACTAAACCTATAAAATTTTGCACAATAAATGTAGACTTTGTAAGCTTCCAACGAGCCATAGATCACTCAATTTGGACACTGTGACCTATGTCAATTTCCTTGCACAAGGCATGCTAGAATCTGCCTAAACAGGTAGCTTATGCTTATGTGTATCTCATCACACACATAATTTTAGAAAATATAGTGATATATCAAAGAGCTTTCAAGCTCAATATAATCAAGGAGAATAAACACTTTATATTAAGAATATAGAATAGAAAAAAGATTACAAGAAGATCTACAAGATGAGCTATCTTGCTCATGAAATAGACAACTACACAATGAGATATAGATGGTCAAAGAAATCTCTTCGTAAGAAAAAACTTGAGCTAGCAGGGGTCTAGCTTAGTGAAGGGGTAGCTTACATCTTGAGTATACACTCTCAATGAGAGCCTACAAGTGCCCACATCAAGCTTGAGAACGGAAATGAATTTCTTCCGAGATCTTGTTCATATAATACTCCAAAAGTAACTATAGAATTTAAATTCAAATCATGCCCCCCAAAATCCTCGATTTTTCTCCATCAAGTTTGATGGAATCTTGAGCTGAAACACTCATGAATAAGTAGCTGTAGATTTTACAAAAACATAAAGTGATGTGGCACTTGACTTTAGCCTTGGTTCCCGCACATTTGAGCTTGTAAATTTTTAATACTCCCCATCAAGCTCAATTGCTAGTATCCATTGATCTCCTTCAAGTTGAGGTTGATCTTGAACTTCACCAACTTGCTTGCATCCATGAATTTGTTCATGATATCTACTAGTTGCTCCTTTGTGTTTATGTAGTTGGTATCCACTTACTTTTCTAATACCTTCACTCGGATGAGGTGATAATGGATCTCTATGTGCTTGCTTCTTGCATAGAACATAGGGTTCCTTGCTAGATGAATGCTTGATATATTATCTCCGAATAGAGTAAACTTTTTGACCTCCACATCCAAGTCTTTGAAGAGCTTCTTTAGCCACATGATCTCACATGTAGCGAGTGCTATGGCTCTAGACTCAACCTTAGTAGTTGCTTATAGGTTACTTCTTGGACATCCATGAGATGAATCTTTGACCTAACATGAAGACATAAACAGATGTGCTCGTTTTGTCCTTCTTTGAACTAGCACTATTGGCATATGTTACTCTAGCACAATGGTGAGAATCAACATGAGGAGATCAACCTTGTAATTTCCAATTCCTAGAGACATGAGGATGGTATGATGACCAAGAGCTAGTGGAGTGCACAAGTAAGTGAGTGAGAAGGATGCAAGCATGCATACACGCACACACAAGGCAAGACAAAGAGTGGAACAATGGAACCTTTCATTCATAAGCTCAAAGTACAATGTTTCATAAATAATTCAACATAAAAAGTCTTCTAAGAATGAGCTCTCTAGATCCTTTTATACTTTTTGACTAGCTTTGGCCTAATTCAGACCTAGTATTTGGCCTAGTCAAAGATAATGTTCCTAAGATGATTTAGGGGCTCAAACAAGCTCTAAAAATTATGAAAAATGATAAAATGGTTCTCCTAGTACTCTTCAAGATTGATGACTTCTTGGCTTGAA
This sequence comes from Ceratopteris richardii, assembly GCA_020310875.1. Lineage (NCBI taxonomy): Eukaryota > Viridiplantae > Streptophyta > Polypodiopsida > Polypodiales > Pteridaceae > Ceratopteris > Ceratopteris richardii. The sequence goes on from CM035434.1 coordinate 114,726,359, forward strand.
CAAAATGGAGGCTAGACTACAAAAATTGAATATTTACAATGAGGGGTAGTGATAAAAATCATTGTTTGAATGCTAGATTGATTGTAAAAAACTATGATTAGGCCTCTTCCTTGTCTGATCGGCATTGACTGCTTTGTCTCCTTTGTCCTTCTCATTCCTCTCTTTGGATCTCGTGTCCTTGGCTTCTCTGTCGCATACTTCTTTGGCAACTTAATCCACCTTAGCTACTAACACTCCCCCCTCTCTAGCATATATCATCCTTGACATACCCTTGTTGAGGAGGGTGATCTGTGTAGTGCTATACCACATGAGCTCCCAATTCATGTTCCTTTAGCCTAATTCCTCATGCAAGATCTCTCATAAGTCAATTCCAATCTATGGCACGTGGGACATCAGGATGTGGCACCCTTAGTTCTTCAGAGTGGATGGCATGCTCTACATCAAACAATTGTAGAAGATGGGTAGGCCTTAAAATTAATATCTCCCAAGGATATTCCCAAAAACTGATTGAGAACATCTCTTTGAATGTCTGTTTGTAACATGCTTGTAAATACCTATGCCAGCATGCCATGCATACATAACCTAGATGGAGGGTGTGGTGCTCATATCATAGAACAAATCAAAGTGGTCTTCACTAAAACCCAATGCTGAGGTGTGAGGATCTTTGACTTACCTATATGTCTTGAAGACCATGATAAGTAATCTTTCTTGTAATTTTGCTATTTGATTATAAAATTCTTCTAGCCCTTGTGGTTTGGCACAAAGGAATGGCTTTAGGGATAGGAGTTGGTGGTAGTGGTTGTTGTTGACATAACCATGAGATTTGATCTCATGACCTACCAGCTAGGAGTATGATGGGCTAACCACTTTTCCCAAAAGCCATGGTTGAGGATTACTTCCTACTCCTCCCTCTTAGAGTGTGGTTCAACCATCTCTTGCTTGTCATTTCTTGAGTCTAACACTCTCTTGCCCTTCCAGAGATCATTATCCTCAATGATCAATCCTTGATCTCCCCTTGAACTGATGTTCTCACCCTTGCATAGTCTCTTAAACCTTCTTGTTCTCAACCTTGGTCTCTTAAACCCTTTCTCTCAACCTTTGTCTCTTGAACCTTGCCTTTCCGCTTCTTGGCCACTTGCCTATGGACTTGCCTTGTTTGAAACCTTGGTCTCTTGAGCCACTTGTTCTAAACCTCAATATATTTAACCTGGTTCTTACCCATGATAGGTATGTTGGATCCTCAATCTAGTGCTCCATTGGAAATTGCATTCTAGGAGCTTTCCAATGGTATTTTATACATCTAAATCTGACATACGGATTAGGAGATACACTCTAAACTTTGATGGACCACGTTGTACCTTGAGGGCATGTACCCTAACAAGATGTACCCTGTGATGCAATGCACCGTGCCGTGCCGCACTTTCCATCTACCTTGCCCAAGACTACTTCCTAGGCTCTGATACCAAATGTGGGATTTGAACTCATGATCTACCAACTAGGAGTATGATGGGCTAACCACTTGCCCCAAAATCCATGGTTGAGGATTACTTCCTAATCCTCCCCCTTGGGGTGTAGTTCAACCATCTCTTGCTTTTGATTTCTTACATCTAACACTATTGTGGGAATCAAACTCATGACCTACCAACTAGGAGTACGATGGGCTAACCACTTGCCCCAAAAACCATGGTTGAGGATTACTTCCTAATCCTCCCTCTTAGGATGTGGTTTAACCATCTTCTTCTTGTCATTTCTTGAGTCTAACAGTCTCTTTCCCTTCTACAGATCATTGTCCTCAATGATCAATCCATGATAGAATTGATATCATCACCCTTGCATAGTCTCTTGAATCTTTATGTTCTCAACCTTGGTCTCTTGAACCCTTGCTCTCAACCTTGGTCTCTTGAACCTTGCCTTTGTGCTTCTTGGCCACTTGCCTATGGACTTGCCTTGTTTGCAACCTTGGTCTTTTGAGCCTCTTGTTCTCAAACTTAGTATCTTGAACATGATTCTGACCCATGCTAGGTATCTTGGATCATCAATCTAGTGCTTCCATTGGAAAGCTCATTCCAAGAGCTTTCCAATTGTCTCTTAGACATCTAAATTTGATCTACGGATTGGGAGATACACTCTAATCTTTGATGGGCCATGTTGTAGCCTGACGGGATGTACCTGTGGGGCAATGTGCCATGCCATGTCATGCTCCGCTTTCCATCTACCTTACCCAAGCCTACTTCTTAGGCTCTGATACCAAGTGTGGGAATTGAGCTCATGACCTACCAACTAGGAGTATGATAGGCTAACCACTTGCCTTGAAAGCCATGGTTGAGGATTACTTCCTAATCTTCCCTCTTAGGGTGTGGTTCAACCATCTCTTCCTTGTCGCTTCTTAAGTCTAACAATAACTATTTATCTCCTTTGATAATTGGTCATGAGATTCCAAGAGATTGGCATGTTCTTCTATATTGTGCAGATGTTGTTAGAGGTTATTGTTTGGAATTGGGATTGACTAATCTATGCATCAATTGTGTTCTGCATGGACACCTCCAAATTTTCATAGTTTTGTTGTTGTAAATGCTACCATGTGTCTATGTAGGGGAGCCATATTACGTTGAAGTTTGGTGTTTTGTTCCATTTTTGTGTGCAAGAGGCTTTCTATTTCCTTCATGGCTTCCTGATCAAAATATTAAAGCTTGATTCAAGATCATTGTGGGACTGCTACAAGGTCTAGCACTGATCGTGTAATGCCTTGTTGCTTCCCTCTAGCTCTGCTACTCTTTCTTGTAGCCAGATAGATTCTGCACTTATCGTTGCATTGTGCTCTTCTAGGTGCTCCTATTCCTGTCTAAGTTGGTTTTCACATTGAATCATCCTATTAAGAGTAGTTTCTACATTCATAGATGCTATATTTACAAGGGGAAATGTAGGGAGAGAGGGAATGGGTATGGGAATTGTGGATGGAGTGCACGAGGGTGTTGTGGGTGTAGGTGATGTTCTTGGAGGGGTAACGGGAGAAGATGAAAGTGTCGGGGAAGGGGACGGTGATGTGGGTGGTGGAATGTCCATAGACTTGGACTTGGATGTGTGTGAAGGGTCTACCATGACTATGGGGATGGTAGGTGCGGTGCTCATAGTGTCGGTGAAAAGTGAAGATGTTACAAACAGTCGAGGACCTTGAGAAGAACTAGCTTGCAAAAAGGTAGATTGAACTAGTGGTTGGAAAGTAGCTTCAAGAATGGATGCCCAAGGTGTTGGTGTAGTGGAAGGTGCTCGAGGTTGAAACATGGATGAAATTGTGGATATGTAGGTCCTTGGGGGAAAAATGGGTTTGGTGGATTGCGAGGCAGGGTGACCTAACATGGTGGAAGAAGGGATCGAGTGACCCACTACAAGGTGTTATAGCAAGTGAGCTAATATGGGTTCAACTAAGGAAGAAGACGTATGGTACAAGTAATTGGTGATTGAAGAGAATAGTTTTGAATGGGAGATTGGGGCATGGGAGCTTAAGGTGCATTCGATCATGGGTACTTTGGTGGCAAATATAATGTCATTGGCTGGGGTGCAAAAGACCGGTTCTTCCTCATTGACTGCTACAATGGCTTTGATCTGGGGTTATTGAGTTCTAGTGGGGGGTGCAAGGGAAATGGGTGAGAGTGGGGTGATTTGTAGAAAGGTTTCAGTGGTAAGGTCAATGATTGTCATAGATAGTGGGGTTGTGGTAGTGGTTGTCGCTTCTAGAGTTGTTTTAGCATCCTCAACTTGTGAGACTAATATTTGGATGTTCTTATCTTGGCTTTGTCTCATGTTGATACATCACTCATCATTCTATGTGTGGGGTTTCTACAGCATACAATTAATGGCATCCACAATCTCGTAGGTCTCTGTTAAAACTCATGGTGACTCAATGAATTTTGCTACCATATCCTTGAGCTTAGTGAGGTTTTGATTCTTCATGTTTTAGGCACTAGTTCCTCTTTCTCTTATGGAATGTGCATCCCATGCATGTTAAGAGCCTCTTAAAATAAGTTAAGGGAAAGCCTAAACTTCTTTTGTTTGTTGCTACACATGAGAGCGGGAATGATAAAAGTACTTTGTACACCCTTCACATTAGTAGATTGTAACATGGTTATCAGGTAAATTTATCTCATAAAGTCTGGTTTGGGTAGTGTTAGGCCGCCGGATTGGCACAATGTAATCTTATATTTTCATATACCGCACGCACTGAAAGGGTGTAGCGAAGCGATGTAACCCTTCTACTCATTAATGAAGAGACATTACGGTGTTCTTCGGCGGTAGAGGAGATGAGGATTTCCAGACTGTTTTTCTGTGCAATTGCGATCTTACAGAGACGTTGTGGTGCAAAATTTACAGACATTTGGAATACTGTTAAGTCAGTTCTTATTGAATTGCAGTAATTTATTACTAACACAGTAACGTTGTCTTAACATTAATAAGTTTAAACAACTGTGTGGGTGATAATTTGCGCGATAACCTACTGTGTGAGGATAACCGTAATCAAAGAAGTGCAACGGTGTAATAGAAGTTAATGCCTAGACGTATAAATTACTATTTGGTTAATTGGGAAAATTAAGTAAAGGGCCTCTGCATTGTCAGACCCCTACCATCCCCAAGAACCCGAAAAGAGATTAAAAGTGGACATGATGGAAGTCCCTTTTGGCATTGGTGCCGTCTGTGGGAAGATGGCACTAGATTGAGAATAATCAGTAAAGGTAGAACAGTACGCAAGGCAAGCGGTGTAGAAGTGATATATGCCGGTTACTCGGTCCGACGAGTCATATCCAAAGTATAGGAGAGACCAGCATCCCTGGGTAGTTCCAAATCTATTAGGGACACCCCCAGGTGGTAGAAGTACAGGTCAATTAAGCCCAGTGGTAGAAGGATCAGAGCTAGTTAGTAGTGATTCCGATACCAGTTTGGTGACACATGATGAGATTCCAGTGGATTTCGGTGTGATTCCGGTGCGTTCTGAAGAAGGTACAGTGACTTCTAGGTGCACAGAGACGCACTGCGCAATTAGTCCAACGCTATTTGATCAGAATTCGACTACTTTCGGTGATAAAGTTGCGTTACCTAGTGCGACCGTTGCCGGTGAAAAGATAACCTGGGGTGGTGAAAGTTCGATAAGTTCCGGTGGGAGTTCGGTACCATTTAGTGGGAATTTGACGTTTTTCGGTGACAGTGCAGTACTAGCTGGTGGACCCTTATTACGTTCACCACTGTTCGGGGAAAGCCTCTCTAGTTTCGATACCAAAGCTGAAGACAGGTTATTTGATTTGGAGATAAGTAAGAGATTCAACACCATTTTCGAGCCGGAAGGTGAGCAATTTGACAATACAGATTCTGAAGGACAAGAGACACCTCCTCAACAGACAGATAACAACAACACTACTCACAATAGCACTATGAGTGGTTCACAGTCTCGGCAGTAGACACCCCCACAGTCGCAACCGCAGTTCCAGCAATAGAAATAGCAACAGCCGCAACCAATTATACCAGTTTGACCGGTTCCAACAGGAGTGACTTACACAAAGTTTGGCGGATTTCTGAGGGATGATCCCCATGCACATGTCCGCACATTCGAGATAAGCTATGCAATGTTGAATCTTCCACCGGATCCGACGTACAAGGCCATCGTATTTCAGGCCACTTTAGTTAATGAAGAAGCCAGGTGGTTGACTGAGTATGATATTAATCATTTCGCTAACTATGATGATGTGAGAGATGCATTTTTACAGAGGTTCCGGTTGAAGAAAAATCCGACCGAAATCTTTGATTATTTGCAGAACAATCGACAGAAGCTGCATCAGAGTGTTCAGGAATACGCAACACTATGTAGAACCCACTTAAGGCAACTGCCTCCAGCACATGCTAATCTACCGGACGATGTTATAACCCAATGGTTCATTAATGGACTTAATCCAGAGTTGAGACAAATCATGATCATTCGCTGTGTGGGTGGAATGACGTTGGACGCAGTAATTGCGATGGCCTTACAAGTGGAGCACAAAGTTGGAGGATTTACGAAAGATTTGGAAGGGCTAAAAGCCAGTAAGAACGTAGCGGATGATCCGGCCAAATAGATGTATTGTACCAAGTGAAAAAATCCAGGGCACACCAGTGCTACATGCACCCTTAACCAGATGTATTGTGCCATCTGCAATACAAGAGGACACTCAACGGAAACCTGCGCACATAATGCAAAGGTGCAGGGTAGAGCAGATGTAAACGCCATCATACAAGAACCGGGTCAGCCAGCAACCCATTACGTGCCACCACATATGCGAACAAATTAGTCGCAAGGATATAGGAATTACCGGGGTCAGTGGAACACCAATTTTAATTCAAATCGATGGTAGGCGGATACATCAGCGGAAGGTATCTCTCTTCCATCCCCTCGATGTCATTTTTGCGGTGAAATTGGCCACATCCGTAGATTCTGCAAGTAAGCAGCAGAGTACGACAAAAGGAAGAAGGAGCGACAAAATCCAATGACCAACATGGTTTATATTTCACCATTTGAGTCACAAGCAGCTGTCGTGCAGACAAGATCGGGTAAGCAGTTGCAACCAGCAGTTGAAGTGTTTGAGCCTGGTATCCGTGAGCAGCAGCGAATGTTTGCAAAGGCTAGTCATTGGACAGCTAAGGAGCCGACTGTGTTTCTTGATCCAATTCCGGTAACGCAAGTCCCCCTGCCGCAAGCCAGATTGAATGAACAAAATTCAGCCACAACAACATTAGAATCATCATCAGAATCGATGAGAAGTACGACCCAAACAGATCAGGTATGGGATATTCTATCTACAGCTTCAATCACACTCCCTTTGGGACAGTTGCTCGCCTTAGTGCCAGGAGTCAAGCAACAATTTCAACAGCAGGTCAACCCCGGGGCTTCATGTACTCCGACGATCGCAACCATACAACCGGAAATTGATTCTACGATGGATCACTCAGTTCCATTGATCACAGTATGGCATAAAAACCAGAAGAGTACCCAAGTGTTAATTGATGGCAGTTCGGGTGTGAATATTACAACAGCAACGCTTTGCAAGAAATTGGGTTGGACTCAAATTGAACCCGTACAATTTTTTGTACGAATGGCAGACCAATCCTGAGTCTATCCGGTGGGATTAGTACGTAATATTCCGATTACCTTGCAGGGCACCACATTTAAAATGACTTTTGTAGTCTTAGAATTACCAGAATCCAGCCTCGACTACAACTTACTTTTCGTTCACCCATGGCTCAAGCAAGCCAAAGTTGTACAGGATTGGTCAGCCCAAGAGTTGATTTTCAAAGACCATCACCGGAAATATGTAGTTAAACTGGATGCTATGCAACCCTGTGATCTTCATGCATGACCATACGTAGCGAAGCCCATCCATATGTTGGATGGATTATCTGATGATGAGGAAGAAGCGTTCTTGAAGATCAATAAGGATCTGATCTCATTAGGTACTATCGATCTCCAGTCGGTAGCAGACCAGTGGAGTCCGATAGCTTGTACGGTCGTACCAGTGACCTGAGATGGAGAAGTAGATGATAGTGTAGTTATGGATGAAGTCACCTTGCATCAACTCTTGCAGTCAGCTGATGATTTGGTAAAACCTCGACAATTTTATGTACCGAAAGATCAATTAGTAACATATAATTTGGATGACACGATCAACCCACGACCAGTTAAGATTAAAGCAAGATTATCAGAGACATTCCAAGATGATTTGGTACAACTCCTGCATGAATTCTCTGATGTTTTTGCTTGGGATTATAGAGACATGAAAGGTCTTGACCCGCGGATTTATCAACATCGGGTAGTGCTCAAACCGGATGCGAGGCCAATCAAACAACCAAGCTACAGAATGAACCCCAATTATGCAGCACAGGTCAAAGCAGAACTTGGTCGTTTATTGAAGGTGGGATTCATTGTGCCAATTGAGCATGCTGAGTGGATATCTCCAATAGTGATCGTCCCGAAGAAAAATAAACAGTTGCGTATCTGTGTTGATTACCGGAAACTGAATGTTGGCACTATACTGGATCCATTCCCTCTCCCCTTTCTGGACACAATGCTCGACAGGGTAGCAGGGCATGAAATGTATTCGTTTCTGGATGGCTACAGTGGATATAATCAGGTGAGAATGGCCAAACAGGACATATCGAAGACAGCTTTTATCACGAACTGGGGTGTCTATGCTTGTACCGTAATGTGGTTTGGTTTACGGAATGCCCCAAGTACGTTCCAACGATGTATGCAAGAAGTCTTTTCACCCTACTTAACTACATTTATGCAAGTATATTTGGACGATTTTTCCTTATTTGGCAAGACTGCGGCACATTTGTATCATTTACGGTGCTGTTTTGCAAAATGTCGAGAGTACCGATTACGCTTGAATCTGACTAAATCTGTTTTTGCGGTCTCCTGTGGTAAACTACTCGGACATATTATCTCTACACAAGGAATACAGGTCGATCCGGATAAAGTAGCAAGGCACCAGTCCCAACGACACCAAAAGTAGTTATGCGCTTTCTTGGTCAAATCCGGTGGCATGGCAGACATTTACGGTGGTTAGCTCATTTAGTGACACCACTTAATCGGCTTATGACTAGTGCTCCACGGCAGTATGATTGGACACCGGAGTGCCAAAATGCATTTGACCGTTTAAAGGTTTTATTGATGCAGGCCCCAATTTTGCAACCACCTGATTGGGAACGACCGTTCCATGTCTTCATGGACGCATCAGATATTGCGATTGGTAGTGTCCTCATGCAACAAATTGACAAATGGTTTCGGCTTGTATATTATGCAAGTCGCCGATTAGCCCCTACCGAAAGAAACTATTCAGTGACCGAAAGAGAATGTCTCAGGTTAGTGTACTCTGTTAAAAAGTTCCGACATTATTTGTTGGGCCAGAAATTCACCTTCCACGTGGATCATGCCGCACTCGTGTACTTGGTCCGACAGCAACATTTAGGTGGTAGATTGGCTCGATGGGTTTTACTCTTACAGGAGTTCGACTATGAAGTTATTCATCGACATGGCATAGCACATGCCTTGGCAGATTTCCTATCTCGATTGGATTCCGGTGAGCCTTCGGTAGGGGTTGATGACACTACACCGGCAATTTACGTTACCGAACCAATTACTGATGACTCTGTAGAACCTCTTGTTGCTCCTACATACTATGATACGTTGCTAACTTTCCTCACTGACGGGTGTCTCCCTCCTCATACTCCCCTTGCTCTACGACGGAAACTTGCAGTTTACAGTCGACGATTCCGGTTGATTGTAGGTCAACTGTACTACGTGGATCATACTGGTGTTTTACTTCGATGTATTCCTCCCCATGAAGCCGAATCAGTTATTGCTATGGCTCATTCATTACCCTCGGGCGGACATTTTGCAGCTGATCTTACTCACCGTAAAATTCTGCAAAGTGGGCTTTGGTGGCCTACAATGTACAAAGATGTGACTCAGTTTGTGCAGTAGTGTGATACCTGTCAACGGTCTGGGCAGCCATTACAGCGGCACTTCTTTCCCCTTCAACCTGTTTTACCTCTGGAACCCTTTCAGAAGTGGGGTCTAGATTTTATTGGCCCAATCACACCACCAGCGACCCTCACCAACAATCGATACATACTGACTTGTACAGATTATGCCACTAGATGGGCGGAAGCTTGGGCTTTATGGTCTGCCACAGTTGTTTTGGTGGCCAAATGTTTAATGAAGGATGTCTTCCTACGTTATGGATTACCTCTGGAGCTCGTGACGGACCAAGGAACGCATTTTGCAAACAACTTAATGCAAGTACTGACTCAAACTTTTCAAATTGTACATAAATTCAACTCACCGTACTATCCACGTGCTAATGGTCTGGCTGAAAGCACCAATAAGACTCTGTTGAATATGCTCCGCAAATTGCTTTTGGAATGTCCGGAACATTGAGACCAGTTACTACCTGCAGTTTTGTGGGCTTACCGGACTACGTACAAGGTAGCTATTGGCATGACCCCGTTCAAGCTTGCTTATGAATTGGAAGCTATTGCGCTAATAGAAGTACTAGTGCCCAGCCTATAAATTGCCTTAGCTCAGAAATTGCTGCAGAAAGAATCTATGCCCTTTCGGCTCGATACACTCAGATCATTGGATGAACAGCGCTAGGAAAGCTTCATGACTCTTCAAGAAGTTCAGCTTCGTCAAGCCCGTACTCATGATCGTTTCCTCGAGACCCCTGTGTTTACGGTGGGGCAACTTGTGTTATTATATAATGCTAAAGCAAATCGATCTGCTGGAAAATTTAAATTATGGTGATTCGGTCCATACGGGATTGCTGAACAAGTGGGCCCATCAACTTTTTGATTGGCGACCTTAACAGGTGTTCTTTTGCCAAAAGTGATTAATGGTTCTAAGCTTCGGCCATATCACCAACGGGACGATAACCGATGACATGTACCTCGTCTTGTTCGCGTGTCACTTGTTTTATTTTTATCCCCGTATTTCGGTTGACCACAGACCGTAGTCTCCTCGTTTTGATATCTAAATATGATTTATCGCCGCCCTGTGTTATTGTTTCTGCTCCTGCATGCATGCCGTAATTATGATGGATATCTTTCCAATACCGCGTGATGATTAGGGTTTTTGACCGCCTAATGTTGCCTGTGTGACTACTTAATCTTGTTTCTTTTCTTGTTAATCGCTATTGTGTTTGTGTGCTTATGTGTTATTTGTTTTCTGTGTTCTCGTGATTACTCGTGCGTGCCATGGGAAGCTCTCGCGAATGTCGCCACCTTCCGTGCAGGACTCACTCCTGAAGTGAGTGAGTATTTGGGCACTCGTGGTCTTCTGGCCTTCACTGAATTGCCTTGGCATTCAGTGGAGTGTCAACCATTCTATGCGCAGATCATTTTTGCCATCGCCTCTACACCTACTATAGAGCAGTGTTAGCCCATAGCCTGTTTACCATCACGAGTTGTTATTACCTTAGCTTCGTTTGCTGATGCCTTCTGACTTCCTCGAGAAGGATTGGAGAATGGTCCACTTCTTCCTGTAGCCACCATGAAAGAGTTATTTCCCAGGCACTCATCTAATGAGTACGCCATTCTGTGTAGACCTGAACCGGAGCGTACAGCTCTGCAATTTTTAGTCGCTATTTTGAATTTACAAAAACGCACCTATGGTATCTCTCGCCCCTTCTATTCGATGATAGACATTGCATCCCGTGAAACTGTCAATTTCACATCCTTCTACTTCCGGCGCATTCACTGTGAATGTGTTGCGGTTATCAACAAGTCACTAAGGGTGACCTTCCACGTTCTCGTCTACCCCATATCCTCACTTTTCTCTTTCCAGCAATCCAAGCGTGCAACCCCCTCCAAACGCTCCCTTCTTGTTGCATGAAGAATCTACTCATATGCTCGAGGATGAGGAAGATGATGATGCCGACCTGTTGCAACTTTTTCGCCGCAAACGAAGATGTGTGAGCCCCTCTGGCAGTCAGGTGCAAGGATCAACTGCTGGCCATGAAGAAGAAGTCTTCCACGACACTGCTACATCCATTCATGTCGATTCTTTCGTTCCTTCTTCTCCAATTAAGCAGTAGGAACAAGGTGCCCACGTAGAAGACTCTGACGAAGTTTCTTCTCGGGAGGATTCTCATCAACAGAATCAAGAAGCTGTGAAGGAAATTGTTGTAGAAGTTCTTAACGAAGTGATTGTCCTGGTTGACGTTGTGATTGACCGAACTGAGATGACAAAACAGAACCCAACCGGTATAATCTTGCTGCCGAATACCTTTATCCCACTTTCTCCCCCAATGAACCCTGTTGAGCCCGTTGTCCTCGTTGAGCCGGTTGTTCCTGATGCACCCGCTACTCCATCATCTTCTCACGATTACTCTCCACCACCTTCCCCTCACCTATTATCAACCTCGTCATCCCACCCACTTCCTACTCTTCCTCCTCCAACTCCAATGTTTAATGAATTAGAATCAATGGGTCGTCTCCTGATCCAATTTTCTCAACAATTACCTCTTCAAATGAAGCTCACAACCAAAAATATCAGGCAGGAACTACAAGAGAAAGTCGACTTGTTAGAAGCCAATATCGCTGCGTTGCAAGAAGAAGCTAATGCGGTTAAGGCAGAGAACCATGCCCTACACGTGCAGCTTCAACAACTTCAAACAAGGATTGCAGAGCAGGACACCTTGATTGCCCAACGAGATGCTGCTCTTGCTAAGTTGAATGAAAAGGATGCTCTTTTATCCGCTCGTGATGAAGAGATCAACCTGTTAAAACAACTGGTGGAGGACAAGGATGATGCTCGGGTTGCTCTCGGCAATTTGCTCGAAGAAACTCGCGTCGATTTGGATGAGGTCGTGCAGAAAGGACAAGAAATGGCTACTTTGGCTAAGCAGACTACTGCCGAATTACAGGCCGCATCTGCCGATCTTTTTCAGGCGAATTCTGCCTTAAAAGCACAAACGGATCTGACAATGCAGCTTAAGAAAGAATTAGCAGGAATCATGAAAGAAACAGATGCATATTATAAAACCATTCAATATCAAGCTCAGGAAGTGGAATGCAGAGAAAAGCAGTTGGGATTTCAAGCAGAAAGATTATCTTGGATTGATGCTCAGATTGCGGATACAAAGCAACAAAGAGATGTTGCCTTAGCTAATGAATATTACTTACAAGAAGCATTTTTGCACACACAAGCAGATCTTTTGATGAGTCAAGTCATTGCGGCAAGTTCAGTACGAACTGACGCACAGTTGGTGGAGCCAGAAACCTTAAAGCTGATGCTGGATTCATTAAAACAAAAAATCACTAGAACCTTTAAATTAGCCCGAACTATGTATATACAAGGCATTGTAGATGAGCCTTAATGTTATTTTCTTTGCGGTTTCGAGTCCACCATGCGTGCCAGTGTTAGGCTGCCGGATTGGCACATTGTAATCTTATATTTTCATATACCGCATGCATCGAAAGGGCATAGCGAAGCGATGTAACCCTTTTACTCATTAATGAAGAGACATTACGGTGTTCTCCGACGGTAGAGGAGATGGGGATCGCCAGACTGTGTGTCTGGGCGATTGCGATCTTACGGAGACGCTGTGGTGCAGAATTCACAGACATTTGGAATACTGTTAAGTCTGTTCTTATTGAATTGCCCTAATTTATTACTAACACAGTAACGCTGTCTTAACATTAATAAGTTTAAACAACTGTGTGGCTGATAATTTGCACGATAACCTACTGTGTGAGGATAACCGTAATCAAAGAAGTGCAACGGTGTAACAGAAGTTAATGCTTGGACGTATAAACTACTGTTTGGTTAATTGGGAAAATTAAGTAAAGGGCCTCTGCATTGTCAGACCCCTACCATCCCCAAGAACCCGAAAAGAGATTAAAAGTGGACATGATGGAAGTCCCTTTTAACAGTAGTCCTGCACTAAAGTATTTAGCTCGCTCTACGTTCTGCTAGATAGATTGAACCTCTAGGGTGTTTTGCATCTGCTCAAACTCTTGGGTGAAGACCTGATACTTGCCCCATACTTTATTGAACTCACACTCAACTTCCCAAATATAGGTCATATCCCCTAGGGATCCTGCCATTTCATTGAACCAATGGGAGTGAGAGCTAACCTTTCTTGTGTGTCCTATAGGAGATTCTTGAATTGGGATGATTTGTAAGTGTTGAAGTGCCACTACTCTTTCCTTTGGACATTCAAACATACACAAGGTGTTGATGTATATGGGTTGGAAGCTAGTGCCTGCTTTAACCATGCATTACTATGGTAAATAAGTTGTTTTGAAGATCTACTAGAAGAGGGACCACATAAGTATTGTAACAAAAGCCTCATAATGCCTTGTTCCATTTACAATATCAATATGATACCCTTGACCCTTGTGTGTGTAGTTAATGGGTTTTTGAGTGATATGTGAAGTTGGGGTGGTGTGAGTTAGCTTTATTAGTGTGAAATCCATATGCATATTTGGGAAATACAATGAGCTCAACATGCCTCTAGTAGCATACTAATATATTACATGGTTGGATTGGGTGGTTTGTTATGAGACTTGACTTTGGAGACTTCCCTTAAGGGATTAAAACTTTTGCATTTTGGTACATAGAGGGGTGACTTATCTTGGTCATGTGACTTTTTAGGTACACATTTCCAAGTTACTCTAGGATTGAATTTACATGATGGTGTTGTTACAATAGCTTGTAGGTTTCAAGGGGGTGGGGTTGGGAATGATAAGTATTGATTAACTCCTAAGAGCTTATGTGTAGCAGATATGAACTAGTAAGCAAATCTTAGGCACCTAGATTTACCTAAGATTGTGGTTAGTCTTCATCAATCGCTTTGGTACCCAAATGGAGAGTATTTTTCGCAATGAGATCCTTGATGTGGTGCAACTGGTTGCGTTCGCTTCTTCAATTGCTTCTTTGATAATGGTTGCACCAACAAGGGAGCAATTGAATGTTCATCCTTTTGTATCCAAATCTGCTTCATTCCAAGCTTTCCCTTTGTCAAGACTCCATCTATCCTCTTGATATACTAGCTTCTTTGGGCTCCTTTACTTCTTGGGTTGAGATACTATGACCATATTTGTTTTTAGAAAAGAAGGGAGTTCCATCATCTCTCGTACTTTTACTTCAACAGTTGAATTCTTCTACATCACATAGCTTTGATAATAAAATCATATTTTTCTTCATGATTAATCTGAGCTAAGGATGTAGATGCATGTAGGAGAAAGACATACGATCTCACAAATAAGAGTCATGCATCTATCTGCTCATACATATATAAAAGTACTTTCATCATTTGAAATGAATGCAAATACCTTTTGTTTATATCAAATCCCTACTCAATTCATAAAATAGAAACATAAATCAAGTTTTTTATTCCTACTTTGTCTGAATACAATCACTTCATAATTTGACAAACCGAATTCTAGATCATTTAATTATATTTGTTGTCATGAAATGCATATGATATCATAAATAAAACACATAGAGAATTTAGATCATAAATAAATACCACATGGACATTAGCTTGATCTTTAATAATCAAAATCATCTTCCAATCAACTTTAAGTCATTATCAAATCATCTTCAATTTATCAACAATTCATCAACAAAAAATTATCATCCAATCCTGTTGGTAATCATAAAACTAGAAACTACAACATCATCAATCATATTTCATCATAAATGTTTCATATCATAATCATCATACTTTTCATCATATTTTTCGAACATGATTTTCATCATATTTTCATACATATTTGTCATATTTTTAAAAATTTCATAATATTTCTATCAAAATAAAAACATGTTTTCATCATATTTTGTCATATTTTTATAAAAAACATATCATATTATTCATCATAATTTTCATCATATTTTCAAGAATATTTTTGGTAAAAGAAAAATCATAGTGTATTTGTCATGAGAAGATCATATTTTTAGCAAAGAAAATTCATTAAAAAAATTTCAAATAGTTTCATAGAAACTTATCATGAGAAATTCATATCTTTGTAAAAGAAGAAAACAAAAAGTTAGCACATAAATCTTTTGAAAGCAAAGCTTTGTCATAAACTTTTAATAAATTTTTCAAGCATGGAAAATATTTAGGAGGAATTTTCATAAACAATCATGAACCATCAAATATAAAATATGTATAAATTCATCAAATTTTGATAAAGATTTATTATTAAATTTCACCAATAAAAATTCATCAAATTTGAACATAGATATGAATACAAAAAATCATAAGTCAATTATCCTTTCAATTTCTTTCCCTCTTTTTCATAGGTTTTGAAGAAGTTTTAGTATTTTTCTCAATTTTTTATAGATTCTTGTACCATTTCCTTTCCTTATTCATCAAATCTTGATCATTAGATAAATTCATATTTTCCCTAATTTCTTTGGCATCATCAAATTTATTGTGAATATTTTTATCATCATATGGTTGAACTTTTAATTTATCAAATTTATCTTGATCAAAAACTTTATCATTCTCTAAGAATTTAGGCTCACGAATTTCATTTTCATCATCCTTTATCCTTGCATATACTACTTTATCAATCTTTTGCTTGTCCAATGTAATTTGATCATATCTTTGCATATCAATAGATTTAGTTTGATTGTCACCTTTAATCGTAAATTTATGTTTAGGAAGTTTTTGCTCATTGTCAAAGAATTTACTTTGAGTCTCATATTTGGTCATAGATTTTAATTCACAAAAACTCTTTTCATCATAGCTCTTAAGTTTAGAATTTGTTTTCTCATCATAGCTCTTAAGTCTGCATTGTTTTCTAAATTTTATACATGTTCTTGATTTGAATTTGGTTTGATCAAAATATTCTCTCATCCCTCCTCTACCTAAGTTTAAGTGCAAAGGTAGATGAGCTTGAAAATCACAAATCGTATGGTCAATTGTAGTGACTAAGTGCAATTTACATGCATCATCATAAGCAAGCCAATCATCATACATATGGACTAATTGATCACACCAAAAGCATCGTATTGGATGTTTCAATCTCTTATTCATAGCCCTATGGGTGGATCTCCTATGATCAAAGGTATGTGTTTTATCATGCACTTTTGTAGATGGGCTTTGAATTTCATGTTCATGTTTACATTTGCATATAGATATTTCATTTACATGCTTGGTCAGTTCATCAATTTTATTCTTCAAATTTGTAAATTCATTCACAATATATTCCTTTAATATACCACACATCAAATGACTTGTATTGGAAAAATCACTAAGCTTATCAATTAATAAAAACACTTCTTCAAGTTTGCCTTGATTTGACTTTTTAAAATTTTCTCCTAGGTCTTTGAATTGTGTTTTCAAGTCCAAAA
Source organism: Ceratopteris richardii (assembly GCA_020310875.1). Lineage (NCBI taxonomy): Eukaryota > Viridiplantae > Streptophyta > Polypodiopsida > Polypodiales > Pteridaceae > Ceratopteris > Ceratopteris richardii. Next base: position 114,743,244 of record CM035434.1, read on the forward strand.
TCTTGGTCTTAATTAATTGTTCCATATTTAATTCTTTATCATGTGTATTTAGTTGAATTACCTTCTTCTTGCCCATTGGAATTTATCAAAAAGTAAGTATCAAGAGATAGATCAAATACCTGGAATATGGCTCGAAGAAGAGGCTCAAAGTGAATGTGTCCGTAAACTTTATACAATTTGTTTTCATCAAATTCTAACACATCCAATATCCAATAAATGAATATGTGCAAATGTCATTGCTTCAAATGTCTATGAGAGGGGTGACAAGAAGAGGATTACCACTTGCCAATTTTTGTGGAGGCACTCAGACCAAATATGATGAGCCCTCAACCCAGTAAAGTGCAAGGTTTATGAATCAAGCTGCCACTCACAAGGAAGAAGATTCCCATGACTATTTGCTAACTTTGTCAATGCATATGCAAGAAAAAATAAATTATGCATACCTGAGTTGCGATGTCGTTTCTTCACGTCGGGTTCAAGAAATGTCGAGAAGATGGGAATGCTCGGTTGGTGGATCAATTCAAATGCCAAATTCAATGGCTCAAATAGGGTGACTCTAGCAAACTCAGGTAATCAAAGAAGTTTTAGAGAGAGCATACTCACTCAAGGAAATTGATTAGAAACTTAGCTTTATACATATGAACTATGTGAAGGCAATCCAACTTTAGGAACATTTCATTATTTCAATAGTTTTTAATAATCTGAGGATGAAAATATGTTGTCTTAGCATGCATCGTACATAGTGAATGAAATCCACGGTTAGGTTTCTATTTAATATCGAAGTATGCTTTAATTGATCTCTATTTACCTTATTCACAAGTGAGTCATCACTCTATGAATGTTTGCTTGCAACATCTTTAATAGTTAGCTGTTTAGACACAAATCCATAAGGTTACATCATATGCCATCAATTGTCTTGTATTTGGAACTCTACTTTTAAGATTAACAAACAATCCAAACCTCAACTCTATTATGTTGGAAATTTAGTAGGTCCAATACTAAAACCACAGGTCCAAAGTTCCATATGTTCAGGATCTACAACACATATTCGAGCAATCTTCCAATATTGGCAAAACAAGAACATACCACACTTAATCATACAAATGATGAGGCAAAGATAGAGAGAGATTAGACAACATGTATAAAGTGTTACGTAAGCCATTGCTTACTCACACTATTATATACCAATGTTCAATGACGAATGTGGGAGCAAAACTCTCAACCACTCTATGTGAATAGAAATAGATGGATGAGTGAATGTACAAATGTAACAAACATATTCAGATGTATGGATAGAAATCTGAATATACATGAGATGTGTGACCTAATAGGTTATACAAGAGTGAATATGAGTGACAGAAAGAGGAAGGATCAGTCTAAAACTGATAATCAACAAACCGTCATCTAACATTAGGCTATGGAAGACCCTAAGTTAGACACGTGTGTGAAAAGATCACATACTTACAAAAGTAGCAAAGAATGCTAACAAGTTTGTTGTCAGAAATCCTCAAACTCATATGACCATACCTTCTCAAACACCTCATCCAAATATGCATAAAGCATATACCTACTGATTCTCTTGTACCTATGATGAATAGGACTCCTCCTAATATGGATGTTATTCACTCCATAAACTCCAAGTAGTACCTGTGTGCATAAAGAGAATATGTACCTGAATTCTTAACATAAAATGTAAATCTTATGTTAACCACCATCCAATGTCTTTGAAGTAACCCGAAATCTTCATGTAGAAGACAATCTTCAAATACATCATGTAGATGGCCAATCCTCACCACCAAGCTGCTAATGACCAAGTCCTCTCCATGAGCAAGAGTGTGAGCACACTCTTCTCCTCCAAGAAGAACTCCATAGCTACTCCTCAACATGCTCCAAGATAGCACCATGGCTACCCCATGTGCTAAGAACATCACCTCTATTGAGGTACCAAAGCTCTCCAAAGCTTGGTGTTGAAACTAGGTGAAGGATGCTTACAATGAGCACAAGACTGTTCTAATATAGCTTTAGATTACCCTTCAAAAGCACAAAAATCACAGGATCGTTATCGATCTGGAAAAACTCACGAAAACAATCCGTTCGCTGTTATCGTGTCGTTTGCGTTCGTTTTACTTTATCTCAAAAACCATTATCAAAATATCAGCGATCTGCGTGCTGCTCACGGGACTTGGAACTTCGTGCTTGGAATGGGAAGCGCCTGCCCTAACCAAGCCACCTTCTTGTTTTGCTTATAGAGAATTAAAATAATTAATTACAGATGTTAAGTAAGTCATCACTCTATGAATGTTTGCTTGCAACATCTTTAATAGTTAGCGTACAAATTCAATGTTTAGACACAAATCCATAATGTTACATCATATGCCATCAATTGTCTTGTATTTGGAACTCTACTTTTAAGATTAACATACAATCCAAACCTCAACTCTATTATTGGTTCTCCAAAATCTCAATCGAATAGTTTCACCCAGATAATCCTCATGTGTCTTGTCTTCAACCATGAATAGTACACACTGTTATATGATACAAGGCCCTGATCAGGCAATATTGATGATGTTGAACATATTAAAATAATGATCCAGATGAGTTGTCACTGTATATTATAGGTCAGCTCATTCACTCTGTAAAGCAGACACTTGCGAACCGATGGTGATGGCGGAGATTATCCTCTTCAATTCAATTCACACTCCCATCAATGCACAAATGTGACATGCGTCAATACTCATAAGATCTGTTTTATCGCCTTAAATAAACAAGGTAAACTTTGTTCAAGGAAGCTTTTACAAGAGAATCCGTAGGAAAGATCGTAGCGATGAAGATGTTAGGAAGCATTCTTGATAGGGAAAAGCGCATGAATATGGACAAGTAAGTGAGGTAGAGGAGAGGAAATCCTAAGATATGAAGAGAGTTCCTATGATTGTAATCAATCTTTAGTGGAATAATGGCATGTTTGACAGACAAGGCTATCAATGCATGTGATTGAGCATCTCTGCCATCCCAACAAATTTGCTCTAGAGTAGGTGCAGCAGAAACCGCAACACGAACAAGAATCTGAAGAATGTCAGCATCTTCAATGCCATCTACATCAGCTTCAATACATGAATTTGCAGGTGTAATAAGACATTTTTCAACACCTTGCACAATGTTCCACAGTCCTTTTGCAACCAATACATGTTGCATCATATAAGCCCACAATGGGTAATTGCTACCATCCAACTTATCCTCAACAACCAATATATGGTTTACATCACTACTTTCAGCCATGGCCACTGACTAAAATACATTGATGCAAAAAAATGATTGTATCTGAAAAAGTTGAAAAAAACTACCATGACAAGTTCTACTAAACCTGTAGCAGACTTCTAGATGCTTATAATAGTGATCCGAAACTTGTATAAATATTTGGCACAAAAAGATGAAATAGCCTGCACAAGCAGTGCAATAGTGTCTTTGGAGGCCAAAACAAGCTCAAATCGCGATTTCGGCACCACAGAGCGAAGGTCTTTTGATCTCCTAATCACCCTGAGTATGCTCACCAAATTTTGTGTGATTTTGAGACTATGACCGAAGGGTGCGGACAATGCCCTAGATGAAGCGGCGACCTGCTTTGATTCCAATTGTTGGAGTTAGATGTCTGAGGAAGCACATGAACATTGTTGATATATTTAGGTAGTGATGTGTGTGAACACTCTAGGACCGCCGGGGCACTTTTTTCCCTCTTTAGGAGGTTTTTTTCCCCCGGCTTGTATATACGCCTATTGCCCTAATGGGCTACTTATCTTTGTACATTCTCTAGTAATACATTCAGTCTTGTGTGTTGTGCTCCAAGCTTCTTCTTCTTCCTTGTGTTGTTCGCGTGCTTCCGCAGACGTCTAACTCCAACAATTGGTATCAGAGCAGGTCGTTGCTTCTTCTAGGGCGCCGTCGACACTCCTCCGTTTGCAGTCTCAGATTTGCACAAAATTTGGTGAGCATACTCAGGGTTCTGTTGAACTATCCGAACGCACTATCGCAGTGCTTGTGCAGGCTATTTCGTCCTTTTGTGCCAAAGGTATATACCAGTTTCTGTTTGCTTAAGCGTCTCGAAGTCTGCTACAGGTCTAGCAGAACTCGTCTGGGCAGTTCTGTTCAACTTTTTGAGATACAGTCAATTTTCTGCATCAAGGTATTTTAGTCACCGGCCATGGCTGAAAGCAGTGATGTATTCCGTATGTTGGCTGTTGAGGATAAGTTGGATGGTACCAACTACCCATTATGGGCTTATATGATGCGACATGTACTGGTTGCAAAAGGATTGTGGAACATTGTGCAGGGTGTTGAAAGACATCCTGTTACACCTGTAACGATAGGTACTGCAAATACAGGTGTTGGAGCTGATGAAGATGGTGTCGAAGATGATATTCCACAGATTCCTGTTCGTGCTGCTGTTTCTGTTGCACCTACTGCAGAGCAGATTCGTTGGGATGGCAGAGATGCCCAGGCACATGCATTGATAGCTTTGTCTGTCAAACGTGCCATTATTCCTCACATTCGCTCTTGCAGAACAGTAAAGGATGCTTGGGATACACTTACCACTTTGTACCAGGCTAGGAATGAGGCTCGTGTTGCTTACCTCCGAAAACAGTTGGAGAGTGAGCACATGAATGAAGGTGATTCGATGGACAGTTTTCTTACAAAGATCAAAGAACTGAAGGAACAATTGATTTCTGTTGATGAGGTTATACCAAATAGCTCACTTGTGCAGACCGTTCTGAATGGCCTTCCTGATTCATATCGGAGTTTTGCCTCTACTCTTCGATTGATGATGAAAGGCAATCCGAATGCCTTGTCATTTGAGGAATTAGTCTCTGTTCTGTTGCAGGAAGATCAGTCCAGGCAGAACAGGTCCATTATGCGTGTTGCAGATCAAGCTTTCCTGGCTAGTCAGAAGGGCAAAGGAAAATGGAGCTCTTCTACTAGTAAGCAGAAATCTGCAAATTCTGCACAATCGAAGAACCAGGATAAAGATGAGAAGAAATCAGAAAAGCAGAAATTGTTCTGCAAGTACTGTAAAGGAAATGATCATATTATAAAGAACTGTCCAAAACTGGCTGCTAAAGAGGCAAAGAAGAAAGAGGCAAAGAAGAAAGAGGTAGGAATGGTTGTTGTAGAGGCCTCTACACCAAAAACAGAGTCTGCAAATCTTGTGCAGGAAGAAGAATGGGCGTTTACTACTGTCTGTAGTTTTGACCCATCTTCTCATGATCAGTGCATGTCTGCAGTAGACTCAGATGTTTGGTACTTTGACAGTGGAGCGACCAAACATATTACCTCGCAGCGAAGTTTCTTCTCTTCACTCGAGCCTGCCCCTACAGGGAATACTGTCACATGCGCCAATAACTCCTCTTATCCTGTTATGGGAGTTGGTAAGATCATTCTGACTACTGCTGATGGTAGTTCTTTCACTTTGTCAGATGCTTTATTTGTGCCAGGGATCAAAAAGAACCTGTTATCAGTTTCTGCATTAGCCAAGATTGGCTTGGTTGTGAAATTTGTTGATGACAAGTGTACAGTCCATGATCTCTCAAATGGCGATGTGATTATTGCTTCTGGCATTTTATGTCGTGGGCTGTATAAGCTCATAGACTATGAAAGATCTGTGAATGATTCGGCATGTGCAGTTCATGATTCTCAGGCTATGTCAGATGCAAAGCTTTGGCATGCATGCTTTGGTCATCTGAATTTTGCTAGTTTGTTACGCCTGCAAAAATCTGAAATGGTGTCCTCTTTGCCCAAACTTGAGGCACCTGGAAAACATGTTTGTGAAGGCTGTATTTTGGGCAAAATGCAGCGTTATAATTAGGTAGTGATGTGTGTGAACACTCTAGGGCCGGGGCACTTTTTTCCCTCTTTAGGAGGTTTTTTTCCCCCGGCTTGTATATATGCCTAATGCCCTAATGGGCTACTTATCTTTGTACATTCTCTAGTAATACATTCAGTCTTGTGTGTTGTGCTCCAAGCTTCTTCTTCTTCCTTGTGTTGTTCGCGTGCTTCCGCAGACGTCTAACTCCAACAAACATCACAAGCAAGAAGAAGAAGCTTGGATCACAACACAGAATACTAAATGTATTACCACTAGAATGTACAAAGATAATTAGCCCATTAGGGCAATAGGCGTATATACAACCCAGGGAAAAAACCTCTTGAAGAGGGAAAAAAGTGTCCCAATGATCCAAGTGTATTCACACACATCACTACCTAAATATATCAACACTTGTATGAAGTTGAAGATGAATAAAAGCTAGTTGTGGCAAACACATCTAATGAATAAAAATTGGGCAAACAAGGTGGATGTTTATGTGAGTAGATCTAGTTAATTTCTTTGACATGTTTGATTGCTTATATGTAAGTACTTATATACAAAAAAAATGTGATTTTGAACGAATGAAGAAGAATTTGTTTCATGATGATCTTTGCAAAATTTATAAATGATTGGGACTTAAATTAATGATTTGTTGAACGAAATGGTTGATAGCTCAACTTTTTGATTTGATATGTCCTAAATACCAGATTGAAATCAAATGAATTTCATGAGCATCTTGCATGAAAATTTGATAAATTTGGTTTGCTAATCTTGAAAATTATTTATAAAAGAATTTGATATGTCCTAAATAATAGATTGAAATTAAAAGAATTCCATGAGCATCTTGTGATTTGATTTTTAGGTTGTCCCATCAAGATGCTGTGCAGGTTTTGTGGGAGTCCCGAGCATTGTCCTTTAACATACTTAAAGGATAGATACACCAAACCAATGGATGAAGTTGTTACCATACATGGATCATTGAAGGAACATAAAATGTATTGAAGAAATTCAGGTAGCAATATATCATTATTGATGAAGCTCGCAAGATAAAGAATAAGAACTCATTTCCCTCTATGACAATGAGCATGATCTTTGATCTTTTGTAAACATTGGATTGAATAGATAATACACATGTGTTTTTTAGGAAATTCATGTTATTATTATCTATGCATTGCTTTACTCCTATGATTCTCTAGAATGGCTACACATTTGACAACAAATTCTGACGTGTAATTGATAACGATAGATGATGATTCTCTAACTCACTGTGACTCATCTGACAATGGAAGATATCATAGGGATAAAATCTGGCATTTTGTACTTTTTGATGTTTGACAACTGCTCTAACTACACTCAATTGCAGAAGAATTTGAAGTGTTGCCTCCATCTATATATGAAATCCTCTTGATTACCATGTTGTAAACGCTGAACTTCTACACCATAGTTGTTTCCTATCAAACTACAGCTGAAGATGATGATGGGAAGTCGCTAATGATGTGCTTCCAGTGACCAACAACTCTTTTGCTTTACAAGCATGAGCTTCCTATTGCAGGCCTTTTGCCTTTAGCATAAATCAAACTTTCCACTAAAGATTTATCCTCCCTCATGTCTTTGAATTCTTCACCATCATATTTGCTAAGTTTATGATTGACTTCAAGAGGAGTTGAAGCTTCTCTCCAATTCTCCATGTTAAACTTCTTTAATACGTTGAGAAGATACCTTTCTTGTGATACATATATTCCATGATCTGCATAAGTGACTTCCATTCCAAGAAAATATGACAATTCTCCTAGATCACTTATCTTGCATTCCTTCTCAAGTAACCTCTATACTTCCTTGATTCCTCCATTTGAGGTATGTGTGATTATAATTTCATCTACATAAATGCAAATGTAGATTATACCTTCTTTTGTTCTTTTGATAAGTAGACTTGCATCTACCTTTGAACTTTGATATCCAAGATCATTGAGATACTTCACAAGCCTATAGTTCCAAGCTCTTGGAGCTTGCTTTAACACATAGAGTGCTCCTCTCAATCTGCAAAGAAAATTTGGATACCTAAAATTTGCAAATCCTTGTGGTTGCTCCATATATACTTCATCAGATATATATCAATTCATAAATGCATTCTTTATGTTTTAGTGAATAAACCCAAGTGTGCATAGTGAAGTCATATACTATCAAGAAGAAGTAACATGACCCACTTGTGACAGTGTATGCATAGGACCACAACGATCGGCATGAAATAGCGCTAATTGTTTAGATGAGGAAATGGATGCTTCAATAGGCAAAGGGGTAAATGTCTGCTTAGCATATACTTAGAGGTTCAACTCAATTGGTGTGTCGAAATCTAAAAGTCTACACTTGTGTAATGATTTTGATGCTCTATCTTTGGAATAGTCATAGATATTTCCTTATTTTTCTTCTTGAAGCTATATTTTTCTATGTGTCCAGGCTTGCCACAAAATTTCTGAGTAAACTTGTCCTTGCCCTTGTCTTTAGACTCTTGAGTGCCTTCTTGAACTTTATTTTTGTTGAAAGTAACTTTGGCCTTCATAGCTATTTCTTGTGTAGTTTGAATCTTTTTCCTAGAGTCATGAAGAAGCAAAATTCTTCTTACTTCTTCCCAAGTGAGTTCTAACCTCTTTTGTAAAGAGTGGTCACAAAAGTTTCATAAGATCTAGGAAGCTTGTTAAGCACTCTAATGGCCATGTCTTCTCTTCATATATTTCAGCTACAAAGTGCTAATTTCTTTGATAATCTTCAAATTGTGCTATCACCTTTGTGATGGTGTCTTGTGGATGAATAGAGAAATTGTGGAACTCGGCCTCTAAAGCATAAATCTTTGAAGGAGTTCTATCTACATATAGACTTTCTAGTGTGTCCCAAGAATCTTTGGAAGTCTTAGAGGCAATGATATGGAGCTTTGTCAATTCATCACATGCTAAAAGAATTTTACCTAATGCTCTTTTGTCCTTGACATTCCAAATTTTCCAAGACTTTAAATCTTTGACTCTATCTCGCTCAAGTTCTAAACCATCAACAAGTTCATGGAGAAGATTCATGTACAAGTATGCACGCATGATATCTTTTCATATATTATGGTTATGGCCATCTAAGCATTCTGACTTAGACATAAACATGGGCATAAGGGAGGGTAAATAACCTGACATGAATCAAGAACTTGCTTCTTTCTTTGACATGGTAGAACTTGGGGTGGGGGGGGGGGGGGCTTAGAGTAGCCCTACACTTGATGAGTACACCTTGGGGAAGGGTCTTAGAGTAGCCCTACATGCACTAAAAGAGACACACTTGGTGGCTTGGACTACCCTTCCAAAGCACACACACTTAGAGTTGTTTTATATTTGCTTCAGTTACAAAATATTTATGGAACTTGGTACCAAAGATGTGCAAAAGTTGGGGTGTCCTTGAGGAGAAAACAAAGTGATCCTTTACAAAGTGGGTACTTGAGCATTTGGACTATCAATTGATATGCCAAAGACTAGTTTTGGTACCCTGTCAAGGTTCAAAATGAGAGTATGCTTTAGTGAAGATCCTCCATTATATGCGAACTCTATTTAGTTTGAAACCACTTGTTAATAATAAAGAAAAGCACTAAAGTTGAGTCCCTAAACATTCATGTGGCGTTCTATAATTCAAATTGTGAATGGCCATAGCTAACGTAAGCACTGATGTGGAAGACCTCTTGCCTTACAGAGATCTTACTCAAAATAGAAATTCACATGGGACCATAGTATTCTATTGCCATATAAGTCTGAGGCTAAGTTCATTCACCTCATTATCTCTCTTTCTTCCTCAGATGGTGCAAGAGAATTTTCCTTCACACTCGCTATATGAGATATAGTTTGTGAGAAAAATTGGCGATAATGTTAGCTATGAGCTCAAGGTGATAATGTAACAGAGACAAAGATACAACCTTCCTCTCTCTCTCTCCCTCCATGTCTCTTTGTTTCTCTCTCTCTCTCTCTCGCTCTCTCTCTCTTTGTCTCTCTCTCTATTCATAAGAGAGAAGTCGATCTGTTCTATTTTTTGATTCAGTGAGAAAAGTGATTCTAACATGTTTTAGAAAATTGCGCTTTGTCTTTCTTTCTATGTCTCTCTCTCTATCTCTCTCTCTCTTTGGGAGATAGTGCTAGCACAATAGTTCTCTATATATGATGCAACTCATGTGCCTTCATAGTACTCACTATCTATTTCTGTAGAAGGAGATCCATTCCTCATGAAGAGATCAGGTGCAAATATGTTGCTCACATCATTAGTTCTTACTCATGTGGCATGCTTAAGAGTGCATGTTGGTAGAGAGTGTGTGTGCTCATCACACTCTCTCTCTATTCAAGTTTCCCCTTCATCCTTTGTTGATGTTCTCCTACGTGGGCACATATGCCAAACTGATCTCTCTAGTAGATAATCTCTCCCTGACATAATGATAATGCACCTCAATGTAATTAATTGGAGCATGAAATATAGGGTTCCTCGCAACTTCCAATGCGCTCTAGCTATTAGTGAAGATGGTGGTGGCAGAAGATTGACCAACACCCAAATCAGCCATAAGGAATTTGAGCCACACACACACTCAACAATCGCTGTGAAATCTGCCCTATAATCAACCTCAGAACTCGAAGTGGCCACAGTAGGCTACTTCTTGCTCAACCAAGATGTGCATGAGCTACCAAGCATAAAGCAAAAACCACTAGTGGACACATGAGTTTCATAGAAATCAGCTAAGTCAAAGTCAAAAAAACCATGCAAATCTGGTGGTAATGATCCCCCCTTGGGATAAAACAACTCAAGTAGTCGGGTACCACTCAAGTAGCGAAAGATGCGCTTAACCGCTTACCAATGCTTGACACCTAGGCAATGAATAAACTTGCTCATCTCTAAGACAACAAACTGAATATCTGGCTGAGTAATGCATAATTAAATCAAGCATTCAACAACTTGCTGATAGAGAACAACATCAAATGCATCTCGAGCATCATGAAAACTCAATCGTAAACATGTCTCCATAGAGTGGCAATAGGTTTACAGTCTTCAAGGCCAAAACAGTGCAATAATGTGTTGTTCTAGAGAAAAGAGGCAAAAAAGAGGAGCCCAGAATTTTCAAACTAATACGCATTAATTTCTTCTTCAAAATAAGCCATGTAATTGCACTAGAGGAGACCTCTAGATGCATAAGCCCAAATCATTGTAATATATTCCTTGTAAAATAGTAGAAAGTTAGAGATTAGTCAATAAAGTGTCGGTCTCATGTGTGAAAGGACCATTTTTTAGGGCACATGTATATAAGTCACTTTGTGACTCTTTGTAAGCACTTTTTGCCATTGTGAAGAAGGAGAACTAGAATTTTGAATTTGCTTCTTTTCTGCTGATTTTCATCTTCTCTATGATCTTTTGTGTGTGTGTGTGAAGCTTGGAATGAGTGTGTAGGACTGTTGTCTACCCCTCCCCATCACTTTTGAATGACTGTATTGTGTGTGTGAACCAATACGAGTTGTGGAGTGAGTGTAGGTGTTTCCTGCCATTCATTGTTTTGGCCATAACTTGAAGAGCGGTTGTCAGGTTCAAATGAAAGTACCAACAGTAGACGCAATCTCATCGAGAGCTTTGAGAAAGAACCCGCTATTGGCTATATTCAGAGTTCGGAGTTGGGAGAAACAATCGAATTTGTATTTATTATTGTAAGTGGTATCACGGCAGACATTTCCAGAGATTGAGTGAGTTGGAGAGGTAGGTTAGTCCTTTCTCATGCATTATAGCTGAACCACTTCACTTTCCATCACGTGTTCACATGTCCTCATACACTTGGTTTAAGTGGTTCTTCAGATTGATAATTAAACGTGTGTCAATCCACCACTATACACACTTGTGGGGCAAATGAGATTTAGTCTCTTTGACACAAGTCCCTAAGACCTCGTGACTTAGGTACACACGTTTGTGGTGCCATTGTTGGGGAGCAAACTCAGCCAAGGTGCTTTCGTGATGGTTATAGTTCTGGAGTGAAGGAATCGTACTTGTAGGAGTGAATTCGTTTAGTAGCAAGTAGTCAGACACTTCAACACTTGTTACTTCACATCCCTTAGGTGTGTGTAATGAGCTTTTAGGTTTAGGGTTAGGAGTGAAGGAGAGAAGGAAGAGTTAGGGTTAGGTCAAGGAGAGAAGAGGAGTAGGAGTAAGTTGAAATCACCAAGAAAAATCCCAAAAAAGATTGCCAAATTAGTGTAGAATAGGCTTCACGCATCACAAACTATAAAAAAACCAAAAAATTTTAGTTCATTTGACACTTACTTAGGAGTTGGTATCGTGTGCAGACAGCAATCGGTATCATCGATGTGGTGTCGCACTAGGTTAGCTAAAGAAAGGAGTTAGGAGCACACATTTGGGTTGAGACACACTAGAAGGTAAGCCACATAAGTTTTTGATAACAAAACTCAATTCATAAGGACCACCACACCTGATTAAACGCGTTTTTGGTATCACGGGGTGGGACAGAGAGATTGGAGAGATCCTTTGAGTGAGACAGAGGGTCAAGAGTGAAGAGGGGTGAGAGTTAAGCACATTGGTACAAAAATGCTTTTGATTTGAGCGATTTTGGCTGTAGTATCACGATCTGCTGAGTTTTGGTATCACGATACCAAAATTCCCTAGTATCGCGATACTCGTCGAGTATCGTATCGTCACATACCACTTGAGGTATCGTGATACCATTTTTGGTATCATATCATCAAGTTGGTATCGTGATTGCGATCTTCCAGTGGTATCGTATCGCAATCCACTTGGTATCGTATCATCGACTGAGCGGTATCGTATTGCACACAATACTGGTATCGTATCGTTTGAACTCCATAGTATCGTATCATGAGGAATTCTAGTATCTTTACACCAATAAGGGTAGTGGCAGAACCATCTCCCATGGACGTCACATTTCAAGGGAGTGCCACGAAGATCCTTAACAAGGAAGAAGAAAGCGAAGAACATGAAGTATAACTATAGATAAGGCAACCTCATAACAAAACCATACATGTGGAACAAGGAAAGGATGTAAGAACGGGAGAAGCTCCACGCATCCCAAAAACTTGGTTAAATGTGGACATCGCTCAGCTCAAGCCAGTGGTGCAACACATGATCAAAACTCCCATGGACACGCAACAGTTAATGCTTCAGGCTGATGCTGACTATGATAGGGCAATGCAGGAAAAATCTCAATTCCAAGAGATAGGTGAGAATCTCTCTACCCAATTGATTCAAGCACAAAAGAGTATAGTAGAGAAGAGACAACAGTCCAAGAGGCCAAGCAGCAATGCAACACACTAGAAACAGAAAATAAAAAACTTAAAGACCAATTAAAGGTTTTACAAAGTAAATATGAGGATTGCGAAGCTGAAAGGGCCAAAATGAACAATAGAAGCAAGATCCTTGAAACACAAATTAAAGTATACAAGGATGAAGCAGATAACCTCCGTAACAGGAACAAAGAGCTAATGAAAGCACTACTATGCAATCAACCAATAGAAGCTCCTGAAGGGACAGAGAAAGACACACGAGCATTGGAAGAAAGGATAAAAAAATATGAAGACCAGCTTAAGCAGGAGCAAGCAATCATAGCACATTGGGAGAAAAAGTACATGGATGACACAACAGAACTGAGAAGGAAGTGGAAGGTTGCAGATAATAAATATGTTGAGCAATGCAATGAAGATGCAAATCAACTCGTGGTCATCGGAGAGGAGCTCCTCAAAAACAAAGAAACGATTTTGAAAGCCACCGAAGAGATCAAAGAGAAATATGAATTAATAAAGCAATTGTAGGATCAGTTAGCACAAAAGGTAACAAAGGGGACACCAGTAGTTCCACACTCCACATCGGCTACTGAGGAGAATGAGGTATGTCCTCTTTCTCCCCCCTTACATCATTCACCGATAAGGGAGGAAACGGAGATCCACTCTGAAAGACGTCATCGGGATATTACAAAACTAGGCCGGCACGAGCGGGCACCACTGGTGTCCCAACTTACTAAAGATTTTGAAGATCAAGTAGTCTAGGTCATGAAGGAAGCAAAGATCGAAAGCAAAAATCTAGAACAGGTAATGAAACCATTCAATGTACTATATGGATTACTTAAAGAGAAAACACGCCAATATATAAAGAACACAACAAATAAAGAGCCAGATAGCAACCTCTAGTTTAGCATGCAAACATTCACCTACACACAAGAGGAATTTGACAAAGCTTAGCCTATATGGAGGAGAAAAGTTTTGGAGAAGAACCCTACAGTACGGGTACAATGGGAATCATCACCGTATATACTCCAAGTGAATCCATCTTTTTTCCCAGTACCCAGACGATGCTCATGAACACAATTTTGGGAAGGACAGCATCAGGGAAGCATAAATAACCAGTGGCTCAACTATCCACTATTGCGAAGTCCACCTCGTAACTATCTACCGATCGAAGAATACATGGTTAAAACCATGGAATTTTGGATTTCTCGCTATGCAACTGTACCAGATTTGGCAGTCAAGATGACTAATAAGATTTTGAGCATGTTACTTACGGTCATCAAAGTGTTCCAGCATGCCCAATATACCTTTTTGGACTTCATCAACATTAATCAGGGATCAGATGCCCTCATTTTTATCTATCAACCATACCTAGCCGATTTACGCTCATGGCCATATACTCAAGGCTTATGTTTTTGCCAAGTACATACATGCAGACTTTTGAAGAGGCATTTTTCACAGGTTTCTTTGAAATAGATTCAGAAGTTTTTGCACGACTGGTGGCCTACGAAGTAAGTTTCTTCGTGGATCATAGACATGCACCAGATAACGGGGTAAAGTCAACTCAATGGAAGGAACTAATGATATGTCAAGCCAATCTGCTGAATCAACGAGAGCAGCAAGTCATCCAGACATACACTCGTCACCACAAAAAGCCTCTCGTGGACGACAGAGTTCAGGAGGAGGGATGTGTGGAAGGGGAATCGAGCAAAAAGAAAAGAAGAAGAAGATCAAAGAGTAAAAAGGCTCAGTAAAGAACAAAGTCTATGAAGAAAAAGAACCACTCTCTGCCCAAAGCCCCATAGGGGCACACATCAGGCGACAAGACCAAAGAACCAGGTCCTCAGGAGTGGAATTAAAGAAAGATAACAACCAGGACATTTCATGGGAGGTTGCACACAACTTCCTCATCCACCAAGAGAAGGCGATGAAGCCAAACAAGTCGAGGAGAGAGACAACACACAAAGGACTCTTCATCGGATAAGATAACCAATTGTCTGAAGGTCCTAGTTGCCTCCTCGTCCATTGGAAGTGTGCGGTGGAAGAAAGTAAATAGGCTCCAAGAAACACAGCAGGGTCAGATGTGTGAAGACAAAGACATCAGAAGACCAAAAGTTAGAAAGAGGCAGAGGCTGAGAAGTTGAAGCGGGTGACTAAGAACATCACATTCTTAGCCATTGATGGCGTGCGTGGCAGTCCAACTTAATACAGCAACCCAGACGTGTGATATAAGGAATGCCAAGGGGCTCAAAGAAAGAAAGGATTAACTTCGGATAAAGTAACAAATTTTTTTATAGTCCTTATTATTTCTTCGACCACTGGGTGCGTGTATTCAAGAGCCATAAGCAAGTTGCAGACAAAATAGACAAAGCTTGTCAAGGGACGATAGAGACAAAGAGGGGGAGAAGGTTGCAAAGGAAAGAGGCACAAAAGAGGAGCCCCAAAATTTCAAACTAATGGTCACATTTTTCTTTTTCAAAATCCTAGGAAATTCCCTCAAAAGCTATGTAAATGCACTAGAGGAGTCCTCTAGGTGCATAATCCCAAATCATTGTAATATATTTCTTGTAAAATAGTAGGAAATTAGAGATTAGTCAATAAAGTGCCGGTCACTTGTGTGAAAGGACCATTTTTAGGGCACATGTATATAAGTCACTTTGTGACTCTTTGTAAAGACTTTTTGCCATTGTGAAGAAGGAGAGCTCCAGAATTTCGAATTTGCTTCTTTCTTGTAGATTTTCATCTTCTCTATGATCTTTTGTGTGTGTGTGAAGCTTGGAATGAGTGTGTAGGACTGTTATCTACCCCTCCCCATCACTTTTGAGCTATTGTAGTGTGTGTGTGAGCAAGTACGAGTTGTGGAGTGAGTGTGTGTGTGTTTCTGGCCATTCACTATTTTGGTCATAACTTGAAGAGCGGTTGTCAGATTCGAGTGAAAATACTATCAATAGATGTGTCTTGTCGAGAGCTTCAAAAGAAACTTAGTATCGGCCATATTGGGAGTTTCCAGCTGGGAGAAACATTAGAATTTGTATATACTACTGTAAGTGGTATCGCGGCAGAGACTTTCAGAGATTAAGTGAGTTGGAGAGGTAGTTTAGTCTTTTCTCATGCATTTTAGCTGAACCATTTCATTGTCCATCATGTGCGCATTCATCCTCATACACTTGGTTAGGTCGGTTCTTCAAATTGATAATTAAGCGTGTGTCAATCCACCACTATACGCACTCGTGTGGCAAACGAGATTTAGTCTCTTTGACACAAGTCCCTAAGATCTAGTGACTTAGGTATACAACCTACAAAATGGATATGGAGACCCAAGAGCAGCAAGGATAGCAACAACGGATTCAAAAAGATTCCAATTGCACACATGAAGAATCAAATGCACCTAAAGTATGCATGACAGGGCCACATTACGAGGCCATGCATTTGCCACATGATGTACGTAACAAAACTAGTGGTGCATGTTCCCCACTTGGGAATAGATCATAGATTCTACTTCCATAGGAATGGACCTACTATGTAAATAAATAAATACTTCGGCTACACAAATTCTTGTTTTTTTTCAGGAATAAAAATGAAAAATGTGTGGTAAGAGATCTTACTTATGTAAGCAAGGGGAAACAGAGTGGCACAATGAACCACATGTCATTACAACACTCATCACTAACAGCATGCCTTCTATAGGAAGCTAATGCTCTTTTCATTACAAGTGCATATGGCTTCTGAGGATTCTAAAGTGACCATTCAAGAGGAGGTGCTGGAATTTCCCCTACAGAGCATGACTAAGGCAAAAGGTCACTGGTTTAGAGAAGATCAACCTGTCGGAGACTACTTGTTCTTGGTGATAATCAAAATCATGGACACTGACCATCAGTTCCCAATAATGTCCCAAGACTTCAAAGTAGTGCATGAACTTCCATCAACGATGGACATTATGAAGAAAGCTCGCATCCAAAAGTACTTTGAACTTCCGATATACAAACCAGATTTCCAGCATTGCACATAAGTCATGAGCACCTTACAACCGGCTCTACATGATCCATTAGTACCTGAAGCTAGAGTCCTAGATGCAGCCGGAGAGTGGGTCATCATACAATTTAGCCACGACCTAATTTAAGAAGCTTTTGGATGGGAAAAGGACGGAAATACAATTTTGAAAGAGGAAAGCCGAGGAGCGAAGACCAGAACATTCACAGATATTAATCCCATTGACATAGAAGAGGAAGTCAGACTCATTCATCAGCACTTTTGCTTTCCCAACATGCACAGATATATTGCTCCACAGAATATTATAGTGCAAACGTTGTTCCATGCAATCAAACAAATCAAGAATCAAGTTAATATGACTCCATACATTCAAGAACGGCTCTTTGAGGCAAAGAAACAGTGGAATCATAAGAAGGTCCTAAATGGGAGCATTGCCTTAACAATACTGATCTATCATGCTTTGGGCGTTAGAGAACATCTGGAAGAGATGCCATCATCAGAAGCAATGGCGAAGTATGCAAAGATTGCTGAAGTTCCAAGGAAGAAAAAGAAATCAAGATCGTAGAAGATGCTGAAATGAGCTTCAAACCAAGAATGAGAGGTACCAAAAGGCTACAGGAAATTATGCAGATAGAGGCCGAAGCTCCAGCTACAAAGAAAGCACATGTACTTCCAAGGACTAGGCTTGAAGAAAATCCACTATTACGGAGGACGAATTAACAAAAGCAATGGAAGCTACTCACCAGTATATTGAAGGACAGGTAAATCTCTCGGTGCAAGGGCATCACTACAAACAAGCCCATCAAGACTTTGAACAAAGAAAAAGGTTGACCAAAGTTCATAGGTACAGAGAATTGGCATTGGTGAATTCTAGTTCATCATCTGACACAATCGAAGAACAAGAAACATTGTTACTAAATGTGGATATTAGCAGTGATTCAAGAGACGATGGTCAATGAGAAGAATTAAATCAAGTAAACGATGACTTTGGCATGGAAGGCACAAAGAGAGATCAGACGCCTGATAACAACATCAAGGACACCACAAGGAAGGAGGCATCTCAAGAAGGAGTCCATATTATCAAATTGAATGAAGCATCCAACATCCAGATCAAAGAGACTATTCTAGCGGGAGACGTCGGAATGAAGATACCTAAGGAAGAAAAGGTAGAAAACACAGTCGAAGAATCAGAACCCTTCACACCAATAAGGGTAGTGGAAGAACCCTCTCCGATGGATGTCACATTTCAAGGAAGTGCCACCAAATCGAGCAATAAGGAAGAGGAGAGAAGAGACCACAAAGTACAACTCCAAATAAGGCAACCGCATGGCGAGACAATACATGTGGAACAAGGAAAAGACATACGAATGGGGGAAGAGCCAAGAATCCCCAAAACTTGGTTGAACGTGGATGTAGCTCAGCTCAAGCCAGTAGTACAACACATGATACAAACTGCCATGGATACTCAACAGCTAATGCTTGAGGCTGATGCAGATTATGACAAAGCAATGAGGGAGAAGAATCAATTCCAAGAAATAGGTGAGAATTTATCTGCCAAATTAATTCAAGCACAAAAGATAATATTAGAGAAGGAGGCAAAAACCAACGAGGCCAAGAAGCAATATGCCCCACTAGAAACGGAAAATCAAAAGCTGCAAGACCAACTGAAAGCACTACAAATCAGGTATGAGGCTAGCGAAGCAAACAAGGCACGAATAAATACTAGAAGTAAAATCCTTGAATCTCAAATCAAGGTATACATGGATGAAGCAGATAACCTATGGAATAGGAACAAGGAGTTGATGACAACCCTATTATGCAACCAACTAATAGAAGCTCTTGACATGACAAAAAACAACACAAAAGCACTAGAAGAGTGAATAGCAAAGTATGAAGATCAGCTGAAGTAGGAGCAAGCCATCATAGCACAATGGGAGAAGATATATATGGACCACACCGCGGAGCCTAGAAAGAAATGGAAGATGGTAGAAAATTTATATATAGTACAATGCAATGAAGATGTTGATCAACTTGCTGCCATAGGAGAGAGCTCCTCAAAAACAAGGAAACGATTATGAGAGCCACCGAAGAAATTAAAGAGAAGGATGAATTGATAAAGCAATTGAAAGATCAATTAGCACCGCACGTAAATGAGGGGACACCAGTAGTTCCACACTCTAGAGCGGCTACTGAGGAGACTGAGGTACGTCCTCTTTCTCCCCCCCTACATCATTCATCGATAAGGGAGGAAATGGAGACCAACACTGAAAGACATACTCGGGCTATTGCAGAAGTAAGACGAAATGAGCGGGCACTACTAGTGTCCCAACTTACTGAAGATTTTGAAGAACAAGTTTATAAATTCATGAAAGAAGCAAAGATTGAAAGCAGAAATCTAGAATAGGTAATAAAACCTTTCAATGTACCGTATGGATTACTCAAAGAACAAACACGATAGTACATAAAGACCACAACAAATAAAGAGCCAGTTAGCAACCTACAGTTCAGTATGCAAACATTTACCTATACACAAGAGGAATTTGACAAAGCGGATCCTATCTGGAGGAGAAAAATTTTGAAGAAGAATCCTACACTACGGGTACACTGGGAATCAGCACCATATATACTTCAAGTCAATCCATCTCTTTGCCCAGTACCCAGAAGACACTCCTGGATGCAATTTTGGGAAGGACAGTGCTCGGGAAGCATAAATAATCAATGGATCAACTATCCATTACTGCCAAGTCCACCTTGTAATTACTTACCAATCGAAGAGTATATGGTTAAAACCATAGAATTTGGGATTTCCAGATATGCAGTTGTACCAGATTTAGCCATCAAGATGAATAAAAAAAATTTGAGTATATTACTTACTTTAATAAAGGTGTTTCAGCATGCGCAGTATAAATTTTTGAACTTCATTGGCATTAACGAGGGATCAGATGCCCTCGTTTTTTATTTATCAACTATACCTAGTCGATTAACACTCATGGCTATCTACTCAAGATTAATGTTTTTGCCAAGTACATATATGCAAATGTTTGAAGAGGCATTTTTTATAGGGTCTTTTGAAATTGATTCAAAGTTTAGGAGGAGGGACGTGTAGAAGGGGAATCGAGCAAAAAAAGAAGAAGAAAGAGATCAAAGAATAAAATCGCTCAGTGAAGAACAAAAGCTTATAAAGAAAGGAACAATCCTCTGCCCAAAGCCCCGCAGGGGCACGCATCAGGTGACAACACCAAAGAACCAGGTCCTGAGGATTGGAGATAAAGTAAGATAACAACCAGGACATTTCATGGGAGGTTGCACACAGCTTCCTCATCCACCAAGTGCAGGTGGTGAAGGAAAGAGAGACAATACACAAAGGATTCTTCATCGGATCAGATAACCAGTTGTCTGAAGGTCCTAACTGTCTCCTTGTCCACAGGATGCATGCGATGGAAAGAAATGAATCAGGTCCCTGAGAATGACAAAGAATATTTAAGAATATGACCTTTAAAACGTAATGCTCACTTAGAAGGGAGCAAAAGCTCGCAGAGTAAGGTGTGCGGTGGAAAAAAGTAAACACGCTCCAGCCAATACAACAAGGTCAGATGTGTGAAGAAAAAGACATATTAGAAGACCAAAAGTTAGAAAGAGGCAGAGGCTGAGAAGTTGAAGTGGGTGACTAAGAATATCACATTCATAGCCACTGATGGCGTGCGTGGCAACAACCCAGATTTAATACAACAGCCCAAATTTATGAACGTATGGAATACCAAGGGGATTATAGAAGCAAAGGACTAATCTCAGACAAAGTAACAAATTGTCTAACAAACCTTATCGCTTCTTCGACCACTAGGTGCATGTATTCAGGAGCCATAGACACGATGCAAACAAAAAGCAAATCCTATCAAGGGACGATAGAGACAAAGAGGGGGAGAGTGTTGCAGAGAAAAGAGGCACAAAAGAGGAGCCCAAAATTTCCAAATTAATAGGCATAAATTTCTTCTTCAAAATCCTAGGAAATTCCCTCGAAGCCATGTAATTGCACTAGAGGAGTCCTCTAGATGCATAAGTCCAAATCATTGTAATATATTCCTTGTAAAATAGTAGAAAGTTAGAGATTAGTCAATAAAGTGCCGGTCTCATGTGTGAAAGGACCATTTTTTAGGGCAGATGTATATAAGTCACTTTGTTACTCTTTGTAAGCACTTTTTGCCATTGTGAAGAAGGAGAACTAAAATTTCGAATTTGCTTCTTTCCTGCTGATTTTCATCTTCTCTATGATCATTTGTGTGTGTGTGAATCTTGGAATCAGTGTGGTGGAATGTTGTCTACCCCTCCCCATCACTTTTGAATGACTGTAGTGTGTGTGTGAACCAATACGAGTTGTGGAGTGAGTGTAGGTTTTCCCACCATTCACTATTTTGGCCATAACTTGAAGAGCGATTGTCAGATTCAAGTGAAAATACTAGGAATAGATGCGTCTCCTCAAGAGCTTCGAAATGAACCTGCTATTGCCGATATTCGGCATTCAGAGCTAGGAGAAACATTCAAATTTGTATTTACCATTGTAAGTGGTATCGCGGCAGACATTTCCAGAGATTGAGTGAGTTAGAGAGGTAGGTTAGTCCTTTCTCATGCATTATAGCTGAACCACTTCACTTTCCATCATGTGTGCACATGTCCTCATACACGTGGTTTAAGTGTTTCTTCGGATTGATAATTAAATGTGTGTCAATCCACCTTTCACTTGTGGGACAAATGAGATTTAGTCTCTTTGACACAAGTCCCATGAGACCTCGTGACTTAGGTATACGTGTTGATATATTTTGTTTGATACAAAACTATTCTACCATCAACTTGCATAGATTGAATGCCCAAATGATGATGCAAATGCCCCAAATCAGACATCTCAAATGAGGCATGCAAATCAGCCTTGAAATCAGCAATGTGCTTCTCATGAGGACCAGTGAGCAGCATGTCATCAACATACATAACAATGATCAGAAGCACATCATTAGGCATGCTTAACATATAAGGCGCTTTCAGTTTGACTATTCTCAAAACCATGTGCAATCAAATAGGCATGTATCTTTTCATACCAAGCATGTGGTGCTTGCTTTAAACCATATAATCCCTTCTTTAACCTGTACACCTGGTTTTCATGTCCTTTCTGCACAAATCCACGAGGCTAAAAAACATACACTTCTTCATGCAAGTCACCATTCAGAAATGTCATTTTAATGTCCAGCTGATGTACATTCCAACCATGATGAGCTGCAAGTGCACAGATGCTACGAACAGTAGTCATTCGGCAACTAGGTGCAAAGATTTCATCAAAACCAATGCCTCTTTCTTGTGCATAGCCCTTTGCAACAAGGCTAGCCTTATACCTATCAACTATTCCATCAGGTTTACTCTTTACTTTGTATACCCACTTAGTGCCAATGGCCTTCCTACCAGGAGGCAAGTCACATAAAGGCTAGGTACCATTTTTCATGATAGCACTATACTCAGATTGCATTGCAGCCATCCAGTGTTCAGAATTTTGTGCTTCATCAAACGAAACAGGTTCATTCTCATCACAAAGACTAGAGGCAGCCATAGCATAGCAATCTGATGCAAAAAAGGCAGTATGAGAGCTTGAACAAGTATGATATGACAGAGGTGCATCTAATTTGCTGTCACACAAATTCTGCACTAGCCATTTTGGCATACTTTTTGCCTCCTCAATATCACCTCTCTCATCAACAAGTGCATCATGTAAATCTGTATCACAAATGGAATGATCTAGATCATCACTTGAAACTTGCAAAGGTTGAGATGTTGCCTCATTGGGACCAGCACTAGACTATCCACCTTTAAAAAGAGGCAGCAAAGTATCATACATCTTTGGAGCTAACAGATGTCTCCTTCATACATGAAAGTAAAGGCTAAATAGCATCTTCCACAAAAACCACATCATGGCTAATCAAAATGTATGTAGTCTATGGATGATACAGACGATAGCCTTTGCTTTCATAACTGTACCCAACAAAAATACATTTTACTACTTAATCATCCAATTTCCTACGATGTTGTTCAGGCACTAATGCATATCCCAGACAACCAAAAACAAGCAAATGAGCAACAAATAGCTTGCGACCATGCCAAGCCTGATATGGAGTGATAGATGACAATGCTTTAGTGGGACACCTATTAAGTACATATGTTGCACATATGATAGCCTCAAGCCAAAAACTATGTGGTAAAGCCTGACTCTTGACCATACACCTTGCCATCTCCATGAGTGACCTATTCTTTCGTTCAACAACTCCATTCTATTGAGATATATACGGCACTCTACACTGATGTCTTATCCCACGTTCAACCAAAAATGCAATAAATTCAAAAGATATATATTCCCCCCCTCGATCAGAATGCAGGGTGCCCATTTTACATGCTGACAGATTTTTAGCCTAAAACTAAAACCTGTTTGAAGCACATGAACAATTTGGACTTTGCTTTGAGTGGATATACCCATGCATGCCTGGAAAAACCATCAATGAAAGTCACGAAGTAAAGATATTTTCCAAAAGAAGGTGTGTGCATAGGACCACCTACATCACTATGTACAAGCTGCAATTTTTGACTAGCCTGAACTCAACCATCTTTTTGAAAGGAGGAATGCTGCATTTTGACCAAAATACAGCCTTCACAGACATGTTTTCTGGGTGCTTCAAGTTTGGACAAAGAGAAGACCATTTCAGATTTCTACAGGCATAGAAAACTAGCAAAATTCAGATGACCAAAGCGTGCATGTCAAAGCTTTGCATCTGACATAGCATGAGAATCATCTACTACACATGCTGAAACATTCATAGATTTTCATAGTCTATGAGCTTATACAGCCCACGACATAAAATGCCAGAAGTAATAATCATGTCGCAATTTGACAGATCATGAACTCTACATCTATCATCAACAAAATTTGCAACCAAGACAATCTTGGCTAATGCAAAAAATGATAATAGATTTTTCTTGATCGTTCACACAACTAAAGCATCTAACAAAGTGAAAGAACTACCATCAGTAGTAGGGGCAAGCTTGAGTGCAGTGAAGAAACTGCGCTACGAGGTAATATGTTTGGTTGTCCCACTATCAAAGTACCAAACATCTAAGTCTACTACATACATACACTATTCAGGAGAAGATGGGTGAAAACTGCAAACAATAGTAAATGCCCATTCTTCATTTTGCACAAGATTAGCAGACTCTATTTTTGGTGTAGAGGCCTCTACAATAACCATTCCAACCTCTTTTTTCTTTGCCTCTTTTCAGCTAGTTCTGGAGAGTTCTTTATAACATGATCATTTCCTTTACATTACTTATAAAAGAATTTCTGCTTTTATGATTTCTTTTCAACTTTGTCTTCCTTCTTTGAATGTGCAGCATTTGCAGATTTCTGCTTACTAGTAGATGAGCTTCATTTTCCTTTGTCCTTTTGACTAGCCAAGAAAGCTTGATCTGCAAGATACATAATGGACCTCTTTGACAAACAAGGCTACCAATGCATGTGCTTGAGCATCTCTGCCATCCCAAAAAATTTGTTGTGCAGTAGGTGCACTAGAAGCCATAGCACAAATAAGAATCTGAAGAATATCAGCATCTTCAATGCCATCTGCATCAGCTTCAATACCTCTATTTGCAATTGTAATAGGATGTTTTTCAACACCCTACACAATGTTCCAGGGTCCTTTTGCAACAAATACATGTCGCATCATATAAGCCCACAATGGGTAATTGGTACTGTCCAACTTATTCTCAACAACCAACATACGGAATACATCACTACTTTCAACCATGGCCATTGACTAAAATACCTTGATGCAGAAAAAGGATTGTATCTGAAAAAGTTGAACAGAACTACCCCTGACGAGTTCTTCTAGACTTTGAGATGCTTATACTAGCGAACTGAAACCTGTATATATCTTTGGCACAAAAAGATGAAATAGCATGCACAAGCACTGTGATAGTGTTTTCGGGGGTGTCAATGACACCTGAGATGAAGCGACAACCTCCTCTGATACCAATTGTTGGAGTTAGATATCTGCGGAAGCATGTGAACAACACAAGGAAGAAGAAGAAGCTTCACAACACACAATACTAAAAAATGTATTACCACTAGAATGTACAAAGATAAGTAACATGTTAGGGCTATAGGCATATATACAAGTCGAGAGAGAAAAACCTCTTAAAGAGGAAAAAAAGTGCACCGGTGATCCTAGTGTGTTCACACACATCACTACCTAAATATATCAACACATATATATATATATATATATATATATATATATATATATATATATATATATATATATATATATATATATATATATATATATATATATATATATGTGTGTGTGTGTGTGTGTGTCTATGTATATGTACGTACATGTATATATTTGATACATTATGTATATATGTGTGCATAGGCATGTGTGTATGTACATATGTATATGTACATATATGTATGTATGTACGTAACGTGTGTATGCAGATGTAGATAACTGTATATGTTTGTATATGTTATGTAGGCATATATGCGTGCATATAGACCGTCAACACACATAGACAAATAAAAAAGCATACGTACATAAATACATGCATACATACATATAATTA
Organism: Ceratopteris richardii; assembly: GCA_020310875.1. NCBI lineage: Eukaryota > Viridiplantae > Streptophyta > Polypodiopsida > Polypodiales > Pteridaceae > Ceratopteris > Ceratopteris richardii. The sequence goes on from CM035434.1 coordinate 114,769,035, forward strand.
ATATATATATATATATATATATATATATATATATATATATATATATATGTATGTATGTAGTATGTTATGTGTGTATGTATATGTAGGTAGATGTATATGTGTTAATATGTTATGTAGGTATGTGTTTGTGGAATGCACACACATATGTTATGTAGGTGTGTGTGTGTGTGCGCGCGCGGGCGTGCGTAGATTATGTACAGAAAGAGAAAAAAACTTAACTACTTATAGTGTGTATAAAATGTAATGTATAGAACTAGAGAGAGAGAGACTAATCTCAAATACCTATAATGCTAAAACATTCTACAACTATATAGACATACGTGGTAGAAAAGAGTGAGTAAGATCGACTATCATAATGTAAGAATGATATGATTCAAAACACGGGAAAAACATTTGGTGTCGTTATGGTCAATCACATCAATGATATCGATGTTGCATTTTTTCTTGTTAATGTTTTTTCTTGTTAATGTATAATCATGATTTTTCTTGCTGATTAATACGAGAAAAATATGAATATCATCGATGATTGTACTTATCAAGTACACAATACAATTACTGGATATATTACTGAAAGTATTGATGGTTCTTGCTTATCACATGCCTATCACATGTGGTTCACCTCTTGGTGTTTAGTCTCTTGCCTCTATTTGAGGGAATGCAATGTCCGGAATTCTTCCTATCTTGCTCCTCACCTCCCCTTGGGGGGGGAATATGGCCCTTCAAGATACATTAAAAAACGGCTTTAACTTAATGGTTTTGAACAAGTCCATGCCTAGGGATACTACTAATGATTGGCAGATGGGAGGAAGATCCTCCTGTTCCTCAAGAACCTATGCAGACACTGCTCGAGGTCTTTTAAACTCTGTGTGTGTTTGATGTACATGGTGTTACAAGTCATATCGTTCACCCATACTCAAAGGAAAACAAAAGATGGAGGACAACCCCCATAGAATAGACTTTGATGTTGATAGTGACATTGAAGAGGATGCCCTAATTACTGATCATAACTCAATCGATATTTGCCAATCAGAGTTAAGTGAAAAGGTTTTCATTGGCCGTTGTCATGGCCCTTGGGCTTCATAAGAAGTTTTAAAGCACTAGATTAGAGCAAACATGGAGAGCAAGGGTCTATTCCTTAAGTATATAGAATACCTTTTTTAACAATTATTTTTTGTTTTCTCTGAAGATTCTAATAGCGCATTTCATGTGATCTTAGAAGGCCAATGGATCATTAACATCATACCTGTCAAATATTTTAAATGGCACCTATGTCAAATATTTTAAATGGCACCTAGGGTTTAACCCTAGAGGGCCTAAGCCTACCAAGATACCAATTTTAGTAGAATTCCTAGCTCTTCGAGTTGATTACTATCATTAGGTTGAGAACCTCGGTAGAATGATGGTAAGATTTTGGGGCAAAAATCGAGAGGTAATGGGATTTAACCTAAATGGGATCATCAAATTACGGTTGAAGTGGACATATCTGATGACATCGAGACCTCTATTGCAATTAAAGATTCAAATGGTAGATTACTCCATGAGGAGAAGGCTTTGTATCGAAATTTATCTGATGCTTGTTACAATTGTTATAAACAATGTTAGATTATACATGAATACCCTCGTCTAAAAGTTTTTGAAGCTACGAGAGGCTCCCAAGGAGATCAAGAGATTAGTGCTCCCCTCAGAACAATAGTGCTACTGTAATGCCCAATACAAACAAAAGGGGGGTGCCCAGGTTTGCGAAAAAGGGGAGTAAAGAACTTAATATTCTTTTGGTGTCTTATTAGAAGAAGTGTTCAACCCTCTTGATCAAAATAAGGAAGTTGAAGATGGAATTGTAGATGAACTCAATAAGGAAAATGTAACCCCCAACATAGTATCTGGAGGTGATGGTAAGTTTCATTCAGGTGAAGCTAGCTACTCCTCATATGGTTGCATGGATGATAAGGGTGATTGGACTATTGTTGGTAAAAGGAATAATGGTTCTCATTTTCTTCAAATAAAGTCCTTAACCATAACAACAGTCATGTTGCTGCTGACAATGTTTTCACTAAGGAACCCAATGCTCAGTGGGTGGATAACAGAGAATGGACTCAATCATCCAAGAAGATGTTGATAGAGGACGTGCCTATGACCCAATATGAGGATGATGCTACCCCCAACAACAATCCATCAAGACTAAAAGTAAAGAGTTGGTTAGGACCTTTAGAACACTGGTAAAGCTTAGAAAGGTAAGCTAAAAATGAGGTTGTTGTTTTTGTCCTTTGAGCCTATTGCTTAAGATTTTCTATATGTCCACAATAATGAGTACCTTAAATATTGCTTCTTCAAACATCAAGGCTATATCTACCCCAATAGAGCCAAAGTGTTTGGTAATTCACTTAAAAGTTTAAATGGTGCTCTTGGTGTGTTGTGCATATAAGAAGTTAATCTTGGGGGCACTAACCTTCATGATAATCTCAAAACGTTTTCTAATGTGTATAGTTGGTTTACGACTGATTACCCTTCTACAAAGGGGGCCTCTTATTTGGATTTTATCCTCTCTAAGACACCTTTTCAAAAGTGTTTGAAATATGAGAAAGAAGTGTCAGGATAGATGGTTTCTCTTGATGGTATAGTCCCTATCAAGTGTGAGTGAGTCGATATTTCTACCACTTCTAGATTTTCATGGAATAATAGACAATTGGAGAGGGCTTTGTCACTCCACTACAGGGCTTGAGAGATACTATGCTAACATCAATTTTCTTTGAGATTGGCTAGATGTGAGGAGTGATCTTGATACCTCCCTCTTGATCTTTGATCATAAACCTTTAAAATTTTTTCCCACAAATGGTTGCCCATTTTTAAAGCTCGTTGGCTCCATCTTGATGCTCAGCTAATTAGACATTCTAACATTATTACTAAGATTAAAGAGATCATTTCTTATTAATTTTCTATAGGTTTCTCCCTTGTTAGAGCCTAGGATGTGGCTATGAGGGAAAAAAAACCTTTCACAAGAAGTTGGCTAGAGATATTCGAGCCAATGGTAGAGAAAAAAATCCTCTAAGAGTTAGATAGTCTCAAAGACAACTTACATACTCAAAGATAATTTGACCTCCATCACAAACTTAGTTGAGAGAAATACTTGGAGCCTAGTGAGGCTCTTGCTTTTTCAAGAGACTACTAGGTCGAGAAGTTGGAGAGATTATTTGATTAAAAATAAAATTGTCAAGGATTACATCCTCTCGCTGAAAAAGATGAATAGTGAGACTGCTATCAACATTGTGGAAACTTATATGTGAGAGGAGATGGTGGACACGCTCAAAAGATGTGTCTAATGATGCAAAACCCTCCTCCACACCTGCCAAGATTACTTCAGAGATGTTGAGTAGACACCTTGAGCTTGCTAATGATTCATAAATATCTCCTCAGTACTTTGAAGATCAATCTCAAATTGATTCATTAAAACAAATGACTTGACACAAAGAAGATGATAAAAAACTTGCTATTTTGCGATGAGAAACACTATGGAATTTCACTCGGAGCTCAGAGCCTACTGAGAACTGTCCAAAGATAATTTGCACATCTCTAACTAGATATACAATGAAAATAAACCATCAAATTTGATGAATTTTAATGAGCCATACTAAGAGAAATCAATTTAGGAACATTGGGATGTCATCCCAACTTTTCAAGAGTTGATTGCGGAAATACATAGGTGACTTCAAATGTATGCATCTCATAAAATAATGAACCAAATATGATGAAAATTGATATAAAGTAAATAGAATTAACACTTTACCTATATAAATTTAATCTCATCAATAGAGCTAGTATACACAGAGAGATAAATGATCAAAGTTGGCTAAAATTGAGACATAAACCTGTGACAGTAGTTGAAGTGAACTCCAAGAAATGTCTTGAAAGATTAATTTTTAGTGAACATATAGTACATGAAAAGAATGAACATGAAGCTTGGGAAGTAGTATCACTATGTGTGCTTCACAAATGACTTGGTGTCTACTCAGAATTTCCTCCAAACGTAGCTAAGGCTTTGCTCTATTCCACGACTCCTTTTTAGTGTATATATAGGAGATTTTGAATTCAAACTTTGGGGGGATTCCGTCCAAAAGGTCCTTCACGTTAGGGGAATCTCATCTACTTGATTTCTCCAACTTTAGCTTTGTGATTAGTACCTAACAGAGCCGTGTGATTCTATTCTTTAATGTAATTACTTTTCAAGTAATCACTTTTAGAAGACATTGTTCTTGTGGTGTCTCTCATTGAAAGTATACATAACAAAGTAATGAATGACCAAGCACGGCTTGGATAGAAATGCACCAACAGATCCCCCTCAAGCCTAGCATGATTGATTCTTCATTCTTCCTTGATCTCTGGCAATCCAGTCATGTCTTTGAATCTACTCAACTTGATGCCATCTAATGGTTTTGTTAACATGTCTGCACATTGTACATTAGTAGATACATAGGACAATTGAATGTCCTTACTAATCAACTTTTCTCTTACATAGTGATAATGGACTTCAATATGCTTTGTTCTAGCATGATAAATATGATTAACTGCTAAGTGAAGTGAGCTAATGTTATCATTGAAAGTGTGAGGAGTTGAGGTGTGTAACCACAATTCTGAGTATAGATATTTCAACCACATTGCTTCCTCTGTTGCATTGGCCAATCCTTTGTATTCAGCCTCAATAGATGATAGAGAAATATTAGGTTGCTTCTTTGAAGACCATGAGATCAATTTCGAACTTGCAAAATATAAATAACTTGATGTACTCTTCTTATCATCCTTTGATCCAGCCCAATCTGAATCTGAGAAGATTTTGAGATCAATTTCTGATGTAAAGGGGTAGAAAAATCCTTCATTGATGGCACCCTTAGAATATTTGAGTACTTTCTTGGATGCTTCCATATGTGGCTTCTTTGGCTTGCGCATGAATTGATTGAGTATGCTAACACTATAGCATATGTCCACCCTTGTGAGTGTTGCATAGTTCAAGCTTCCTACCAAGCTTTGATAGCTTGTGATGTCTTCAATGAGTTATGTAATAAAGTAAGTGTATGATCTAAGGATTCGACCAGTTCAGACGGATCTGAAATCGGACACCGTTTTGTCATCCGTGTGTATGACCAAAGATCTTGAGTTTAGCCTTACTAGGAAGCCTTGTGCTCTTGTGAACAAGTGATCCACTTAGCTTAGTGGTTAAGACTCAAGGATGTGAAGGAGCAGATCTTGGGTTCAAACCCCATGAGGTACATGGGGAGAGTTTTTTGCCCAAAGAGCTCGAGAACCTTCTAGAAGCATCCACTTGGGTTAACTCTGGTTAACTAGGACACTTGGTGCACATGCAATTACATGGCTGACACATGGATGGTTAGTATCCACCTGCCCAAGAAGGCAGTCCCCTGGAGAGAGCTATATATAGAGGCATTTGGTTGGGAGGAGAGTCATTTCTCTAGCAAATGGTGGTCATAATCCTTGTTCTCTTGCATTGGTAGCTCAAGGTTGAGCTTCCATGGACATTTTAATGGGATTTCATAATCTTCCTCATGTTAGCTTCAATGGAGATTGTGTTCTTATCTTCTAAGCGAATTTATTTCTCACATCATTTCTTTTTCGAATGCAATTTTCAGCCTTTGATAGAATTGCTCTTCGAAAGCAAAAGATTGATACTCTATATTAGGAGTATCTCACAGAGTTGAAGACCAGAGTCGAACTCACACCCTGAAAGCATGCGGTTGTTGGAGTAACCACACCGCATCTGCATTATGGTCTATTGATTATGCAATAGGATTGCATCCATGCGGAGTGCCTCTTTGAGGGACAACAGAAGTACTCTAGAGTAATCTATGATTACTGGAGAGGACTATGGGATCGAAATCCTTGGCCCCCAGATTCAATCGTATCTGCAACGTCAAGGATATGTTGGCGCGGAGGGGGCCTTGCACCAGCAACGTCGAGCCTAGGACCTCTCATCTATCCAAAAGAGCAGACGGATTCGTGCTATGTAGTTTTCCAAGGAATTGAACTTTATATTCTCTGATGCAGAACTTCGATAATAGCCTCGCGATGGTTGCTGATCGCAGCGCTTAAAGATCTTCAGATAATTAGATTGCTCAGAAACGACAGGCCTACGTGGTATGCACGATGCCACATAAGGTTGTTCACTTATTTAAAGCTGCAGTCAGATATCCCGTGTGCAAAAGAATAGCATCCGAGATTTGAACCATAAGCATATCTAAAGCATTACTCTTCGTTAAACCAAACGATTAGCATTGTTCGGTATATCTTATGTATATAGATCAACTTATATTGATCCTATATACCGGCTCCATGGACCCATATCTGATAGCAAACCTAGTACCTTGATGAAACGTTTCTGTACGAAGTAGTCAAGCAAGATCCACTTTCCAAAGAAGGAAGAGTTACAACCATGCGAATGGAGATCCCATGGATAAGGGAAGGACTTAGCTCTATTTGGAGATAAGTATTTTTCAAAGTTAATGATTGGTTTCAAATTTTTTTTTTCTCTATGCTTTCATGTAGGATGCATGTTATTATCATTGAAGTATAGAAGTAACTTCATTTTTTATAATCTTGATGCAAATCATTGAAAGCTAAGTGAAAGAGCATAAATGTATTGAAACACTCATTAAGCACATGCATGCATCTATATGTCACCACATGGGAGTAAAATAATGTTGATGCATTTTTCCTTGTCAAAGAATGTTTTTATGCACAAAACATGCTTTCTTCTTGCTTTTAAAAGATAGTTAGTGCTCAAGTTTATGCAAATGAATGCTTATATCTTTTTAAAGAAAAGCTAGCAAGTAGAATTTTTATACATGGATGACAGGGAACATGCATTATCAAGCTCACGAATTGCTTGATTTATGTTTAGTGCATGAAACGAGAATGCCAACATGTATATGTACTCACATGCATTTGCATGCAAGAACAGGTATTTGCACATGCATGATTGCTGGTTAAATACTTATACTTTTGTTACCTTCTTTTTCTAACTTGACTTAGATAGCTAGGAAAATAGCAAACTAGATAGTTGCAAGGCTCCTGGCTGTCATGCAACTCAAGTAGCTAGTTTGTTTTCCTAGATGTGATACTTAGATATCACAATTTAGGAGTCTTGATTAGGAAAAGCAAGCGCTTTGAAAGTAAGTGTTCAATTTTCTTGCTCATGGGAATGGAAAGAAAATAGAGCTTTGCTTAGTTTTGTTTAAGCTAAATAGAGCTTAATGAAGAAAACACAAGTAATCTTTAGGAATCAAGATATTTTCCTAAAAGATACATCAAAGTAATTTTTAGGAATTAAGCTACTTCCCATAGATAAGCCAACAAAGAAAATAGTTTGGTTAACTATTTCCTTGGATTAAAAGAAATATCTTTTGGACAAGTGTTAGGCCACTGGATTGGAATATGTAATTTTATTTTTCATAGTCACACGCACCGAAAAGGCGTAGCGAACAGATGTAACTTTTTATTGATTAATGAAAAGACAAGCACGGTGCTCAGAGCAGAGATGGGAATCGCCAGACTGTCTGTCTGGGCAACTACGCTGGAGTTGTCGTATTGCAAATTTGCACAAATTCTGAGTATTGTGTCTTGTTATTAAAGTTTCAGTGATTAAATTTTTAACACAGTAATACTACGTTAATATTAATAAGCCTGTGCCAATTCGTTGTTGTTAATTCGCGTGATAAGCGTACTGCGTCATGATAATCTTTGGATTGAAAGACAGTTACGATTTGATTACATGATTGAATTGGGAAAATTAAACAAAGGACCTCTGCACTATCGGACCCCTATCCATTCCCAAGAACCCAGAAACGAGATTAAAAGTGGCTTAACAGAAGCGCTTTTAACATTAGCGCCATCTGTGGAAGATGGAAATAGATATGGAATAACCAGTAAGGGTAGAGCAGTACTCAAGATAAGCAATGGAGAATATTAACCGTTAGTTGAAGAAGTGATATATGTCGATTACTCGTTCCGGTGAGTCCTATCCAAAGTATAGGCGAGATCAACATCCCTGGGTAGTTCCAAACTTATTAGGGACACCCCCGGGTGATAGAAGTATAGGCCAGTTAAGTCCAGTTGCAGAAGGATCGGAGCCAGTCAGTAGTGATTCGGGTGCTAGTTCGGTAACACATGATGAGATTCCAGTGAATTTTGGTGTGAGTCCGATACTTTTTGGAGAAGGTACAGTGACTTCTGGGTGTACAGAGATGCAGTGCGGAGTCAGTTCGACACTATCTGGTCAGAATTCAGCTAGTTTCGGTGATAGGTTCGTGGTACCGGGTGAGAACGTATCTGGTGATAGGGTAACCTGGTCTGGTGAGACTTCGGCGAGTTCCGATGGAAGTTTGGCATCACTCGGTGGTAATTTGAAGTTTTTCGGTGATATTGCAGTGCTGCCTGGTGGACACTTATTGCGTTCATCCCTTTTTGGTGCAAGTCTACCTAATTTCGATACCAAAGCTGAGGAAAGGTTGCTGGATTTGGAGTTAAGAAATCGGTTCGACGATATTTTTGGACCGGAAAGTGAGTAGGCTGACCATACAGATTCGGAAGGTCAAGAGATACCCCCTCAAAATTCAGGTAACAACAACACTACCAACAATAGCACCATGAGTGGCTCACAGTAACAGCAACCAACACCGCCACAACTACAACCGCAATTTCAGCAGCAACAATAACAACAGCCACAACCAATCGTTCCACCTCGATCGGTCCCAATCGGAGTGACCTATATAAAATTCGGTGGATTTCCGGGGGATGATCTCAACGCACATGTTTGCACATTCAAAATTAGTTATGCAGTGTTGAACCATCCACCAGATCCGACGTATAAGGCCATAGTGTTTCAGGTCACATTGGTTAATGAAGCAGCAAGGTGGTTAACAGAATACTATATTAATCATTTTGGTAATTATGACGATGTGAAGGATGCATTCTTGCAGAGGTTTCACCTGAAGAAGAACCCTACATAAATTTTTGACTATTTACAAAACAATCGACAGAAACCACACCAGAGTGTTCAGGAGTATGCGACATTTGTTCAGAACTCATTTGCGACAGCTGCCTCCAGCGCATGCTAACCTGCCAGATGATGTCATAACACAATGGTTCATCAACAGATTGAATCCACAGTTAAAACAGATTATGATCATTCGTTGTGTGGGCGGAATGACATTGGACGCTGTCATTGCAATGACCTTACAATTGGAGCACAAAGTTGGAGGGTTTACGGAGGATTTGGAATGGTTGAAAGCAAGTAAGAACATAACCGAGGATCCGTCCAAACAAGTGTACTGTACTAAGTATAAGAATCCCGGTCACACCAGTTCCACATGTGCTCTCAACCAAATATATTGTGCCATCTGTAACAAGACAGGGCACTCAACAGAAACCTGTGCATATAATGCAAAGGTGCAGGGTAGAGCGGCAGTAAACGTCATAATACAGGAAACGGGTCAGCCAGCCACATATTACGTACCGCCACAGTTGCGGACCAATCAAAAGCAGGGATGTAGGAATTATCGAGGACTATGAAGTAACAATTTCAATCAAAATCTATGGCAGGCGGGTATATCGGCAGAAGGTACCTCTCTCCCACCCCCTCGATGTCTTTTTTGTGATGAGGTTGGCCATATTCGTAGATTTTGTAAAGAAGCCATAGAGTACGACAAAAGAAAGAAGGAAAGATGAAATCCGATGACAAATATGATTTATATTTCCCCGGTGGATTCCCAAGCAGTCGTAGTACAGACAAGATCGGAAAACAGTTGCAACCGACAGCTGAAGTTTTCGAACCCAAAATTCGTGAGCAACATCGGATTTTTACAAAGGCCAGTCAATGGATAACTAAGGAGCCGACCGTATTCCCTGATCCAGTTCCGGTAACACAGGTTCCTCTGACAAATACAAGATCGAATGCACAGAATTCTACCCCGACAACATTAGAATCACCACCAGAGGCGGTGATAACCACAGCACAAACAGACCAGGAATGGGACGTTATATCTAAGGCTTCAATCACACTCCCTCTGGGACAGTTGCTCATCCTAGTTCCGGGTATAAGACAACAATTCCAATAGCAGATCAGCCCTGGACCTTAATGTACTCCGGCGACTGCGACCATACAACCAGAGATGGATCCTACGGTGGATCATTTAGTACTGTTGATCACCGTCTGGTATAAAAACCAGAAGATCACACAAGTTTTAATTGATGGCGAGTCCGGTGTGAATATTGCAACAGCCGCACTCTATAAGAAACTGGGTTGGACCCAAATTGAACCAGTGCAGTTCTTTGTACGAATGGCGGACCAATCCAGAGTCCATCCGATAGGCCTAGTACATAACATTCTGATAACCCTGCAGGGAACTACATTTAAAATGACTTTTGTATTCCTGGAGTTATCTGAATCTAGCCTCGACTACAACTTACTTTTCGGTTGACCATGGCTACGGCAAGCCAAAGTCGTGTAGGATTGGTCAGCTCAAGAGTTAATTTTTAAGAACAATCACCGGAAATATGTTGTTACATTGGATGCTATGCAACCTTGTGATCTACATGCATGCCCATATGTAGCAGATCTAGTCCATATGTTGGATGGACTATCTGATGATGAGGAGGAGGCTTTCCTTAAGACCAATAAGGACTTTATCCCATTAGGTACTGTAGATTTACAGTCGGTAGCAGATAAGTGGAGTCTGGCAGCTTGTACGGTCGTACCAGTGACCGGAGAAGCAGACGCAGATGCTGATATAATCATGGATGAATCGACATTACAACAACTGTTGCAGCCAGCTGATGATTTGGTAAAGCCCCGACAGTTTTATGTACCGAAGGATCAATTGGTAACGTACAACTTGGGCGACATGGTCAACCCGAGGCCTGTAAAAATTAAGGCAAGATTAGCAGATAAATTCCAAGATGATTTGGTACAACTCCTGCGTGAATTCTCAGATGTTTTCACTTGGGACTACAGAGACATGAAGGGCCTGGACCCACGGATTTATCAACATAGAGTGGTACTAAAACCGGATGCGAGACCCATGAAACAACCTAGTTATAGGATGACTTCTAATTATGCAGCATAGGTTAAGGCCAAACTTGATCGTTTATTGAAGGTGGGATTTATTCTGCCAATTGAGCATGGTGAGTGGATCTCGCCAATAGTGATAGTGCCTAAGAAAAATAAACAGTTACGTATCTGTGTCGACTACTGGAAGCTTAACGCAGCGACCGTACCGGATCCGTTCCCTCTTCCTTTTCTAGATACAATGCTCGATAGGGTAGCAGGTCACGAAATGTATTCTTTTTTGGATGGCTATAGTGGATACAATCAAGTGAGGATGGCGGAACAGGATATACCAAAGACCGCATTCATCACCAATTGGGGTGTCTATGCCTGCACCGTAATGTGGTTCGGTTTACGGAATGCCCCGAGTACATTCCAAAGATGTATGCAAGAAGTGTTCTCACCTTACTTGACAATGTTTATGCAAGTTTATTTGGATGATTTTTCATTGTTTGGCGATACTTCAGCACACCTGTATCATTTACGGTGTTGCTTTGAAAAGTGTCAGGAGTATCGATTATGTTTAAATCCTACCAAAATCAGTTTTTGCGGTCTCCTGTGGAAAGCTGCTCGGTCATATCATCTCTAAACAAGGAATATAGGTAGATCCTGATAAAGTAGCAGCCGTGTTGGAGGCACCGGTCCCAAAGACACTGAAAGAAGTTATGAGGTTCCTTGGCTAGATCTGGTGGCATGGTAGACATTTACGGTGGTTGGCTCATCTAGCGATGCCACTTAACTGACTTATGACCAGCACCCCGCGTAAGTACAAATGGACTAATGAGTGTCAAAGTGCATTTGATCGGTTGAAGGTTCTCTTGATGTAGGCTCCGATCCTGCAACCGCCTGATTGGGAATGTCCATTCCATGTCTTCGTGGATGCGTCAGACATCACGATTGGTAGTGTACTAATGCAACAAACTGACAAATGGTTTCGGCCTGTGTACTATGCGAGCCGCCGATTAGCTGCTGCAGAGAGAAATTACTCTGTGACAGAACGCAAGTGTCTTGGTCTGGTATAAAGAAATTTTGCCATTACTTGTTGGGATGCAAATTCACTTTCCATGTGGATCATGCCGCACTGGTGTATTTGGTTTGGCAACAACATTTAGGCGGCAGATTGGCAAGATGGGTTTTACTACTATAGGAATTTGATTATGAAGTTATTCACTAACCCTACACGACACATGTCTTGGGAGACTTTTTATCTCGACTAGATTCTGGTGAGTATCCGGTAGGTGTTGATGACACTACGCCGGCTATTTACGTCACCGAGACAACTCCTAAAGAATCTGCAGAACTTCTTGTTGCCCCTACATACTATGATACGTTAATGACTTTTCTTACTGATGGTTGTCTCCCTCCTCATACTCCCGCTACTCTGCACCGTAAAATTGCAGTCTATAGTCGATGACTTCGGTTGATTGTGGGTCAAATGTATTACATAGATCATACTCGTGTCTTGCTCAGAGGTATCCCTCCCCATGAAGCGGCATCCGTGATTGCCATGGCTGACTCAACACCCACTGGAGGACACTTCGCAGCTGATCTCACTCATCGCAAAATCCTGCAAAGTGGGCTATGGTGGCCTACCATGTACATAGATGTTGTTCAATTTGTGCAGTAGTGTGATGTCTATCAATGGTCTGGATAGCCCTGGCAGCGATATTTCTTTCCTCCTCAACCAGTTCTACCATTGGAGCCCTTTCAGAAGTGGGGATTAGATTTCATTGGCCCAATTACACCCCCAGCTATCCTCACCAACAACCGATATATTTTGACCTGTACAGATTATGCCACTAGGTCGGCAGAAGCTTGGGCTTTACGTTCTGCCACAGCTGTTTCGGTGGCCAAAGGTTTGATGAAGGATGTCTTCCCTCGATATGGATTACCTCTGGAAATAGTGACGAACCAGGATACCCATTTTGCAAACAACTTTATGTAAGTGCTGACTCAGACTTTCCAGATTGTACACAAATTCAGCTCACCTTACTATCCATGTGCCAATGGTCTGGCTGAGAGTACCAATAAGACTCTATTAAATATGCTCCCGAAATTGATCTTGGATTGTCCGGAACGATGGGACCAACTTTTACCTGCAGTTTTGTGGGCTTAACGGACCACGTACAAAGTGGCAACCGGAATGACTCCGTTTAAACTTGCCTATGGACTAGAAGCTATTGCGCCAATGGAAGTAGTGGTACAGAGCTTGCGAGTCGCCTTATCCTAGAAATTACTGCCAGAACAATCTTTTCCATTTCGGTTAGATGTTCTCAGATCATTGGATGAACAACGTTGGGAAAGCTTCATGCTTCTTCAAGAAGTTCAGCTACGCCAAGCCCGTACTCACGATCGCTTTCTAAAAATCCCTCTCTTCACGATTGGCCAACTCGTTTTATTTTATAATGCTAAAGCCAATCACTGCCGAAAAATTTAAGTTATGGTGGTTTGGACCATACCGGATTGCTGAATAGGTGGGACCCGCCACTTTTCGATTGGCGACCTTAACAGGTGTTCTCTTTCCAAAAGTGATTAATGGTTCTTAGCTCCACCCATATCACCAGCCGTCTGATAACCCCTGACGCGTACTCAGTCTTTTTCCTCTTTTTCGAGTATCACTTGATTTTCTTTTCTACCCCCCCCCCCCCCCCGTGTTTCGGTTGACCAACTGACCGTAATCTTCCCATTTTTGGTATCTAACTATGATTAATAGCCGCCTCTGTGTCAATGTTTCTGTTCATGCATGCATGCTGCACTTATGAGATATCTCTCCAATACTACGTTATGAGTAGAGTTTTACCGCCTGATTTTTTCTATATTCCTATTTAATCTTGTTCTTTCCACTATTAATCGATATTGTGTTTGTGTGTTTCCAAGCTCTATGTACTCTGTGTTTTCATGTATCCTTGTGCGTGCCATGGAAGTTCTGGCTAATATAGCAACCTTTCGTGTAGAACTCACTCCAGACGTGAGTGAGTACTTGCGCACTCGGGGATTGCTTACTTTCGCTGAATTGCCTTGGCATTCAGTGGAGTGTCACCCCTTTCACGTGCAGATTATTTCTGCCATGGCTGCTACGCCTACTACGGAGCAGTGTTGGCCGATTCCCTGTTTAAACCCTCGTGTAGTAATCACTCTAGCCACGTTTGCTGAGGGATTCCGACTCCCTCAAGAAGGATTGGAGAATGGTCCCCTCCTTCCTCTTGCCACCATGAAGGAACTGTTTCCCCGGAACTCATCTAATGAGTTCGCCATACTTTGCCGACCCGAACCAGAGCGTACTGCTCTACAATTCCTGGTCGCCGCACTCAATTGGCAAAAACGCACCTACGGTATATCTCGACCCTTTTATTCCATGCTAGATACGGCTTCTCGTGAACCTGTGAATTTCACGGCATTTTTCTTTAGGCGCGTTCATCGTGAATGCGTAGCGGTTACAAAACAAATCGCCAAGCATGATATCTCTCACACACGCTTACCTCATATCCTAACCTTCCTCTTTCCGGTGATACAAGCCGTGCAACCTCCTCCAACCTCTCCTTTTCTGTTACATGAAGAATCTACGCAAATGGTCGAAGACGAAGATGATGACGATGCCGATTTGCTTCAATTTTTTCACCGCAAACGCAGACGCGTTAGCCCCTCCGAAAGCCAGGTATAGGGCTCCACTGCAAGTCACGAAGCTGAAGTCTTCCATGACACCGCCACCTCTCTCTAGGTAGAATCCTCCGTCCCATCTTCTCCTATCCAGCAACCGGAACAAGGTGCATGCATGGAAGATGTTGAGGAAGTTTCTTCACGAGAAGAATCTCATCAACCAGATGAGGATGCTGTAAAGGAGATTAAAGTCGTTACTGGAGGCACCGACTGTCCATCCCCCTCATCACCAATCTCTGTAGCCAAAGCAGATGCAATCCTTACCGAAGCTACTGAAGGAATGGAATGCCAATCTCCTTCCTCCCCAACCACTGAGGTCCAAGCAGAAGCAATCAAGGAAGTCATTGGCACTGCTGAGGATGTTACTGAAGCTGCTGAGGAGATAAATCAGCATGAGACCGACATTGTTTTGGTGTCCACCGCTCTGCCTCCTCCTCCTCTACCCACTACTAGTGTGGAGCATGTTGTTGTTCTTTCCGGTGAACCCTCCAATGTTGTTCGCGTGGCATTAACACCTCAATTATCTTCTTTCGACTACTCTCCACCACCCTCCCCTCATCTGCTCTCGGCCTCATCGTCACAAGCTCCTCCTTCTCTTCCACCCTCGGCAGTCATGTTCACCGAATTGGAGTCTCTGGGCTGTCTTCTTATACAATTTTCTCAGCAATTGCCCCTCCAAATGAAGTTAGCCACTCAACACATTCAACATGAATTACAAGGTAAAGTGGATTTGCTCGAAGCGGATATTGCCCCACTCCAAGAAGAAGCCAATGTGGTCAAAGCAGAGAATCATGCCCTGCACATTCAGCTTCAGCAACTCCAAGAACGGTTAGCAGAGCAAGATAATCTGATTGCTCAACGAGACGCCGCAATTGCTGAACTGAAGGAAAAGAATGTCCTTCTAGCCGCTCGTGATGAGGAAATCTCTCAGTTGGAACAAATGGTGCATGATAAGGAAGATGCTCGAGTTTCTCTCGGCAATCTCTTCGAAGAAACACGTGCGGATCTTGAGCTAGTGACACAAAAAGGACAAGAAATGGCCGAGTTGGCTATGCAGAACACCGAAGAACTCAAGACAGTGTCTGTCGAACTCTTTCAGAAGAGTCGTGACTTGGAAGTACAGACGGGCCGGACAATTCAGATAAAGAAAGAGATGGAAGGTATTATGAAAGAGAGAGATGCCTACTATAAAGCTACCCAGTATCAAGCTCAGGAACTGGAACGTAGAGAAAAGCAATTAGGCGTTCAGACTGATTGGCTTGCACGAATTGATGCAGAGATCGCCAAAATAAAACTGAGGAGGGATGTTGCACTAGCCAATGACTTTTATCTACAAGAATCATTTTTGCAAACGCAATCGGAATTATTGATGAGTCAAGTAGTTGCAGCTAGTTCAGTTCGAATAGATGCACAACTGGTCGAGCCAGATACTTTGAAGACTATGCCGGATTCCTTAAAGCAAAATATCACAAGAACTTTTAAACTAGCCAGAACCCTGTATATACAAGGCACTGTTGATGAGCCTTAGTTGTATTTTTTTTTTTTGGGTTCGAGTCCATCGTGCGTGCCAGTGTTAGGCCGCCGGATTGGAATATATAATTTTATTTTTCATAGTTTCACGCACCGAAAAGGCATAGCAAATAGATGTAACTTTTTATTGATTGATGAAAAGGCAAGCACGACGCTCAGAGCAGAGATGGGAATTGCCAGACTATCTGTCTGGGCGATTGCGCTGGAGTTGTCGTATTGCATATTTGCACAAATTCTGAGTACTGTGTCTTGTTCTTAAAGTTTTAGTCATTAAATTTTTAACACAGTAATACTATGTTAATATTAATAAGCCTGTGCGAATTCGTTATTGTTAATTTGCGTGATATGCATACTGTGTCGTGATAATCTTCGGATTGAAAGACAGTTACGATTTGATTGCATGATTGAATTGGGAAAATTAAACAAAGGGCCTCTGCACTGTCAGACCCCTATCCATTCCCAAGAACCCAGAAACGAGATTAAAAGTGGCTTAACAGAAGCGCTTTTAACACAAGCAATAAAGTCTTAAGTCTTGGTCTTGTCCAAAAGTCAAGAATTTCTTTTGAAGATCATTCCAGTTAAGAAAAAGATTCCAAGATGAATCATTGGATTGGAAAGTAAAAGATTCCAAGATGAATCATTGGCTTAGTATCCCTTGATTCCTTGGTAGGAATCTAAAGCTCTTGAAAGAAATATATCTCCCTAGATGTGAGGCTAGAATCTTTCAAGTTAGTTTAATAGCAAGTAGTTCCCAGCAGGTCCCAAACCTTTGGTATGGTTACTTAAGTCCAAATAGTGATATAACCCAAAGGTATATCAAAGATTCTTAGCTTTGGAATCTGAGAGGCATCAGTGTATGCTTGGACTTAGTAGGGGAAAGATCTCTAAAAGCCCATGGGTAAGCAAAAAAGATGCTTTTGTTAGCTTAAGAGATCTTAACAGTAAAGACTAAGTCTTTATTCTAGTTGCAAGATCAACCAGATTTGATCAAGCTTGGCCATGATTGTCCAAGAATGTGCGATTGGAACTACTCTAAAATTTGCCAAGTATTGGCAATAAAATTGCTTTTGGAAATTATTCACTCAACTTCCATTTATCCAATGGAAAAGTGTGAAAAGAGTAAGCTGTTCCAAGTCTGAATAGAGTGAAGAAATTCCAAGAATGTAGTCTGCAACCATGAAGACGGTACTTAAGTATATGGAAGGAAAAACATAATGTTTGCCTATACTCAAAGGGATTTTGGTACAAATCTAGAAAGCATGAGCGGATGCTTAGACTTAAGCAGTAGAGAGATTCCTATAAAGTCCCGGCCAGGGTAGGTACCTAAAAGCATCAGTTTGAAAGGAATCTAAGGACAAGAAGTCAAAAGCTCTTGTGATTGCAAATTGGTCAAGAATCAACCAATTAAACTTGAATCTATGAAACTTCAGGTGCTTGGAATTCTAACTGGTTTTAATTTTTAAAACCTTAGCAAAGAGGAATAGATATTCTATCAAGAGGTTTTCAAGTTTCCAAGGTAAAGCACGTGAGTATATGACAATCATGTGAAGGAAACAAAACCTAGAAAATCTAGTTAGAGGTAATTCCTCAAACTTCAAAATTCTCATAAAGAATTGAAGCAAGAAGGTACTCTATCAAGAGATATTTCGACTTTAGGATAAATATTACCCACACATTAATGTGAATATAAAATAGAGTGGTATGGGACACCAGATTTTATACTCAGATTGGTGTAGGAAAGATGGTATGGGACATTGGATCAAGGGATGATGATTATCTTTAGTCCTGGATTGGATCTTGAAGATAGGTTTGACCCTTAAGGGAATTAAGACTTCAAAGAAGGAGTTTAATTCAAGAAGGATGAAAGTAGTATCTCAAGATGCTTCAAGATAACTTCAAGATCAAAGAAATTGAAGATATGAAGTAAGTAACTTCCAAGATCTTCTTAGAGCACTTCAAGCTTAAGTGTTGTCGATCGGAAATATTTCATAAATTTTTTAAAAAGTTGGACTTTGATTTTGAGTTGATCTTTTCAAATAAGGATTTGAATGACTAAGTCAAGCACCCAATAAGGAGTTAGAAAGGCTGAATATGAACTGAACTTAGTCTCAAGTGAAGTATTATTTGAATACAAAACTCATCAACAGAACCTCAGTGGGTCGAAACATTGATGTTGGTTACCACACTAGTATCTTGTGGTTGGATGATGTTTTTGATTTTCTTTGAATCTTCTTGAGAATCCAGCTTATTTCTCTTAAAGATAGAAAAAATGCTTCAATATCCTATTGAAACAGATCTTTGAGAAGTTAAAGTCCTGAGTCATCTAGACTTTGACTCATAGCAAGTTTATGTATTTTCAAAGTTTGAATTGGTTGAACAGAGTTTTAGTTCTTTCTTTCTGCTTTCTCAATCTTTTGGATTTGACTCAGATATGGTATCTAATTCTTTTCATAAAAGTCAAGGGTTAGATGGATAGAATGAGGTAACTAAATTAAACATCCTAGATAGATGTTGTGTACAAGAACCTTTTCAAACATCGAAAGATGATAAGTTCAAGAGAAGTTAGGAATTGCTCAGTAGATTGATAATTCCCAAGAATGTTTAGCTCAAGTCTTTGAGAAAAGTATCCTAAGTTGGAAAATTTCATTTGAATTTGAATTGGTCAAGTTATAGTATGGTTTACTCAAAGAAATTGGTAAACCTTCTTCTACAGTTTACATGGGATTTTCAAACTCATTAGGAATAAGTAGTCCTCTAGTTGGGTAGTAAAATCAAGTAACTGTTGGATAGAAGTTAACTATTATATAAACATCCAAGTTAGATGTTTGGGAAAACCAAATTTCCAGGTCTCCAAAACAAATACAAGTGAATCAAGAGTTCTCAAAGTCTTGCAAGGGATAAGAATCCCACCTTCATTACTAAATCCATGCACTAGTCATGCCTAGAAATGGACTAGTCATTTGAATCCATCCAGTTCACATGTTTGTGCCTAGATCGCACATCGAGAAACTATGAATTGGATAGGGAGAATTCTTTTAATACTACCATCTGAATTCTTTTTCAATTTATAAATCCACCTAGATCCAATCACCTTCATTGATGGTTTGCTAGGGATTAGTTCCCATGTGTCATTGTCCATGAGAGCTTCCATTTCTTCATTCATTGCTTCTCTCCACTCTTTCTTGCTTTGAGCTTCTTCATAGTTGAGATCCTTAGCCATGTAGATTGAATGTGTGTGACCAAAGATGTATCAAATCCATATCTTTCTGGTTTCTTCTTTTCTCTCATTGACCTTCTGATTGGTTGTAGATAGCTTTTTGAACCTTGAGCTAGGTCTTGAACCTTAGCTTTGCCTTTGTTCTTCCATAGTTTCAATTTCTCCAACTATGGCATGTCATCTTCAAAATCACTATCTTCATGATGCTTTGGCTCCTTTGTTGGAAGAGATGGAAAGTCTCCTTCCAAGTCATAGGGTAGTTTCACTTTCCTATCATCATCAAACCAAGATTTATTTCCATCAAAGACTACATCCCTACTAACTAAGAAGCCTTTGTTAGTGGGATTATACAATCTGTATCCCTTTTGATTTTTTTCATGTCCAATAAAGACACACTTCTCTGCTTTGGTACCCAATTTTTCTCTTACTTGAGAAGGAATATGAGCATAGCCTAAACATCCAAAGATTTTGCAATGCTCTAGGCTTGGTCTTCTTCCATTCCATACCTCATAAGGTTTCATACCATCTAAAGCCTTAGATGGAAGTCTATTTACAAGGTATGTGGTTGTTGATATAGCCTTTGCCCAAAGATAATTACATAGATTCTTTTCATTTAGCATAGATCTCACTACTTCTACTATGGACCTCTTCCTCCTTTTAGCTACTCCATTAAGTTCAGGTGTGTATCTGGTTGTTACCTCTCTTTTGATTCCTCTTTCTTGAAGGAAAGCATCAAATTCATTTGAGAAGTATTCTCCACCACCATCTGATCTGATTCTCTTGAGAAATTTACCTGTTTGGTTCTCTAAAAGTGCAAGATATCTTGTGAAACAATTGAAAACTTCATCTTTATGCTTCATAAAGTATAGGATTGTCCACCTACTACAATCATCAATAAAAGATACATAATATTTTGAACCTGAAATGGAAGGTTCCTTTCTTGGACCCCACACATTTGTGTGTACAAGATCCAATAGCTCTTGATGGATATAGCCTTTCCTGTTGAAAGGTTGTCTATGTGCCTCGCCAAATTGACAAGCTCCACACTTGTAGATCATATGTTTCTTGTGATGTTGGACAATCCAAGTACACTTTGATCCCTGCATATTTGTTTCAAAGTTTTTTCACCAATATGAGCAAGCTGTTTATGCCATATCTCTAATTTAGAGAGTGTTTGAGATCCATAGCTAAACAATGCTATGTTCTTGGTGTCTTCAACTTCAAAAGTGAAAAGTCTTACTGTTTTATCTCCTTGTGCTATCCTTCTAAATCCTTGCTCGGGGTCTTCCGCATATGCTCCATGTCTTGTGTTAACCTACAATCCTTTCTCCACAATTTGTCCCAACACTTATCAAGTTTTTGGTTATTGTAGGTACACACAATACCTTGCTTAGAAGGTTCATATTGCCATCTTATGTCTTGACATTACCTATCTTTTCCACTCAATGCCTTGTATCATCACTTGTCTACACTTCATGTTTGATTTTGGGATCTTCTAAGTGAGAGAGCAATGCTACATTCCTTCATACATGATTTGAGCACCCTGAATCAATATAGAAGACATAATCATCATCCTTACCCTGCTTCAAGGATAGGTTCATGAGGAGGAGTGAGTCCTCTTGACTTTGATCCTCATTGTAATTGTTGTAGTTCTTCCTTCATCTATGCCCATTTTGATAGTTATTATTGTTGTTGTGATAGTTATTGTTGTATCCTCCATTGTATCTGCCTCTATTTGATCCATAGCCACCCTTATTGAATCTTCTTCCTCTAGAATTCCTTGGGTTCCTGTAACATTCTTCAGTAGATTGATTAGAATGACCACACACATTACAAGTTTGAGATGTTTGGGTTCTCCCCCTTCCTTTTTTTTTCTCCTTTTCTTCTTCCTCTAGCTCTTCCTCTACCTGTCAAGTTGCCTTGGAAAGAACTACCTTCATCTTCATTCTTCTTGGACTTTGGCTTATCCTTAGCTTTAGCTTTATCAGAGTATATGGCAAAAGATTGATGACCTCTTGAGGATTCACCATTCTTTTTTGTCTTTGCTTCATGTGTGAAGAGTTGTCCCATCAAGGTACTAAGGTCGAGAGCTTGCATGTCCATGTATAGATCCATGGTAGTTGTGAAGGATTCCCACTTGTCATCAGCCTTGATGCCATTGATGATTTGCCCTATGATTTTTTCTTCTTCAATTACTTCTCCAATGCTCCCCAATTGATCAGAGATCTCCTTCATATTGGTGACATAATCAGTCACACTTTGCTTGGGACATTTCTTCAAGGTAGTGAACTCCATCCATAGCTGGTTCTTCCTTGCTCTAGTGTTTGAAGAGAAGAAGGCAGCAAGTGCATTCCAGGTCTCTCTTGAGGTCTTGCGTACTTTTACATGAGGTAAGAGAAAATGAGAGATTGAGTTTAGAATATAGCACTTGGCTAGTGCATCCTTTGAACAACAAGTTGTAAGCCTCTCTTGCTCTTCATGTGATGGTTTCCCTTTGCTTCTCATTGTTGGCATGACTTCATCTTCAGATATGTATCCAAATTAGGTTTCTTCCTTGAAGGTAGGCCTCCATCCTCAAAGACCAAGCTGGGTAGTTTTTTCTATCCAATTTGTCAATGGTAGAGGGAAAACCATCTCCCATGTTGATTTAACTATGCTCATATACCATTGTGAGAGGAGATGGTGGACACACTCTAAAGATGTGCCTTCTGCTATGAAAACCTACTCTACACCTATCAAGATAACTTAAGAGATGCTAAGTAGACACCTTAAACTTGTTAATGATCCATAAATATCTCCCTAGTACTTTGGAAGATCAATCTCAAATTGATTCATCAAAACAAATGACTTGACACAAAACATATGATAAAAAACTTGCTATTTTGAGATGAGAAGCACTCTCAAATTTCATGTAGAGCTCACAACCTGTTGAGAATTATCCAAAGATAATTTGTACACCTCTAATTAGATATATAATGAACCTAAACCAACAAATTTGATGAATTTCAATGAACCATCTTGAGAGAAATCAATTTAGGAACATTGGGGTGTCATCCTGAGTTTTCAGGAGTTGATTGCAGAAATACACAGGTGACTCCAAATGCATGTATCTCATAAACTAATGAATCAAATATTACGAAAGTTGATATAAAGTAAGCAGAATTAGCATTTTACCTATAAAAATTTAAATTGCATGAAAAGACTTAGTATACAGAGAGAAATCAATGATCAAAGTGGACTAAAAATGAGACATAGACCTTGATAGTAGTTGAAGTGAACTCCAAGAAATATCTTGAAAGATCAATCTGTATTGAACACATAGTACATGAAAAGAATAGGCATGAAGCTTGGGAAGTAGTAGCACTATGTGTCCTTCACAAATTACGTGGTGCTTGCTCAGAACTTCCCCCAAATGTAGGTGAAATGCTGCTCTATAGCATGTCTCCTTTTTAGTGTATATATAGGTGATTTTGAATTCAAACTTTGGGGGCATTCCACCTAAAAGGTCCTTCAAATTAGGAGAATATCATCTACTTGATTTCTCCAAATTTGCCTTCATGATTAGTACCTAAAAAGTTCGTGTGATTCTCTTCTTTAATGTGATTACTTTTCAAGTAATCAGTTTTACAAGAGGTTGTTCTTGTGGTGTCTCTCATTGAGAGTATACATAACAAAGTAATGAATGACCAAGCACTAGGCTTGGATCGAAATGCACCAACATTATAGGAGGCCAAATGCCTCTTTATTGATGTTTTCTATAGTACTACAAAGTGGGGTGAGGATATCTAGAGAGTTAGAGCTATTATTTCCCTTAAAACTAAAAAAATGGTTCCTAAAGGCCTAGTTGCTATGTTGGACCTACGTCTCACTAGTGTCAAGGAGATTAAAGACAACATCGGTAAATTCAAACCCCATAAATCTCTTGGTATTGATGGGATTCCTAATGATTTCTTAGATTTTTAAGATTTCTTGAATCCTTTTATTCTCTTGATTTGGGAAGAACTACTAGGAAAGATGTCCTTCCTATTCATATTAACATTGATGTTATTAGACTTTTCCATAATGAAGGTAATAAAGATGATATCAAAAATTGGAGACCCATCACTTGCCTTACCTAAGATATTATCTTCCTCTTTTGCCAAGAGACCTAGCCTTTTGATGAACCAAATTATTCTTCCTATGCAAAAGGATTTGCTAAAAGGTAGATACATTCTATATGCTATTATTGCCCTCTGGGAGGGAGTGGGTTATGCTAGTGAGCTTAAGTTGGACTATTGTTTTTAGGTTTACTTAGACAAATCCTATAATAGAACTGATTCAAACGTTATTCGTAAATCCCTTAATGAGATTGGAGCTGGGAAAAAGGTTTATTAGATTTGTTAGCAGCTTTTTTGGGAGTGCTAACTCTAGATTAGCTATGAATGGTACTATTTCTGACCCCTTCAAGCTTTGTAAGTCCATCAAAAAAGGTTTTCCTCTTGCCCATCTCCGTTTTGCCATTGCTAGTGGTTCCTTGGGATGGCTAGTTAAAGATGCCATTGGTTCCTTGGGATGGCTAGTTAAAGATGCCATGAATAGGGGGATCATTAATGTTCTTCATGTCGCCAATGCTCCTTCTTGGTTAGGGATCCAAATGTTCGCAGATGACACTAACATGGTTACTAATGCTCACACTAACTCTACTATTACCTTCTTGAACTTGTTTTGTCTTTGTGAGCGGTTCTAGGGTTAATCACAGGAAAATTGGCTTTAAGACTTCCAATAATGTTGTCCCTCATTGCATTTCTTAGCTTGGTTGTGAAATTTTAAAAGATGGTAAGATATTCAAGTTATTATGTATCCCTATGGGTTTTAATGTTTCTTTCAAAAAAAAGGTGGGATTGGGGTCTTGATAAATTTAGGGGCAAGCTGTTTAATTGTTACCATTGTCAAAGCTCTATTGCTCGTTTTGATTCTTTATCTGCTCCCCACACTAACCTATTTTTATGCTTGTTATCTTCCTTCTAAGAGATAGTTTAATCAATTAATTAACCTTACCAAGAGGTTTTTATGGGGTGGAAACTCTTAGGTAAATAAGATGTCTAAAGTAGCTTGAGCTACCTTTCGTCTTCCAAAGTATGAGGGAGGATTGGGGATCTTATGTCTTGGTAAAATTGTGGACAAGCTTGGTGCCAAATGGGACTTTAAATGCCTGTCTAGAAATATTTACGGTCCTACTTGCTTAAAAGAAAGTTGCACCTTTTTCAAGTTACATACTATAAAGCCTGGGCAGATAATGGCATTTTTGATATCATTGTTTCTCCTCACTTGTTTATTCATGTTGACAACCCTCTTTCTTCCAGGATCTAGAGTTCTTGGATGGAGGTGAAACAGAACTATTATCATAAACCTTAATACACCAATAATTTGAACTTCTTTCTTGATGAGTCACCATGGCATGGATGGTTTTCCCTGTGGAATAGTTGGCCACTTCCCATCAAGGAACACAAGTGTGTCAAGAAGGGGTTTGAAACATGGAAGGATTTTATGAGTAGAGGTGAGCTAGTGTCTAGTTTTTCTCATACTATGGCTACTCTATCTTTTTTGTTGTCAGCAGGTACTATTCAAGCAAAAGGAGTTGTTAAAGTGCAGATTGGACAACTATAATATAAAATCCTTAAGGATTTCTAAAGTTGCAGAGGATGTGTTTCTAAAATTTAAAAGATTCAAAGGTTCAGCTGCTAAAATGTCAGCAAAACTGAATGCTAGATGGAAGCTGCAATGGTCCATTTCCCAATGGAGACATAGATTTAAATGTTTGTGGGATTTTCCCACCTGTATCAGGAAGTGTTTTCTTCAATGGTTAATTATTCACAATGGGATTTGGATAGGAAGCAAATTCAAGATGATTAGATTAAAGGAATTGTTGTGCACATTCTCTGGCATGGTGGAAGACTTGTCCCCCTTATTTGTGGAATGCAAAAATGGCAAAAGTTTTTGGCATATCCTTCAACAATACCTTGGTATCTATAAAGTCCATTCTTTTGGAGCGAAAGAAATTCTTTGGATGTTGCTATAGAATGGACTTGGTTTTGTGGAACATTTGGAGGGGTATCATCTTGTGGCACATATGGCCAAGCACGAATCAAGCCGTTTACAATTTTGGATACAATGATTTTGTGCTTTCTCTAGGAGCTTATCTATATAGGACTCGAGTCAAATGCCTACACTCCATTTCTGATTTACCTCATATGGACCTCAAAGTGTATACTATATTAATTAAGCATCCTATAGTAATTGAAAAAGCATTCTTCTTTCTTTGTATTGTAGGGAAAGATCTTGATGGTCTTCCATTTGTAGTCTTTGGGTTGTTGCATGTATTGTGGGGTCTTGCCTCTTCACTCCTTGTAAGCTCCCTTCATTAATATAATCTCTTTTTTTTGTCTCAAAAAAGAAGGTGATGATTTTTTTTTGTCATCACAAGACACCAATACGGAAAAAATTGCAAAAAATCTCTAAATACTGTATTTTCTTTTATTAAAATGGCTAAGTTTCCCCAAATTCGTGACCACGCATTCATGGGGTTGCTTGATGGAACCACGCATCCGATCGGTTTGTCCCCTCCACTTAGAGCTCTTTGCCATTTCC
>CM035434.1:114800172-114940172 GCA_020310875.1 Ceratopteris richardii
CTCCAAGAAGGAAGGCATTCAGTCTAACCAACATGCCATACTCACGCTAAAGTGCATCAAAGCTATATACTCTAATTGCGGAAGCACCCAAATCATGTTCAACTCTTGTTGTATGCGTGAAAGGGAAAAAAGACATTCCTTCTGTGGATTCTCATCTACATGCAATTCAAAGGAAAGGAGGCAATGGACAATTTCAAATGAGGATCGAGAACAGATGCAAATTGGATGCACCAACTATATATGAAGAGTTTTCTTTCCATGGACTCACTGACACCATGGTTCCAAGTGAAAGAGGATGGAGCTTCATGTTAATCACACGTAGGAGCATTTTGTTATTTTTAGGAATTAAGAGACAAGGGCAACTCTCTGAGAAGGGCAAAGGAGGGAAATCATGCATATGGAGAGAAAAAGATATATACTTTCATATTGAATCAAGGATTCCCTCAAACTTCAAGAAAGAGTAAGCTTTAGGTATCTCTAAAGTAGCCATGTTCATGATTTTTATATAAGTTGCAGGTGCTATTTTTTTACGAGTAGCCATTTTGGAAAAGGTCAATGAAGCGGGATTTTTCTTAGTTTGATAAGAAAAATCATGCATACACATAGTCTAGTGTATTGAATTCCATATACGATTACGAAATCCAAAATATACCTCAGTATGATGGGAGTTTGGAGCTCCACCAAACCCACTTCTATCATAGTTTGAGAAAAATTTTTCAGCACCTGAATCTAAGAAATTCCCATTTTGGAAGA
The DNA here is from genome assembly GCA_020310875.1 of Ceratopteris richardii. Lineage (NCBI taxonomy): Eukaryota > Viridiplantae > Streptophyta > Polypodiopsida > Polypodiales > Pteridaceae > Ceratopteris > Ceratopteris richardii. Next base: position 114,800,926 of record CM035434.1, read on the forward strand.
GGGAAAAAGAGGTGTACTAGCTATGGATGGATGGAAAAAAGTATATATACTGAGAGTATGGTGTATAGACTTCATAATAGAATCATTATATTCATCAAAGAAATAAGTTAAGGAGGAATTTTACTTCCTCAAAAACCCCCTTCCCGCACTTTTTGAAAAAATTTCAGATGTTAATTTTTATCAAACTCCACTTTTGGGAGTAAGAAAAAAGATCATTTCAGAGGCTTCCCATGGATTAGAGCATACATACATGATCTATGGTGTATGTATGTATTACCATGGAGAAGAGAAATATCAAGAAAAGTTCACATTTAGAGTGGATTAGAAGCTTGCCAAAAGCTCCATTTAAGTTTTGACATGAAACTAAAAATCTTGATTTAGGCCTCTTTTGGGGAGCAAATTCGCATGCACTAAGGGAGGATTTGGAAAAGTGAAAATAGGCCCAAGCATCTTCATATACCACTCTCTGAGGTTATGGAGATAATTTTTGGATTTATTTGATGGAAGAATGCTTTTGGACTCCCCAAAAATCACATTTTCACACTTTTTCCAGCCCCTCCAACAGTCCACTACTTTAGCATGTCCCACTTGAAATGGCCATATCTTGGGCTAGAAAAAATCCAAATTGGACGTGCTATAGCTCATTTCGAAAAGCCCAAGATCTATGTTAGTTTATTAAAAGAAATTTTGGAAAATATGTATTTTTGCAGTTTTGTATAGCTTTGCAAATTCTGAATAATTTTTGGCAACTACCTTCCGGGAGCCATATTTTACAAACCGGGAAGACGATTGGAGTAATTTCACTTCGAGCTCTTTGCACATGGTATATATTTCAGTTTATGAACATTTATAGGTCCTAAAGTGGCTTTTGTAGGTCTAAAGAAGGATTAGTAATGCATTTTTTGACTAAATTTGCATTGTTTTGGTAATCACCTGACCATGCTTTATGTTTTGAGAAGTGATCCGATGTTTTCGGACACTTCAAAGCTTATATTAGGATCTGAGGAAGAAGGTGTAGAGGTCTCCAAGCTCGTTGAGAAGGATTGGATGCATCCAATTCCAAAACCAAAACTACTCAAGGACGTATGCTTTATGCTTCAGGCATTTTACTTTATGTTATGGCATGTTTTGTATGTACATGCATAGATTGGATTGCATACATCAAATATTGATCATTGTTTAAATTCTAAAAATATGGATCAATAGGCAAGAAGTACGCTTTTTGATTGTTTGCAGGAAAGAGGATTGCAGAAACTACATGGCTATGCAACACAGAGAATTGTTTCTAGCATTTGCTTTTATGTTTTGCAGGTCGTGGAGTCCATATATGAGTTTATGGCATGCATGCCATGGGCCTGTCAAGCCCTATGTTGTTGGGTGGCATGTATGCCACTGAGCTTATGGTTAATTTTTTTTTGGGATTCCATTTCTTGGGGAAATGCTGTCAAAATTTTTCCCACCGCATGGCGTTATATACACACTTGCATTTAGGCAAGAATGTTATGGCATGGTAACATGCCTTTCTGCAAACATCAATAAGACCTAGGCATGCTTGTAAGCATGTATTTGATGGACTTAGTACCATCAGAGTAATATACATAAGGCAACTTCAGTAGCAACAGGATCCCTACATATAATCCTTATGGATTTAGACCATAGGATTGCTAAGGGAAGGAGCTACACCTTCACCATTAGTAATATGCACAAGCAATCCTATAGGTTTTAGGAAGTCGCATATAGGTATGGGATATATATATATGATACTCTCCAAACAAGTGAAGATTTACTTATCTTCACAAGAGTCTCACAGTATGATTAGGAGACTATGGGGTATTATGATGAATACCCAAAGAGTGACTAGCTTCACTTATGTACATCACTTGAGCAAGTAGTGAAGCAATTCTGCTACACTACTAAGGAAACCAATTAGATGGGATCACAAAGATGGGTTTCATGAGATAGCATCGACGGGTGCTTATATGATTCGAGTGATAGTTAGCAAGGCCACAGACATGGCACTAGCTCTATGATTTAGAGCATAGATCCCTTAATTAATATTAGTTGGGGTACCCAATACATATATGTATATCGGGATCTAGAGAGAGGTACCCAGGCTTAGTCTTGGTACCTAGGAACAAGTTGGTTTGGAACAGAAAGGGATATCCATTGTCACATATTGACTAGAACCAAACTAACTAGTTCGAAGACATGGGACTCATTTGAGTCCACCGATATGACTTTAGGACATGGGATTCATTAGAGTCCACCTGCATATTCCATTACATATGTAAGGAATATATATTCGGTTTAGTGTAGGTATGACACCGTGAATTGGAAGAAGTTTTCACTCGTATGGGACGGTGGAAATGAATTCCCGTTGAGCACTCTTCTTCTATGGCCAGGAAGAAAAGGACTCATCATTCATGGCCTCATGTCTTACTAGATCAGAGGAGAGCTCTTAGTAGACATCTCCTTAGGATTGGGAGTTATCCTTCATAGTTTAGGGAAGATTTATGCTTCCGGTAGAGAATGTGATAGGTGATTTTATCACCATTGGTATCACATACTCATTTTGAGTTTTTCAGGAAGGATAATTCCATTAGTTGATGGGATCGTATAGATCCATGCATAGAGAATGGTTGGCAGAGATAGCTTTTTAGTATGGATATACATGTGCTTATGGTATCATGTCATATCATTGTTGACCATTTTAGCAGAGGGTTTGACCCTTATTAGAAATTTATTTCCTCCACTCTTCACTACATACACCTTCATTAGTCAGGGGAGATTTGTTCTCCATCTTCATAGGAATATATGTAATGAGGGATTATGCATTAGTTATGGAAGAGAGGACTAAATAAATTCATGAGTTTCTCTTTTAAGGAAAGGAGAAAGTGGGAATCAGCTCAGAGATCCATGAGAGATCTCACTTTAGTTCAGATGATGATGGATTTGCATAGTTCACAAGGTAGTTTAGACAAAACTACTACTTGTGATTACACTCAAGGTTAGCAAGACCTAAAGTGGTATGAGGGCAATCTATCATGTAATCCTAGATGGGTTTGAAGTCACTTTTTATGGGACTCTGTTCTATACTTCAAAGGATTCTATGGTTTATTATCTCCATTATAGTATGGTCAAGCTTATGAGCTTGGCACTTTGCACTTACTTTTCATATTATTGCTCATATGGACTCAAGCCCTTTTGATGATATTATATGGCATGGGAGTGATACTTTGGAATGTACATGGGAGATAGTAGGCACCACTCAGATGGTTTCCAACCTTTGAGATGATCTCATACGAGGCTTCTTAAGGGGAAGGTTATAGGGAAACGACACACAGAGATGACCATGCACTTAGAGTACATGGGGTTCAGGGGAGTCCGAGCACTTTCTTCTACCATTATGGACATTTCATCTACATTTTTGAGGACGAAAATGCTTTCAAGGGGAAGGAAATGTCACATGAGTCACATGGTTATTTTACCATATGGTATAGTGGGGGTAGAAGAATAAAAGAGGAGAGAGTCTTTATATTAAGTGACTCTTTATGAGAAGTAGGGGCAGCTCGGACGTGGCTCGGTGGAAAAATGGACGCGAATCTCTGTGTATAGCGCGAGACGGCAGTTCGCAATAGCCATGGCAAAAGAGGAAGCGTAATAGTTAAACACCTACCATCCATTGCAGAGATGAATGAAGCATGTGAGGCTTGCATGATGGGCATGCAACAAAGGAATGCATCTCCACGAGAAAGCAAGAACACATCAAGCTATGCTTTAGAGTTGCTGCATGCTCAAATCTGTGGAAAAATGCCTACACTGGCCATGGGGAGATCTTCCTACTTCATGTCACGCATCGATGACTATAACACAAAGATGTGGATGTACTTCCTTCACAATAAGGCTAAATCTTTTGGTAGTTTTAAAGAATGGCTTCAACTTGCTGAAACTAGAATAGGGAAGAAGATGAAGAAATTCAGGATAGATGGTGGTGGTGAGTTTACATCAATAGAGGTTGAAGATTTTTACAAGAGTAAATGAATCAATCATCAACTCATAGCAACACATATCCCTCAACAAAACGGTGTTGGAGAAAATCAAAATCAAACCATCATGGAGATGGCAAGCTGGTGGATGTTGAGGGGAAAGGTTTTCCCAAATCAATTTTGGGTAGAGGCTCTTAACACCGCTTTTTACATCTTGAATCAAAGCTACACCAAGGAGCTTGATTGAAAGAATCCAAAAGAGGCACACGTTGATGAAAAGCCATATGTTTCATATTTCAAAGTATTTGGAAATGAATTTTTTGTACATGTCCTAGATAGGGAGAGAAACAAGCTTCAACCAAAAAAACATCAAATGTATCTTCTGAGGATATAGTGAGTATAAGAAGGCTTATAATCTTTACAACCCTGAGGCTAAGAAGATCATGGAAATTCACAATGTGGTGTTTAAAGAGGAGTTGACACTAGTGCAATGGAGGAGGAAAAGAGACCTTCCATTTTATCATCAGACAAAGGGGAAATCCACTATGAAACTTGACCAAGAGCTATCCCCTCTGCACAAGAGAAGGAAGCATCATCTTCATATGATGACTCTGAAAGTCACTAGCCTATCATCACCCAAGTGGAAAAGCCATTTCCACCTTGGGTGAGGTAGCTCCATGATTCTACAAACCCCATCTCACAATCACTAGAGCATGTCATAGATGGACCAAGGCAGTCATAGAGAATAGAGGAGTAGAGATGGCCAAAGCACCCATACTGTGAATAGAGCCCTAATGGCTGAGCTAATTCAAGAACAAGCAAAGGAACAAACCAATTTGGAAGAGGCACTCCACAATCCGAATTGGAGAACTCCCATGAAAACCGAATTTGATAATATCATGAAGAATGGAACTCGGGAGTTAGTGAATTGGCCCCCTAAGTGCAAATTCATTGGTATCAAGTGGGTCTAGAAGCTAAAGTACAAGGCTCAGGGTAGTTTAGAAAAGTACAAAGCAAGAACTTTTGCACAAGGCTACTCACAAATTGAAGGGATTGACTGTTGTGAATCATTTGCCTTGAGTGCAAAGATGACTACTATCCAAGTAGTACTAATTGTGGTTTCACATAGATGATAGTTAGTCTATCACATGGATGTCAAATCAGCATTTTGGAATGGATACCTTAAGGAGTAAGTATATATGTCTCAACCACCATATTTTGAGGTTCCCATTCAAAGAAGAAGGTATGTAAGTTGAAGAAGGCATTATATGGGATGAAACAAGCCCCCAAGAGCATGGTATCAATAGATAGATAAGTATATCTTAGGAATAAGTTTCAAAAGATGTGCTTCTAAAGATAACTTGTATGTGCTAAAGAGATGAGGGAAGACAATTGTGCTTTTACTCTATGTAGATTACCGTGTGATTATAGGAATTGATGATGCTCTTCTTCAACAATGTTGATGCCATGAATTTGGAATTTGAAGTGAAAAGCTTGGGATAAATGCATCACTTAGGCCTTGAAATATGGAAGGAACCAAGGAATATTGTCATATCTAAACAAAAGTGTGCAAGAAAAGTTTTTATGGCACTCAATATGGAGGATTGCAAGGAGATATCTACACTTATGGAGGTCAATAAACAATTATCTATTGAAGATACTCACCTTCAGTGGATATTGGAAGATAGAGGACATTAGTTGGAAGTCTCATCTACTTGTCTTATAGCAGACTAGACATCTCTTATGCTATTGGAGAAATAAGTAGGTTCTCTAGTAAGCTTTGCCAAAGTCATTGGAAGGCAAGCATATGGATACTTAGGTATGCGAAAGGAACCACTGATTATGATATTCTCTATGAAGAAGGATCATCTATGATTGGATACTATGATTCAGATTGGTAAACAATATTGAGACCAAAAAATCAATTTTTGGATATTGCATTTCTTTACGATCTGGGATTTTCTTTTGGATGACTAAGAAACAACCAACTATAGCATTATCTTCTACTAAATTTGAATACAAAGTAGCATGTGTTGTAGCATGTAAAGCACTACAGTTAAGAAGGATCCTATGGCACATAGGAATACAAGGACAAGAGGCTTATAGGGTTGAAGTGTGCATGGCCATTGCTAAGGACTTTGTTTTCCATGCACTTACCAATCACATAGAAATTTTGTATCACTATGTGCATGTGTTGATTGAGGTTGGGGTCCTTGAGATAGAATATTCTCCGATGAAGAAAATGGATTAGACATCTTCACTAAGGCTCTTGGGAGAAAGCAACTTCATCAACTCTTTCCAAAGAAGACCTTGTGGCATCGCATGGTTTCCCCATAGAATCTTAATGGGGGGAGGGTAGGTTTCCAAACACATAGTGTGTGCACTTGAAGATTGAACCCAAGTTGAAAGGTGGACAAGGTTGAAGCCTAAGGTTGAGCTTCCCAACAAAGGAGGAGTAGAAAACTCGAAGAGAAGGGCTGCCATAAAGTGTCAAAGACTACACAAGGACTCAAAGACATTCCCCAAGGTTGCAAGAGCACAAGCAAGTGCCATGATACTCATGCAAAGTGTGACATGTTGGTTGAAGCAAAGGAAGGTAAAGAAGACCATTTGCAATGCTAAGGGCTGAGGTAAAGGTTTTGAAAAATCCACATTGTGTGTGGTGGTAAGTTCCAAGCATAAATCATGTGAATGTATTGTCAAAGGATGAGGCAAGTAAGACCACCCAAGAGGAGTTGCAAGCCTATGGCTCTTCTACGAGGTCTAACAAGCCTATCCCCTGGACTGTAGGGCCAAGATAATAGGACTTCTGGTCATGAAGATATTGTCAGATCGTATATTTTGCCAACTATTCCTTATCCCTCGACTATGTTTATCTATATGGAGTCCCCCTGTAAAAAGCTATATAATCATGGCCCATGTGTAGCTTTGCATAGTATTGCTCACTAGTAAGATCTTCATCTAGATTTTGTCTAGATGGCCATGTAAACTCCATATTGGGAGCACACAGGTGCATAGCAGGATCGTTGTAGCTACATCACTCTCATTAGAGAGAAAAATGAACCCTATATGGGCCATTTAAGGATTCCTAATTGTAAGCGATTAAGCCAAGTCTTATTCTTGCTTAAGGGAATAAAATGCATTTAATAGATCACTTTTTAGTAGGCTTGACTAGCCTTTTTTTAAGCATAGGGCCATCTCTTGCTTTTGCAAAAGAAAGAGAGAGAGAGAGAGAAATATTTCACTTTTCACATCATCAAATCCATCGATCTTTGTGAATAAAAAAATGACATTTCTTGAAAAGTCACATATTTAGTTATTGCTTATCGAAAAGGGTCCCATTTTTAATATGCATCTCAAAAACTACTTTTTCATACACATTTTGTAAGAAACGCACTCCAAATAGTTCCCTTTTGAAACTCCCATCAAATATAAAGTGCCACATCATCAAGCTCTTAACTTTTCTTACCCCCGAAATTGGTTTTTTTTTTTTTTTTTTACCCGTTTTCATCACATAGAATGGAAAGGCTCACCTTGACATACACACATCAAAAAAACATTTTTTTGTACTTACAAGTACTTTTTAGTCCATTATAGATGTTATTTTGGTTTTCTCCTCTCTCTTACCATCTAAATTCTAGCAACCATGGGCTACCCAAGCACTTTGTACCAAGGAGAAGATGTAATAGTAATGGAATCACTTAGAATGAATGTTGCATACTTAGAGATGAGAAGATTCATATCCTCAAAGGTGGTTCATTATATCCTTGGGATCCAAGATCTACTGTTTGTTTTACATTCCATAATCCATATACACTCTTTTAGAGGCAAAAAACAATCAATATGATCATTGGAAGCTCTTTCATGTGGATGATAGGACACATACATCATATTCTTCCAACCAGGTATGTTTTTTTCTTGATTCTTGTATTTGTAAAAGAATGAAAATAAAATTATCCTTGCATAGGTAATTCATCCAAGAAATAATTTCCTCGTGAACATCAAAGAAGCATTGAATTGTTGAATAGTTCATTTTACTTACTTCTCCTTTTTTTTCTAAAGAATGACACCAATAGTAGCTTGCATGAATAGGGAAATGTGTGTGAAAGCATTCCTTCATGATCATAAAAGGTATTGATTAGGAAGATGATTCATAATGAGGACATGATGAATATTGCTACCAGATACTTACACATATAAGAAAATAGCCTAGATATGTTTAGCTGGCAACCATGACTAAGGAGTTGATGAAGAACTCATATAAACATGTTTTTGTTTGAATAAAACATAATATTTGGCCCTATAGTTGCTTCGAAAATCAATGTTTTTTTCCTACATTAAGAGCTAACTCTACTAATTTTCATTTGACATCCATTTTTATTTTGATCTTTTTGGTACGGTTTGTGGTGATAGATTCAAATTCATATGAAAGCTTGACAAATCTCAAATTAGTGATCATCAACGGCTTGGAATAGTGAAAGCTAAAGAACATTCTACATTCAAATGTTGTTTTTCTTCTTCAATTTATACTCAGGCTATTCATTGAAATACGGCATGTTCTATTTTCATATGGAGAGTTTTCATGTGTGGATTTGTATCTCTCAAGATTTCTAGTACACAAATAATGAAAAAGTTCCATTATAGATCTGATACTTATTTTAAAGGTACATGTTAGTGGTTCTATGCAATCCATCTTATTGGAATGATACTCACTTGGTTTTTGTGAAACAAATTTTGCAAGAGTTTGACAATTAGAATGTTTTTCATGAAAGTTACAATGCAACATTGCAAGTGAAAAATGGATGCTATCAACAAGACCTTTGCATCATGATCAATGTCATGTAAAACACGTTTGGGAGGGTTTGACTTGAAAATGAAGTAATCTAAAAAGAAAGATTTGGTTATTTTATACTAAAACTTTTTTGTGGTATAGCCTATCCATGTTCAAGGTACAAAATGACTACCTTGGATGCAATCCCATTAGAGAAGATGAAGTGGGTATGCATAGAGATCACCATGCATAGTCTCAGAGTGCTCCAATTTGACAAAGTTAAGTCCATTAAAAATAGCAAAGCAGTTTAGAGTCCCATCCATAGAACCCTACCTCAGAGGTTGGCATAGATCAACCCTCATAGAGGTGAACACACAAATAAGGATTGAACGGATGCGCACAAAGGAGAACAATAGATCCACTGCTTAGTGGAGATGAACCATTTGAACTCAATACACCTCCAAATAGAACATGTCTCATGAAAATTGAAGTATCCATTTCAAATCATCAAACAAGGAGACCTTCAAAGAGACAACATCGAACACAAGCATATTCCACCATCACATCAAGTAGAGAATAGAAAATTACTAATACAAGGTCAAAGAACACTACCCACATCTGAATAAAAACTTGACTACAAAGAAAAACTATGCTAGAAATTGTGCCACAATGTCAATCAAGGCATGCACATAAAATAAATTAGAATTATCAACCACTTCATAGGCCATATTTAGCCAACTTAAAATTTCTCATAATGCAAAAGTAACAAAAGATTTAGGAAACATTATATAGACTCTTCACTTCAAATTTAATGTACTAGACTATGGATACAATCAGTAGCACTTGAATCCATCCAAAAGGAAGCACGTGCATTTCTTACTTCTATTTAGAAGATGTTAACTTGCGTCCCATTCATGTGAAGATGATGCCTACGCAACCCCAAAAAACTAGATGGAAGCATGATTATGTAATCATTCATGTTGACAATATTGTAAAATTAAGTTTTCACTATGATAATCAAACTTCTCATAATCTTTCTTACATGTTCTCAAGTCCACATTGATGTATATCATATATTCATAGTTATATGCACTTGCTTCAACATGGTATGTGTGCAAACCAAATCACTTAAGCTTTTAAACTTATATTTTCATTGATCAATTGAGTTCTGCACATAATCATGGATCTAAAATGTGCAAGAACAAGTTGTTTTTCTACCATCAATTACCTTCCATGAGCTAAAAATCACAAAAAAATGGGCAGCCACATAAATGTGGGATATAAATTTTGCAAAGGCCTATCCCAAATTTCTATGTTATCCATTTTTTTGTGCTAATTTTGAGCTCATGGACGGTGATTCATGGTGGAAATACAACTTGTTTCTTGCAAAGTTCAGGGCCCTTGATGAGCTATACAACCAAAACAACTAGATAGGGCCATACATGGTTATGTAACCATTCTTGTTGAAGAGGTAGATTCTAAAATATGGAATTTTCTTAAAGATAATATACTTTTTCACAATTTTGTTACACATGCTCAAGTCTACATTGATCTATATCATCTGTTCACAATTGTAAGCACTTTATTCAACATGGCATGTGTGCAAAAGAAATCATTTAATGTTTTAAACTCATATTTGCATTGGTTAATTGACTTGTGCACATAACTAGTTTCATGGCACTGAAAACTATAAGAATGGAGTTTCATGTCCACTATAAATGAGCAATCATGGCTTCAAAAGCACCAGAAAATGGGTGGCCACAAAAATGTGTAATAGGCCTCTCCAAAAAGTTTGTAGAGACGTATTTAGCATTTCTATGGTGCCCATTTTTTGGTGCTTTTGAGGCCATGCAAGCTCATTTATAGTGGAAATGAAACTTTATTCTTATGATTTCTAGGGCCATGGAACTTATTTCTAAAAAAGTCACTTATTCTATAGTGATCCATGTTCATATAGTTTTTCATTGGAAGCAAATATAGACAAACATAGTCAGAAGAGATAAAATTTTCTCCAGAATATAACTTCTGACAATATTTTAATGAATAAAAGTCTGACCATCTTAATTGCTCTAACCTTGTAGAAGGACGAAAGTCCCCCTCTTCACTACCCTCAGTAAGGTTCGATGGGGAAACTTCATGACACCATATGGCCTTTATTTTCACCTTGAATGGAAATCCAATGACTTTAAAGTTTATGCCCTCCTCAAATTCATGGTGTAGCTCTCAGAAACCATCTATTACCATCAATGTTCACATATAGACCTCATCTAACTTAGAAGTTATGCTTCCATATATGTACATGCTTTCAAATTAATTTATCCTCATAATGGGAAGCTTATAAATTAGTGCACGATGGATCATTTGTGGTTATGTGAGGGAAAATTATTGAGTATATCTAACATGAATGATCTTTTGAGTTATAAACTTATAATTTCCAAACTTCATAGATGATGATCGATTGAAAAAATTAACTAATAAAAAGTATGTGAATGTGAAACCAATGTGCAATATAGAAAACTAAAATTGAATAATCACCAAAACACATTGAAAATGCATAGTTGTAGACTCCAAATTTATGAAAGTACATATGTTTCAATTTCAAATATCAGACCTTATGAATATTTTATAGTTTCAATGACATCAATGATTGTACAACTTGAAGTGCTTGCAAATGCAAGAAATCATAACAAGATTTGTGGAGCTCCTCCATGGTGTAAAGTATTTGTGGACAAACACTAGATCTAGAAAGATTTTTAGTTCTCCTTTGTGGGATAAAATATGTTTTAGTGTAACACAACAAAGAGATTTTTTCTCCTATCCATAGAGCTAAAAAAAAGAGTGTCAATAGAGCATCAAAAGAGTCTCAAAAGAGTCCTGATGTTAAACAAACCAATACACTAGAACCATTCTTTAGTATTATGATGAATTTTTTAACTTTTCAAAAAACTAGAGTTTTTGGGCCCAGGTTGGTTACGAGATTCCTTCTCTCTCTAGAGGATATGCAATAAATAAGGGAAAACATGTCCCCTTTTCCTCCTTCAACTTACTATTTTTAACGATATAGTTTGTGCCACCACTCTCTTCTGATTGGTACTTCACTATTCACTCCTTAATCTAAAAGTCCCATGCGGGGTTCATTTTTTCCCTAATGTTGGCAATTTGAGAATTTGAGTTCTCTATCTATGAGTCTGCATCTATCTTTGTCAGCATTTTCTTTCTCAACTATGTGTATTGGTCTATTTTTTTTGCTAATATTTCTTACAACATCAAATACAACGAAGAGGTGATTGATCCAAGTGCTTCAAAGAGCCACAAAAATGAAGAAGGTCGAGAGGTTGTAGAGGATAAGCCATACTTCAGCTTAGATTAAGATCTCCTAGAAGACAAAGATAATTACTAAGAACTTAAAATAATGGTAGCAAGTTGAGGAGGAAATGAAAGAAAAAAATCATAGCCAAGAAGAAGAGGTGAAAAGCACTAGTTCGAACGGTATAAGCTTTGAAGTGCCAAAACAATCTCAATAAATATGAATTAGAACACAAAAATATGGTTTTAAATGCCAAAATGAGAAAAGCCTATGCATTGCTTACAACAACAAGGAACATATAAAATTAATGGTACTAATCATTGAAGAAGGTGAAGAGCTCTCTGTTGGAAGAGATGGATGGATACCTCAAGGAAGTGAGGTGGTACTGCTAAACCCTGCTTAGTACCTGCCCTATTGCAATTCAGAGTTTTGTTGTAGACCCTTTTAGCTTGCAAGTGACACCAAATAAGTACCTATGTACTTTGGAGTTGATTCTTCAAACAATTGAATCAAAAAAGATTATTTAACAAATAGCTAGTCACTCAAAACTTGCTATTTTGGTAATGACACCTATTGGATCTTTTACTCAGTGCTCACAACATAGTAGCAATTGATAAAATTCCTTTTGGGGGAGCTTAGATAGCTAATGATTACAAGTGGAATCATCTAAAATGACAAACCATACACTGAGAAATCAATTTAGCATTTGGATGCTTACCCCTGATTTTTAAGGAACTGAACAATACAACACCAATGAGCACTTCGATGTGGATATCTCCCAATTGGCTGAAGCAGATGTAATGAAAATGTGATGCATTAAATAGAGTTTGAGCTGATTCCAATAAGCTATAGAACATGCAAAATCGTTGAGGGATCACTGAGATATGGTCATGCAAAGTTCACTGTTTTGAGTAGTCATAGCAGAGAGATAGACAGAGATGATCAATGAAATGTATCTATTATAACACATGATTATACAACCTTATTGGCATTGCAATGATGTAGAATTATGGATAGATGAGTAGGCTATGGTGTATGCTACTCAATCTCTACAAATGATCAGTGGAGGATCTCTAAGATAAGGCAACAAGACCACGAGATATTCAAGCCTTTTTATAAGCGTCTTTTATCTCAAGTTTGAATTTGAATTTCAAACTTGATTCCACCTAAAATTGATTCCTCTAAATGAGGACATATTCATCTTATTTCATATCTTCACAAGATGTAGGTCCTTAAAAGATTGTTCAATATTTCATCTTATTTCATATCTTCACAAGTATTTCATCTTATTTCATATCTTCACAAGATGTAGGTCCTTAAAAGATTGTTCAAGATTTTTAATCCTTTTACAAATGGTAAATGACCAAATATTACAAGCCAAAGTTCACATGCTTCATGAAGTGATTGTACACATTGTCTTCCATGCCTAGCCAAGTGTGAGGGCTTGTGTACTTGCACCAACAGCACCCCCTCAAGCCAAACATCTTGGCTTGTATTGCTTCATTAATCCTCTTGAATATCCTACAATCCAATCATAGATTTAAACCTGCAAAGTTTAGTACCATCAAGCGCTTTGGTTAACAAATTTGCACATTGCATGTGTGTAGATACATATGCCAGTTGAATCTCCTTGCTCAATAGCTTCTCTCTAACATAGATAGTGTACTTCTATACGCTTGGTTCTTGCATGATAGATAGCATTAGCTGCAAGATGTAAAGAACTTGTATTGTCACCAAAGATCATAGGTGAGTGAGAGTGTAGTCCCAAATTTGAGTAGATCAATCTAATCCAAATAGCTTTTTGTGTAGCATTGGCTAATCTCCTATATATTCAGCCCCTGATCTATTCACCTACAAAAGAAAGATATCTAGAAGTACTCCTTCTATCATCCTTACAACCTGCCCAATCTACATCTGAGTATGTCCAAATCGGGTGTGTATGGAAAGTAAATACCTTGATTTTGAGTAGCTTTTCGATACTTCAAAATCCTTTTAGCAGCTTCCAAGTGAGTTGCTCTAAGTTTATGCATGAATTGACTTAGAACACTTACTCCATAAGATATATCAATCCTTGTCAAAGTTGCATAGTTTAGACTCCCACCTATGCTTTGATATCATGCAATGTCTTCAAGAAAATCACCTTCATGAGCACTCAATTTTTTATTTACCTCCATAGGGGTGCTTGCTACCTTTGCATTCTCCAAGTGGAACTTCTTCAACATATCCTGCACATACTTCCTTTGAGTGATATAAATTTCAAAGTTAGTGTAGACTAACTCAAGTCGAAGAAAATACTTTAGAAACCCTAGGTCACTGATTTTGAACTCTTGCACCATTTGGTTCTTGATTTTTTGATGCCATTGGCATCACTACCTCTAAGTATGATGTCATCAACATACACACACAAATATATAATCTCTGAGTTGCTTCTCTTGACAAACAGAGAAGAATCTGCCTTGCTTTTCATGAATCCTTGATCTTGAAGATATGTAGTTAACCTATGGTTCCATGCCCTAGGTGCCTGCTTCAAACCATAAGGAGCTTTTTTCAATTTGCACACATAATTTACCTTGCTTGGATCTTCATAACTAGGAGGCTGAGTGTTGGAACTCAAGGTCAAGCACAAGCATGGATGCACATCAGAAAAGTGGACACACAAAAGGAGTGAGCAAGTAGGGAGCTCCAAGAAGAGTATGTCAAATTTTCAGAAGAATCCCCTACAAAACAGTGGTTGTGATCACTCAAACCATTATGAATATCATTTCACCTTTTTGTGACTCCATTTTGTTCAATTCAAGGAGTCCTTGAGCTTCAGGAGTATTAGAAGTATCATCCTACCAATTTTCATAATTTTTAGAGCTCATTTGAGCCTTAAATAAGCCCTGGAACCTAATTTTTAACTAAGTCGAACACTAGGTCTCGACAGGGCCAAATCTAGTTAAGAAACTATAAGAAGATCTAGAGAGCTCATTTTTGGGTATGCTGGTTAGAGATTTAGCTTGTTGTAGATTTGAGCTTTTGTAAGAGAACTCTTTTGTAATCGAAGCTTTCCATTGTTCCTCTCTTTGATCTTACCTTGTGCGCATGTGTGTGTATGTGTGTGCATGTTTGTGTGCTTTCACTCACACACTTGTGCCTTCACTTGCTCATGGTCTTCATACCATTCCTCATGTCTCCATGGATTGACAAGTAAAGGAGGTGGTGCTTATGCTTGAGCTACACCAAATTTTGGCACCATTACCGGGGAGAGAGCTTAGCGGACGAGCGTTGTGATGGTAAGATCATGGATTTGCAACATTGGAAGGTAAGAAATAGTCATTTTTTGTTATGTTTCTGATTTTTCTTCTCCTTCTTCATCATCTTCATCATCAACATCTTCACCCATCATCATCTTCATAGAAATTTTTCGTTTTTGAGTGCATTTTCACCATTTTCACATCATTTCTCATGTGTGAGAGCGCAAAAAAGAGGTAAGAAGTGCTTGGGAGTGCATGCGCTTGTGTATTTCATGATTTTCTGCACATTTGGGGCTTGATGCTTGATTTTGAATTTCCTGCCAAAATTCTCAGAAAATCATGAGTTTTTATAGAAAATGGCAACTTTTTGGAATTTCAAAAAATTTGGATTTCATGATTCTCTGGTTTCCCACCTAAAATCACTTAAAAAATTATGAATTTTTGCATTTTTGAGAAAATTGTGATTCTTTGGCTCTAGGTGTGGAAAAAATCTCGACTCTTTGGTTATTGGGGCTTGGAATGAATCGCCACTTTTTGACTCTCTAAATCTCAAGAAATCATGACTTTTTGCCTTTCAAATTGGGAGAAAATCGCTAACCTTTGTAGAAAATCGTGAATTCTTGGATTCGCTAAGGGAAGAAATCGCGAATTTTAGGTTTTCTGGTTGTGAGGAAATCACGAACTTTTGGTTCTTTGATTGTGAGGAAATCACGGTTCTTTGGTTTGCTAAGTGAAAAATTTCACGACCGTTTGGCCTTCTAAGTGTCAAGAAAATCGTGACTTTCTGGTCTTTGGGCTCAAGAAATTGAGACTTTCTTGCCATCCAATCTCTGAGAAAATCACGAATTTTTTCAAGGTGACTTTTTGAAGAAATCGCGAATTTGTGGAATCCCATCTTGAGAAAATCATGACTTTTTGGGTTGAATTTGAAGAAGATCGCGACTTTTTGCAAGGGCAACTTTTGAGAAAATCACGATTCTTTCGTTTCCAAAGTGAAAAATTCGTGACATTGTGCATTCTTTTTGAGAAATCCGCGACTCTTTGCCAAGAAATCGCGAATTTTCGGAATCCTATTTGGAGAAAATCGCGACTTTTTGGGAAGACCATTTTTGAGAGATTCGCGACTTCTTGTAACTCAGTGTTTGAGAGATTCACGATTTTTCGAAGGTAGAAAATAGTAAGAATTCGCGACTTTTTGGATACTTAGGAGGCAAAGAATCGCGACTCATTGAGTTGTTGGCTTTCACAAAATCGGACTTTTTGGCTACCTGATTTGCAAAGAATTGTGATTCTGTGAGAGGCCCTGTTTGCTTGTCTTGACCCCTTGAAGCTTGATTGGACATAACTTTCTCATATGAACTCCATTTGGAGTCATTTTGAGCTCGTTGGAAAGCTCATTTTGAGTACAAGAAAAACATGGATTTCTAGATATATTATTATGAAGTTGAACCTCAGGTGGGACTAGGAAACCATGGGAACTCCAAAGGATTTTGAGCAATATAAAGGGGAATTTAGGGACCAGAAGACAAAGCTTATGAACCTGAGATCTAGTAGACACCGTGGCAAGGATAGACAAAGCGTTAAATCTTCTAAGACAAGTGTCAAACATACAACCAAGTCTTGGGCACAACAACTAAGTGGTTATCCTTACGTACTAAGTTTAGACACAAGTGATTCAGAAATGTCTTTTAGCATGGGAAAACCTATAGGGGGCTCAGGTACTGCCTATCTACAAACACGAGAAGGTCCCTATAAGACACAATTGGAATATATTTGGACCAACCGATTAGATCCATGCATCTATGAGGATGGTATGAGGCAATCAGTGGTCCAACTCAAAAATCCATATCAATCCTTTGGACTTGAATACCAAGTAGTCAAGTTCGAAGAGGGTTCATACATTGATAAGGAAGGAACTATGTATGTGGTCACCAACTTACCAGACAAGACAAATGAGTTTGGAAATGTCATTCGTGAGAATGAGATAGGGGACCTAGAGTAGGGAGACCTAGGACAAGAACCCAAGACTCCTCAAGGCAAATCTATCCTGACAAGAGTGATCACACCAGAGTGGGTTCCCCAAGACAACAAAAGCATAGAACTATTCTTAAATAGAGAAACAGAGGAAGCCTGTTGGAGATTCAAGCCAGATCAACCTAGCTAATTGGGCATAGTCATCATCTACGAGTTCAAGGATCCTCAGACACCAGGCAAGGTTGTCTATTTGGATGATACCTCAGGAAGAATGTTCTTGGTAACAAAACATGATAGACACACATATTATTGGAAGAGTGAGTTGATCTTCCATCCACCAAGATCCAATGTTTCCCATGGCATCCAAGGTATAGGATCATCCAAGGCTCATGAAAACCAGAGGGAAAGAGCCAGAGAGAGGCCTAAGGTAAGCTTTACACCCAATGTGGGTAGAGATAGATCAAGAATGGAAGGTGAAAGACATGAAAGAGAGAGACATCAAGCACAAAGACATCAAAGAGATTAACATGATTTTCCATTTCCCAGGCCCCATGAGCACCCAAGAACCCTTAGACCTTCTCAAGTGGTCAAGACAATGAAGAAATATTATGACGGAATAGGAGATCCTTATGATCATGTGGTCGAGTTCAAACAAGTGTTAAGAGCTGAATAAGTTGAGGACTTGTTCACCCAGTTCAAGGCATTTGGTTTGACTCTTAAGAGCACTGCCTTAGCTTGGTTTCAACCTTTGAATAGTCATAAATATCAAGATATAGGTCAACTGCTAGAAGCATTCATTGTAGAATTTTCCAATAGTGGTATCAGGCATAACACATCATCCTTGATCCACAACTTCAAGCAGACACCCCAAGAAACAGTGCGACTTGCAGGAAGACGGTTTAGATAGTATTTAGAAAGATGCCCTATTCCAGAGGTACCCACACCAGCCAAACAAGTGGCCTTGTTTTTAGATGGCTTACAAAGCACCAAGTTAAGATCATATGTGTACTTGGAAGAGCCTAGATCCATAGAAGAGTGTGTGCGGATGTGCACTGACATAGAAGATAACTTGAGTGAGGAGTTAGGATTGTCCAAACTCTATAAGGATTCTGATAGCTCTACTAGTCATACATCGAGAATCTCCATGGAAATAGATGAGATAGCTGAGCAAGTTGCCAAGAAGCTAGGAGTCCAAAATATACAAACACCAAGAGTCACCTCATTGAATCGATGTTATACTTGCAGAGGGGACCACATGGCTAACATTTTCCCAATGCAAAACCTGAACATAAGAGAAAGAAATGCTCCATATTGCACTATTGAGAGAAAATACACAAACCATAAGGCTCAAGATTGTCCTTACAATAGCCACACTGTTAGACAAACTTATCAGCAACCTTACCAACAAGGTAGGTATTAGAACCAATACCAACAACCATATTATAGAACACAACAGCAATATCAAGCACCATATAGGCCACAACCAGTCCTAGGAAACTAACCACCAACTCCTGCTAATGTAATTCCAGTTAAGTATGTAGTAGCAGAGGAGAACCTTAATAGAGCATTGATGCAAGTGACTCCACTGGTCTCAGAGAATGACCACCATGCTCGGGTTCTGACCACTCCTATGAAGATAGTCAACAAGCTTACTACACAGAGCCACCTGAGCATAATGAGACTTACCCTTATCAATAGGAAGCACCACCTATGGAACAAAATTGGGAGCCCGAATACTCCAATGTCTTGTATACAAATCCTAACCCTAGGCCCCAATTGAGACAAATGAGACCACAAACCCCTAAAGGACCATGTTTTAGATGTCACGGCAACCATTTCATTTGTGAATGTCCCCAACCATCATCTCTGAGTCAAGGGTAGGCCATCACAATACAAGCCTTTTGTCCTGAGTGTGGGAAAGACCATCTCCCCAGAGATTGTCCAAGAAACCCCTCTAGTGTGCCCAAGGTTACCCCCATTAATGTGGTAGGCTTAGCGGTGGATTCAAGTGATAGTAGCAGTAATGTGGCTCCTATACAAGCACTCACCAGAGCACAAGCCTTAAAACAGGATAAATCAACTGCACAATCAGAGTCAAGTAAGTCAGGAGAGCCTAGTAAGAGAAAAACAAGGACATGGAAGGATACCAGAGAGAAAACCAATCGCAAGTGGAATAGGAAGCTGTCTGAACAAGAAGAAAGCCTTAGAGATGCTAAAAGCAAAATAGAAGATATTGCCTCGCAGAATCCCTCACATACCAAAACTCCATCCACACCACCTCATACCACCCCACCACCCATTGTAAATAGACCACAACTAGGGTTCGTTCTTGCCGATCCAACCCTAGAAGGCTTGGACATGATGTTCAAGGCCTACCAGGCTCGACTTTAAGAAGGACCACCAGTTGCAAACCTAGATAAGAGTTACCCTCAAGCAGATTTAGAGATTGAACGGACAAAAATGTGCATGAAAATGGTAGAGCTAGCTCAGGTGATGCTTGAGACCAATCAATCGTTCAATCAGACAAACTGTATCAAATCGGATTTGCATTTCCAGGGCTTACTAGAAAGATTAGAGTAGTTGGTAAACAAGCCGTAGGTTTCTTTACCTCGAGAGGCTCAACCAGTTGTTGAAAGAGAAAGCTCACCACCGATGAGAGTTTATGTTCCTAATTCCATGGATGGGGATACACCTCTTTCAATTCAATAGTACTCTCAAGAATTCTTGCGGGAAATACAAGAGGAGAAACGGGCCAAGGAGAAGGGTAATCCCCCTCCTATTCTTGAGATTGATGACCTTCATGATCAATTTCCCAGAATCTGAATCTCTATAGATCAGAGCTCCCACAATATTGGTAAGAAATGAAGACTCAGTGGTCCCAAGGAACACTGATGTTGTGAAGAACACTAAGGTTCAATGTCATCTCACTGTAGAAGAGATGCTAAAAATAAAACCTGAGTTGTGGAATCATGTGGCGGATCAAGTTCAAGAACTTGATTCCTATAGGCCAAAAGCAAGATCTAAGCAGAAAATACCTGAGATACCTCTAGAAAAAATAGGAGACATGAGTGAAGGTGAAGAAGGTAATACTTATCTTCCAATCACCTACCAAGGTTACACAACCAAAGCAACTATAGATTTAGTGTTGGTGTTGCTATTGCAACCACCTCTTTGTGGAAGCAATGGGGCAAACCAACGTTAAGAACAACTAGAATGAAGCTTCAAATGGAAGAAAACCATGTTGAAAACCTCTAGGATTGCTAGAAGGGATAACTCTAACAAATTGTGGAGTAGAGTTTGAACACACATTTTCTATATGTGACTTTGAAAAAAATAATGTCTATGAGATGATCCTGGGAAGGCCCTTCCTATGACAATTGCAAATAGTATAGGATTGGGGAACCAACTCCTTGTACTTACAGCACTTAAGGGTCACCACCAAGGTCAATCTAAAGGATTATACCTTCAGAGATGTACCACCCCTACAATGGAATCCTATCCACAAAGCAAAAGAAGATTCTATCTCTGTGCATTTTGGAAGTTCACCTGATCCATCTTGGATGCATGAAGATACTCATTTGTGGATGTGCAAGATCGGAGAGGAAGAGGAAAGACGCCTAAAAGCGCAAGAAGAAGGAACTTCTCAAGAAGATAGACCAGTTAAAGACCCAGTCTATACACCGATGATCTTTCTAGATGAGGAATTCGAGCCTCATGGTTGGGCTGAAATCTTGGCCACCATGGTCATTGCTATCAATGAAGAACAGTGGACACCTCATTGTGATGAGGAGGGTTATGATATTTCAGTGTTCATGTGTCAGCCCTTGCTCAAAGAATGTGACCCTACTGACTTCATAGAAGAAAAAGAGAATGATGATGATCTAGAGTCCATTGTGATGGATAGTTGCTTTGACTCAAAGAAGCACTATCTAGAAGATGTAGGAGTGTTTACCCAAAAAGAAGAAGAACCTCTCACAAGCATTAAAACTGTAAATTCAAAAGATGGAAGTGAAGCAGGTCAAAAGAAAAAGAAAAGAAAAGCAGTAAAACAAGAAGAGGAGGAATCATTGTTTGAAGTACCATAAAATTTCAAGAAGTATGAAGTTGAGGACCGAAAAATTTTGGTACAAATGTGTTGGAAAACAATGTCACATCAGTCCAAAATCCATTTAGGGAAAAAAACCTAATTTTGGTACTTAGTCATTTTTGGCACAAAAATGGGTAAAATTTTTATGAGCCTATCTTGTAGAGCTTGAAGAGAGCTTTCTAATGGTATATGATATGCAGTCATCAGATATCAGATTTGGGAGAAAAACCTAACCCTAATTTTCTATTGATTTAGGGTTTTGACCTCATATGATAGCTCTCGGATAAGGATCATAAAAATGTTGTCAGATCATCCATCAGGTAATCAGAAGTGTGAAAACACAGGTCAAGAAGTTATTTTTAAAGTTAGCTAAAAGCAACTTTAAAAATAAAGCAAACTCACTTAAAATAAAGCAAAAGCAATTTGAAAAGGATGAGATTAAATAAAGTGCTTTTTAGTGAGTTTTCTACATGGAGCTTTAAAAGCTATATAAGGGAGTCTTCGGTCACTTTGTTAGACATCCTACACCAATTGGCAACACCAATTTTTGGTCCCTCAGTAGAGGTGGTGCTCTAGCACACATGGGGTAGCCATGGTGCACTCTAGGAGCATGTTGAGCAGAAGCTATGGAGTAATTCTTGGAGAAGAGTGTGCTCACACTCTTGCTTATGGAGAGGACTTACCCATCAGCAACTTGGTGGTGTGGATCAGCCATCTACATAATGTATTTGAAGATTGTCTTCTACATGAAGATTTCGGTGTACTTCAAGGACATTGGATGGAGGTTAACATAAGATTTGCATCTTATGTTAAGAATTCAGGTACATATTCTCTTTATGCACATAGGTGCTACTTGGAGTTTATGGAGGCAATGGCATCCATATCAAGAGGAGTCCTATTCGGCATATTTAAAGGAGAATCAGTACATGCATGCTACATGCATTCGGATAAGGTGTTAGAGAAGGTGTGTTCACATGAGTATGAGGATTTCTGACACCAACATGTTAGCATTCTTTGCTAATTCTGTACGTATGTGATCTTTCACACACACATCTGATTTAGGGTCTTCCATAGCCTAAATTCAGATTAGGGTTTGCTGATTATCAGTTTCCATCTAATCTTTCCTCTTTCTGTCACTCATATTCACTCTTCTACAACCTATCAA
This sequence comes from Ceratopteris richardii, assembly GCA_020310875.1. NCBI lineage: Eukaryota > Viridiplantae > Streptophyta > Polypodiopsida > Polypodiales > Pteridaceae > Ceratopteris > Ceratopteris richardii. The sequence continues at coordinate 114,823,452 of CM035434.1, forward strand.
GTCACACATCTCATACATATTCAGATTGCTATCTCTACATCTGAATATTCTTGTAAATTGTGTACATTCACTCATCCATCTATTTCTGTTCATATAGAATGGTTGAGATTTTGACTCCCACATTGTAAATTGACATTTGTATATTCGATAGTGTGAGTAAGCAGTTTTGTCAATATTGGAAGATTGTTGGAAGTTGTGTTGTAGATGTTGAACCTATGGAACTTGGACCTGTGGTATTAGTTATGGGCCTACTAAATTTCCAACATTTGGTATCATAGCATTCAAGCTCTTAGATTCCCAGGTTCCCAGACTTCCAGGTTTACAACATATGATTTAACAGCATCTTCTAACATGTGACATTTGACATACACACTTAATATAGATGAGTAGAGATTTGAGAATTAGACAATCCAGTCACATGTTTATTCATTAGTGTGGAGTATGAAGTTGATGATCTACTAGCAGTCGAATACCTTTGGAAGAGTATGAAAATACTTTACAGAAGTATTATTGGAAGACCAAGACTTGATGAAGAGAGGGAACCAGATCAACATCAAATCACAGGTATTAATTTCTACTGTCAGATTATCATTTGTAGGTCATATCTTAGAAGAGGAGTTATGAAGATCTTTCAAACACTTTCATTATTTTTAAAGTAAAAGCATTAGCTACATAAAAACTGTCAAGAACAAGGAGATTAGATGAGTTTCGATATATCTCTTTCATGGCAAGAAAGCTTATCTAAGAAGACAAATTTGGAGATGGGATGAGTTTTGTTTTCATCCAACCTTGTGTTGTAAGTTCATTGGAAGTTTTTTTATCATATTGTGTACCTAGAGAGGTAACTAGAGAGGTAAGTCAACATTCAGCCAAATCAAGGAAAAGGTTGGTGAATTCAGTCATATCAATCACATTTGAAGCAGAGTTTTGATTCAAAGATATGAGGAGATGGTAAAACATGATTCTATATTCGCTTCCATTTATATACCATGTTTGTTTTGTCTCTTACTGTTAGTACTAGAGGAAGAGAAAAATTCATTTGAAGAAGTTAAGAGTGCTTACTACTTCAACATGAAGAGAACAAAAGGTATGGAAGAGAAGTTTGAAGATGTTAACATCATCAGGTGGAAGAAAGATGCAGAAGAAGAAAGTCCAACATTTCCAAAGGGAAAGTAAGACTTCATTTTCTCTTGTATTTTCCATATATGTTTCCTAATTTTATCCTCTACATCCAAAGACAAGTCTATGAAGAAGATAGTCTAAAGAAGGAGCAGTTTCTTGTTTTGCATTATACTTGTTCATGTTTTAGTAGGTTTTGACAAAGAATTGCATTGAGAGAAAGAAAAGTAGCAGATATCTAAGAGAGATTATATGTTATGAGTCATATGTGTATGAGTTATGTATAAGTTGAAGATTTTAAGCAGGCAGCTATATGTTCGCTCAAAGAATTCTTGGAGTGTCAATTCAGAGCTACTTGGTATATGACAAGTTGTAGAGATTCTTCTTGACCTAACTCTTGAGGTATAAGAGTATTTGTAGCAGATATTGGAGACTTGAAGTGAGGTTTTTGTTTGGAAAAGGTACCTCATATTCTGTATATTTAGTATATTAAAAAAATTCAGAGTTTTTCAAGATAAAAGTTCAAAAAAATCAGTATTTTCAAAATTTCAGTATTTTCAAAAAAATCAAAATTTTAGAATTTGCAAGAAAAGTATGAAATTTCAGTATTTTCAGAAAATTCAATATTTTCAAAAAATTCAAAAATTTCAATATTTTGAGAAAATTCAGAAAATCCAAGAAAGTTCAAATTTTTGTGTGAAGAATCTACTTTCTATGATTGTCTAGATTTTTGGATACATGCTTGTATTCAAAAAGGTGTTCTATCACATCCTATCACTTGATTGAGAAGTGGAGTTAGCCAAAAGATAGTCAAGCAGATACTATCACATTTCACCCGGGTAGAATATGAAGATATGAAGTACCAACTTGCAACTTTTGGTGTTCTCAAGGTGAGAGTTTGTGCACTTATGTTTCAAGTAGGAGTTGTAGATTCTTGGGATGAGAGTAGATTCTACACAGGTATTTTGTTGGAGAGATCTTGATAGATCTTGAATGATCTTGAAGATCTTGAGTATTTATGAGTCAATTGTCTATCCTTTGTTTGAAAAGTTCTTAGCATTGTAAGAAGTAAGTCAAAGATTCAGATTCTATCAAATTTGTGTTGTAGAGAAAAAGAAGAAGATACTTGTTATGTTGCAGAAGATTATGGATCCTAAAATTTTGTTTTAGATACAGGTATTGATAATTGAAGATCGGATTTATTGAAAGAAGGAAGACGTTCCAGATTTCATAAAGTCTGATATAATTTGAAGAATTTTGGATACTAGTGTTAAATCATCCAGGGGGTGATTAAACATGAAGACTTATTTTCAACCATATGTAAAAGAATGCGGAGTCATACCTACAGGTGTATTCCTATAGGCTATATCAAGTATTCCTATATCAGATATTCCTATGTTTCCTTTGTCAGGTTCTCTTTATGTTCCAGCTTTGAAAGAAGAAGGAAGAAGGAGAATGTCTGGAGAAAGTTCCTGTTAGGTTTTCCTATTCAGGAGAAAGTTCCAGAATTCTATTGAAGAGAAATTTGATATTTCAGAGAGGTATGTTTCAGAGGTGCACACATATATGTTTATACCAGACTCTGAAGGAAGGAAATAGGTATGAAAAAGGTATGAAGGACTTATAGATAGAACAAGGATGTAGATAAGATGACATCATAGATATGAAATTTTGATGAGACTCATAAGTTGAGTTGAGTACAGTCAGAGATGAACCAGCTAGTGTTCATAATACACTAAGTTGTGAGTTGTCAGTCACAAGTCCCAAGATTCAGTTTCTAATTTTGTTTAGTGTATCTACATGACACTGAGAAGTACATTGAGAAACCTTTCGTAAGGTAAATGCAAATATGTGGATCCTAGTGTATGTTTACAGGTTTGAGAAGAGAGGAGATAGCAGATTCAAAATCAGTTCATGCTACATATGTTGTCAAGCAATGATTGCTTGATGTATATACTATTGGATATTTAGTTTGCATATTTTCTCACGTATTATGGTTCATATTCAGCAAATTTAGTTTTTTGAAGTTTGAAGAAATTCAAATTCACTTTTGAAGAAGACTTTTGAAGAAAAGGTTTGAAGGTCAATTCGGGAGTACAAGTTTGAAGCTTATGATAGTTTGTAGATGAATGAAGTTGTATATCCAGTTTAGTTTGTACCAATATGACATTGCAGGGGGGATTGTTGGAAAACAATGTCACATCCGTCCAAAATCCATTTAGGGCAAAAACCCTAATTTTAGTACTTAGTCATATTTGGCACAAAAATGGCTAAAATTTTTATGAGCCTATCTTGTAGAGCTTGAAGAGAGCTTTCCAATGGTATATGACATGTAGTCATCAGAGATTAGATTTGCGAGAAAACTCTAACCCTAATTTTCTACTAATTTAGGGTTTTGAACTCATATGATAGCTCTAGGCATAAGGATCATAAAAATGTTGTCACATCATTCATCAAGTGTCAGAAGTGTGAAAAAGCAGGTCAAGAAGTTATTTTTAAAGTTAGCTAAAAGCAACTTTAAAAATAAAGCAAACTCACTTAAAATAAAGCAAAAGCAATTTAAAAAGCGATGAGATTAAAATAAAGTGCTTTTTAGTAGGTTTTTCGCATGGAGCTTTAAAACTTATATAAGGGAGTCTTTGGTCACTTTGTTAGACATCCTACACCAATTGGCAACGCCAGTTTTTGGTCCCTCAGCAGAGGTGGTGCTCTAGCACACATGGGGCAGCCATGGTGCACTCTAGGAGCATGTTTAGAAGCAGCTATGGAGTACTTCTTGGAGAAGAGTGTGCTCACACTCTTGCTTATGGATAGAACTTACCCATCAACAGCTTGGTGGTGTGGATCAAGCATCTACATAATGTATATGAAGATTGTCTTCTACGTGAAGATTTCAGTGTACTTCAAAGACATTGGATGGAGGTTAACATAAGATTTGCATCTTATGTTAAGAATTGAGGTACATATTCTCTTTATGCACACAGGTACTACTTGGATTTTATGGAGGCAATGGCATCCATATCAGGGGGAGTCCTATTCGGCATATCTAAAGGAGAATCAGTACATCCATGCTACATGCATTCGGATAAGGTGTTAGAGAAGGTGTGTTCACATGAGTATGAGGATTTCTGACTGCAACATGTTAGCATTCTTTTTGAATTCTATAAGTATGTGATCTTTCACACACACATCTGATTTAAGGTCTTCCATAGCCTAAATTCAGATTAGGGTTTGCTAATTATTAGTTTCCAACTGATCTTTCATATTTTTGTCATATTCACTCTTCTACAACCTATCAGGTCACACATCTCATACATATTTAGATTTCTATCTCTACATCTGAATATTCTTGTAAATTCTGTACATTCACTCATCCATCTATTTCTGTTCATATAGAGTGGTTGAGGTTTTGACTCCCACATTGTAAATTGACATTTGTATATTTGATAGTGTGAGTAAGAAGTGGCTTACGTAACACTTTACACATGTTGTCTAATCTTTCTCTATCTTTGTCTCATCATTTGTATGATTAAGTATGGTATGTTCATGTTGTTGGAAGCAATGTTCACTTATGGTCGAACAATTATAGCAAACTAGCTATAGTAGCTATTCTTTATAAATCCTATACAAGAAAAAGCGAGCGCCGACTTGGTCTAGCTGAAATATAGTATAGAAGAATTCAATCTGCCCGAGTTCGATCCGGGTTGGGTGCAATAACGTGGAAATCATTTTTGAAAAGCATAGACAATGATTTCGTGATTCCGATAGCGTTTATTTTGCACGACAGACCTTTGATCGTAGTTTTCTTTATTTGATCGTAGCTTTTGAAGTGCTTTTAGATGGGTACTCAACAACTATATAATGCGAGCAAGCTTATTGTATACTCACTCACTCAAGCAATCTCAAGGAGATCAAGGAGGAAGAGTCTCACACTCTTGAGGGGATGGAGATTTGGTGAAGGAGAGGCTACTCTCTTGGAGCAAGAAATCTTCTACAAGGTGGTGGTAACTATCTTTTGTGAGTTAACTTTGTGGTTGATTTACAATTTTTCTACACTAGTTTGTGAGAATAAGATTAGCTTCATTGCTCATCTACTTCACACACGCTTAGATTATTTCGACATAATCTAAATTTTGTATCATCATCTTCTTGGATATTCTTCCATTAGTGAGTGCACCACTTATATGGTTGAGTAGTACTCCCATGTTGTAATTTGGACATCCATTTTTTTGTGAGTAAGCATCCAGCTTACATTCCCTAATCTTGTCTCAAGATCTCTTTCTTTCTCTATCTCACATATCATCTTGTCAATTAAGTTGTGTATGCTCAAAAGGTTTTAGTTTGGAATGATCATGGGGCCCCAAATTCCAACACTTGGTATCAGAGCATAATTGACATACACACTTAGTTAAGATGAGTGAGATTAGAATTGAGATTGAAGACAAGTTAGATGGATCTTCTAATTATCCCATGTGGAGTTTCATGATGATGAATATTTTAGTGACAAAGGATTTATGGAGTATCGTCAATGGATCCTTAACAAGACCGAGACGAGAAGGCGAAGAAGGAGCTACAACAACTTCAAGAGGTACTGGAATTACTATTGCAGAACCAACTGAAGAAGAGGTAACCACTTTGACATCCAGAGTCACAGGTAGGTCTTTACCTACAGTTCCTCCTACTGAAGATGAGGAAAGATGGGATGCTAGAGATGCTTTAGCACTTTCATTCATAGCAATGAGTGTCAAAAAGCATATTTTACCATGGATCAGATCTTGCAAAAGTTCTAGACAAGCTTGGTTGAAGCTTGAGATTTTTTTTTTGAGCAGAAATCCTGCTAGAAAGGCTCACTTGAGGAGACAACTAGCAAATACAAGGATGAAGGTTGGTGAGTCAATTCAAACCCACATTACGAGACTCGTTGACTTGAGAGGTCAAATTCTAAATATAGGAGTTGAGATATCAGATGAAGAAATGGTAAATACGCTGATTAATTCACTTCCTATTTCATATCGGTCTTTCATAACCACTCTTGCCCTTACCACAAGAGATAGAGAGGTTACATTTGAAGAGTTAGAATTCTTCTTACTTCAAGATGCAGTTGAAAGGAATGGAAGAGAATGAAGAAGCACTTTTATCTTCATCAAAGGATAAGAAGAAGAAGGAGAAGAAGGAAAAACAATCCATAAAGGAAAGTAAGTCCCTTTCACCGTCTACTTCAGATTTTGTATCTACTACATCTAAAGATAAGTCTTCTAAGAAGAAGGAAGTAATATGTTATTACTGCAAGAAACCTGGACATATTAAGTCAGCATGTTATAAAAGGATTGCAGCAGAAAAGAAAACAGCATCAGGTAATGTTGCAGAAGATGATAAAAAGGGAAATCTCAAGGTGATTCTTATGCATGTATCACCATTGAGGAAGTAGCTTTTGATCAGGCAGCTTTACAAGTTTTTTCAGCAAGTCCTTGGATATTTGACTCAGGTGCTACAAAGCATATGACACTTTGCAGAGATGTGTTTTCTTCTCTTTCCTATTCTTCACATAGAAGAGTTACTATTGCAGATGGGAATTATTTGGATGTTGTGGGAATAGGTACAATAACCCTAAAGTCAAGAGAAGTTGGTAATTTTCAGATTTCAGATGTTCTTTATGTACCTCAAATGAAGAAGAATCTGCTATCTATATCTGCATTTTTAGGTGATGGTTTAAAAGTTGAATTTGAGAGAGATCTTTGTAAGATCTTATCACACAAAGATGACAAGTGTATTTTACAAGGTGAGCATAGAGGAGGGATCTTTGTTTTGTCAAAAATCAGTCAGGCATATGGGGTCAAATCTTCATTACCGGTGGAAGATAGGAAGCTATGGCATGAAAGATTTGGACATATTAGTTTTGGAGCTCTCAAGAGTATCAAAGATAGAGGTATGGTTGAGAGTTTACCCTCATTCAAGCTACCAGATGATTCAGATATATGTGAAGGTTGTCTTGAAGGTAAGATGCATAAACTACCTTTCAAGAAACATGGTCATATTACAACTACTGGGAAATTGCAGATTATTCATTCAGATGTGAATGGACCTATGAGAGCAGACTCTACTCAAGGTTTTAGGTTTTTTGTTCTATTTGTTGATGATTTTACGAGATACTCATGCATTTATGGTCTTAAGTTGAAGTCATAAGTCTTTCCTATGTTCAAGAAGTTTGTAGCTATGGTTGAAAATGAAAGTCACGAAACTATCTAGATTCTCAGAAGTGATAGAGGTGGAGAATACTTTTCAAAAGAGTTCCAGACATTTCTTGATGAGAAAGGTATTACTCAACACCTTACTATTTCTTATACGCCTCAGCAGAATGGCGTTGCAGAAAGAAAGAATAGAGTACTTGTTGAAATGATGCGGAGCATGATGGCGTCCAAGAGGCTTCACCAAAATTCTGGTTTGATGCAGTACATATAGCTAATCACATTTTGAACAGGTCCTCTACAAAATCTTTAAAGGTAATCACACCGTATGAAGCTTATTATGGTAGAAAACCTAATGTGAGTTATTTTAGAGTGTTTGGATCACTTTCTTATGTACATATTGAGAAAAAGGACCGAGGCAAACTAGATGTAAAGGCAAAGAAAGCTGTTCTTATTGGATACCATGTTGAGAGTAAAGGATACAAGTTTTATGTTTCAGAGATACGTGAAATTATTCTTTCACATAATGCTTATATTGTTGAAAATAAGGTTTATGATAAAGAAGCAAAAATTCAAGAGTTCATAAGTGAAAATGAATATGGATTTTTTTAGAAAGATTCTGGATGTACATGTTCAACCATATCAGGAGGGAGCCAAATTCCTAGGATTCAAGAAAAAGTTGAAGAAAGAGGAATTTCACAACCTTCTACAGATTCAGTTCCACATGAGAGTTTGGTTCCAAAAATGGAAGAAGTTAAAGTTCCAGAAAGTCCTAGTATCTCGGCAGGACAAGTTCTAGAACCTGTGGAAGTTGAAAGTTCAGAAAGAGTTTCACCACTATTTAAGGATACACCTACTTGGTTATATCAGACTTGGAAAGATAGTGGTACAAAAAATTTTACTAGAAGAACAAGAAGTCAAACTAGACAACAACAACAAGATCATGTAAGAACAAGAAGTCAGACTAGACAACAACAACAAAAAGATCATGTAAGTTTTGTTGAAGACTTTGAGATTCATGATATTTTGGCACTTATGACTGTTGAAGATGAACGTGCATGTGTTAAAGATGCACTTAACATTCCTATTTGGAGAAAAGCTATGCAAGAAGAGATTGATTCTATTCATAAGAATCAAACTTGGCAGCTATGTGAGTTACCAGAGGGAAAAAAGGCTATAGGTGTAAAATGGATCTTCAAAATCAAAAGGAGAGCAGATGGTACTATTGATAGATACAAGGCCAGGTTGGTTGTCAAAGGATATGCACAACAAAAAGGTATTGATTATGATGAGACATTTGCTCCTACGTCTAGGATGATTGTTATTAGGTCAATAATGACTCTTGCAGCACATTTTGGTTGGCATATATATCAACTTGACATTAAGATTGCTTTTCTAAATGGTGATTTATATGAGGATGTGTATATTTAGCAGCCAGAAGGTTTTGAAGAGACAGGTAAAGAACACTTAGTGTGTAAGCTTGTAAAAGCTTTGTATGGTTTAAAACAGCCACCTAGAGCATGGTATGCAAAGATACATACATATCTTTTATCCATTGGTTTCCATAACTCAGATGCAGCTCCAACTCTTTATGTTAAAGTTGAAATAGGTATGATGATTATAGCAATAATTTATGTGGATGATATTATAGTCATAGGTCCTAGAGATGCAGATTTGCAGATGTTCAAAGAAGAACTGAAGCAAACATTTGATGTGAATGATTTAGGCATTTTACATTATTATCTTGGGATTCAGTTTTTGTTTCGAGATGAGTGTATCTATATGACACAGCAGAAGTACATTGAGAAACTTTTGGAGAGGTTTCAGATGGGTGATTCTAAACCTATACAAACACCTATGGATCAGCACATGTCTTTACAAATGGTAGCAGATGCAGAGCCATTTGATGCTACTCTATATAGTCAAGTAGTTGGTTGCTTGATATTTGAAGGGAACTTCAAATTTTGCTATGATATTTTCAAAATCTACACATTTGTAACTAAAAGGATTTTCAGATTCTGATTGGGCAGGTGATAGAGACACAAGATGAAGTACTAGTGGATTTTGTTTTTATCTTGGAGATTGTCTTATCTCATGGCTTTCAAAGAGACAACCCACTATTGCCACTTCATCGTGTGAAGCTGAATATCGTGCAACATTTACAGCTACTCTAGAGTCAGCTTGGTTGAAGAAGATTTTCAATTATCTTGATGTAAGAGTACATCAACCCATTTAGATATTTTTAGATAGCCAGAGTGCAATAGCTATAGCAAAGAATCAAGTGCATCATGCAAGGACAAAGCGTATAGAGGTACACTACCACCATATTTGAGAGCAGATAGCAAGGAAGCACATTGAGCTTGTTTATGTTCCTTCTAGTGAGAATGTTGCAAATATATTTACCAAAGCATTGACTAGAGATAGTTATGAGAAGATTTGCAGATTACTGAAGCTTGTACCATTGTGACATTGAAGGAGGGATTGTTGGAAGCAATGTTCACTCATGGTCCAACAATTATAGCAAAGTAGCTATAGTAGCTATTCTTTATAAATCCTATGCAAGAAAAAGCGAGTGCCAACTTGGTCTAGCTCAAATATAGGTCAAACGAAATCAATCTGCCAATTCGATCCCGGCTAGGCGCAATAACATAGAAATCGTTTTTGAAAAACATAGACAATGATTTCGTGATTCCGATAGCTTTTATTTTTCGCGACACACCTTTGATCGTAGTTTTCTTTATTTGATCGTAAATTTTGAAGTGCTTTTAGATGCGTACTCAACAACTATATAATGAGAGCAAGCTCATTGTATACTCACTCACTCAAGCAATCTCAAGGAGATCAAGGAGGAAGAGTCTCACACTCTTGAGGGGTGGAGATTTGGTGAAGGAGGGGCTACTCTCTTGGAGCAAGAAGTCTTCTACAAGGCGGTGATAACTATCTTTTGTGAGTTAACCTTGTGGTTGATTTACAATTTTGTTACACTATTTTGTGAGAATAAGGCTAGCTTCATTGCTCATTTACTTCACACACACTTAGATTATTTCAACATAATCTAAATTTTGTATCATCATCTTCTTGGATATTCTTCCATTAGTGAGTGCACCACTTTATATGGTTGAGTAGTACTCCCATGTTGTAATTTGGACATCTATTTTTTAGTGAATAAGCATCACTTACATTCCCTAATCTTGTCTCAAGATCTCTTTCTTTATCTATTTCACATATCATCTTGTCAATTAAGTTGTGTATGCTCAAAAGGTTTTAGTTTGGAAGGATCCTGGGGCCCCAAATTCCAACATATGTTTTGTCAATATTGGAAGATTGCTGGAATCTGTGTTGTAGATGCTGGACCTATGGAACTTGGACCTGTGGTATTAGTTATGGGCCTACTAAATTTCCAACAAAATGCCTAAGAGAGAGGCCATTACAGGAGAAGCATATGACAATAAAGAAAAGACCAAAAAGATTGTAGTAACCATAGAAGGGAATGAAGAGTGATGCACATACATAGGAGAAGACCTAAGTGCAGCATAAGAAATAGAGCTTGTAGCTTTATTAAGGGAATATAGGGACGTGTTTGCATGCCACTATAGAGACTTAAAGGGAGTAGATCCGAAAATTTTCTCTCATACTATCCCCATGACTGCTGATGCCAAACCCACCAAACAAAAGCCCTACACATATAATGATGCTTATGCAGCTAAAATAAAAGAAGAAATCAACAAGCTGATTGAAGTTGGATTTATCTATGAGATTGAGCATATTGAATGGGTGTCCTCCATTGTAGTGGTGTCCAAGAAGAATGGAAAGTTGCGAGTGTGTATTAACCTTAAGAAAGTTAATGTCGTTACAATAAGAGATAGTTATCCGCTTCCAATCACTGAACATTTATTGAAGCATTTTGTAGGCAAGGAAGTTTATAGCTTGATGGATTTTCAGGCTACAACCAAGTAGCCATAGCCCTAGAAGATCAATACAAAACGGCTTTCGCCATAGAGTGGGGAATCTTTGCATTTTGTGTGATGCCATTTGGGCGCACCAATGCACCTGCAACATTCCAAAGGCTCATGTGTCATGTCTTCAAGGAGTTCTTGCGAAAGAGCTTAGAAGTATATGTGGACAATTTATGTGCTCATTCCCAAGAAAGAAGATACCACATCCCTGAGCTCAGATAAATCTTCAACAAGTGTAGAGAATATCGAGTGTGTCTGAACCCAAAAAAGTGTGTGTTCATGGTATGTCAAGGTAAGATCATAGGTCATATTGTTTCTAAGAACGGAATATCAACAGATGTGGACAAAGTAAAAGCCATTGCGGCGTTACCGAGGCCAAGGAATGTTAAAGAGGTTCAAGCCTTTATGGGCCATTGTGGATATTATGGTAGGTTCATCCACATGTATGCAATCATAGACAAGCCTCTTTATGCCTTGCTGACAAACTTTGAGTGGAACGATGAATGTGAAAATTTCTTCAATGAGTTGAAGAGAAGTTTGTGCACAGCACCAATACTGACCACTTCTGATTGGAATAAACCATTTCATGTCCATGTGGATGCCTCCAATCATGCAATAGGATGTGTGCTAGGACAACCCACAAGTGAAGGAAATTTAGATTTGCCTATAGCTTATGCTAGTAGACAGCTAAATGCAGTTGAACGAAACTATACCACAATCGAGCGAGAAGGCGTAGGCATGGTATATGCTGTGAAGAAATTTAGACACTAACTATTGGCCAACAAGTTCAAGTTTTTCACGGATCATCAAGCTTTATTATATTTGGTCAATAAACCTTGCAATACAACATGCTTAGTAAGATGGTTCATCTTACTAATAGAATATGACTTTGAAGTTATTGTTAGCAAAGGTCGGACCCACCTAAAGGCAGACCACCTTTCTCGCATCACTTCAGGAGAGTCACCGCTAAGAGTGTATGATGAATTGCTTGATGCTTATTTGTTGAATTTAGAAGTTATTCCTAAATGGGCAAATAAGTTGGTACCAATCCTAACCTTCGGACCCGCAAATAAGAATGTGAAAACAAACAAAGAAGAAATTGTGAGATCACAAAAATATCAAATGATGGCAGGAAGCATGTACAAGCAAGATACAGAGGGAGTATTAGCTTGTTGTGACAAGGGTGATGAACATAATAGTTGGTTGCAACAAGCTCATGAAGGATTCATAGGGAATCACTATTCTAAACAACGAACATTATAGAATCTAAAACGTTTAGGAGTGTATTGGCCTCGTATGGATAGAGAAATACATGAGTGGGTTAAGAATTGTCTAGGGTGCCAGGAAAAATCCCCAATGGAGCATGCTACCCTTTATCACGTGTCGTTAATTCCAGATTGGAGCGCTCCATTTGTAGAATTCATGAGATTGGGAACATTACCCAAGGAGGCTAGTCTAGCAAGAAAATTGAGTATGGAGCAAGAGGCTCAAGATTACACCTTAGTAGGAGAAAACCTATACCGAAGAGACAAGAATGGTTACTTAAGATTGTGCGTTCACGAATCAGACTATTTGAAAATCTTAGAAACTGCACATAGTGGTGTTGCAGGTGGACACTTTGGGTCGGACCAAGTAATTAAGACCATTCTATTCTTGGGACTTTGGTGGCCCACTCTTCATATGGATGCACATACCTACGTGCCAATGTGCACAATATCTGATAAGGAGAGACGAGATGCCTTTGAGACCAATGATCGGAGGATGCGCATTCTGGAAGTAGGGTATAGACTTTGTCGGTCCTATTAACCCTCCAGCTAGAACCTCCCATGCAGAGTACATTATTGCAGGAATAGATTACCTGACAAAGTGGGTAGAAGTAAAAGCCACTACAAAGAATGATGCTCAGACAATGGCTAAGTTCTTATTTGAGAATGTGTTCACCAGATACAGGTTACCAATAGAGTTAGTAAGTGATAGAGGCACACACTTCTTTAATGAAGTCATTGAAAACCTTCTACAAGAATTCTTAGTGATGCATAAGAAGTCTACTCCCTATCATCCACAAGCTAATGGACAAGCCAAGAGCACAAATAAGATACTATGTAATGTCTTTACTAAACTGGTAAATAGTAAACGCTCTGAATGAGTCATGCTTAGTTGAAGGTGGAACCATTGATGATTGGGCATCTATCAGTTTTGATAGAAGTGTGTCTCAACTAGCAAATGATATTATTGCTACATTATCTAGGAGATGTCAAGAACTTGGCATGAACATGGCATCCACAACTATTGTTCCCCCTTACCATGGTAGGAGGAAAGAGCTTGAAGGTCTGCAACTTGAGTGATACTTAACTATTGTATGTACAAGAGCATCCAAGGAGATATGTGCAAGGGGTAGTTCTGGTACCCTGCAAATTCTTGTATGTATACTGAGTGAGAAGACTCCTGCTTATGGTGAGCTAAAGAGAATATGTGAAACTAAGCTTGGTGTAGTTACCCAACGATTCAATTCTCGGTATTTGGCAAATGTTGCTTTGAAGAAAGGGGACAGGACCAGGCGCTCGAAGCATCTCATCAGTGAATCATCAACAAGGACATTTATCAACTTCAGAAGATGTACCATTGGTCAATCACTATGAAGGGTATACAACACAAAGAGATAAACATCGATCGACCATTCACCATGGTGAGAATCCTTACTTTGGCAACACCATAACAATGATAGATTAGGAAACCTCTTTGTTAGTGTACCCTTGAGCAATTCACTCAAGACCCAAATCTCTTGCACCATATTTCTTACCATGCATTCCTCAAGAAAGCATGCATAGGGCCACATGACAAGGCCATGCACAAGGCACATCTTTTCTTCAACCCATGCACTAACACACTTACCCATCATTCACTATGGGTTGTGGGTATTTGGCATGACTACTATGAACATCACCTTTGGAAGATCTAGAGACATCACGCGGACATCAATGCCTAGGAAGCGATTCAAAGCTACTAGTTGCTCCAACTCATCCTTGATAACCTCTTTTTGAGAAACTAGCAGTTTTTGGAAGCTCACAATGACACATGCTCATTGGAATCCAAAGAACAAGCACATACAAAAGATGGACACTACCTCTCAAAGCACTACATGGAACAACCCTTACAACAAGGGTCTGTCAGGGATGACAGACTCAAGAGGGAGGGGAGTGTTGGAACTCAAGGTCAAGCACAAGCATGCAAGCACATAAAAAAAGTGGACACACAAGAGGAGGGAGCAAGTAAAGAAGGGTATGTCAAATTTTCAGAAGAATCCCCTACAAAAACAGTGATTTTGATCACTCAAACCATTGTAAATATCATTTCACCTTTTTTTTAACTCCATTTTGTTCCTGTGGAGGAGCCCTTGAGCTTGAGGAGTATAGAAGTATCATCCTACAAATTTTCATAATTTTTAGAGTCTGTTTGAGCGCTCAAATAAGCCCTGTAACCTAATTTTTAACTAGGACAAACACAAGGTCTGGACAGGGCCAAAACTAGTCAAGAAACTATAAAAAGAGCTAGAGTGCTCATTTTTGGGGTTAGCTAGTTAGAGATTTAGCTTGTTGTAGATTTGAGCTTTTGTAAGAGAACTCTTTTGTAATTGAAGCTTTCCATTGTTCCTCTCTTTGATCTTACCTTGTGCACGTGTGTGTGCATGTTTGTGTGTATGTGTATGCATGTATATATGCATATGCATGTGCATTATGTATGCATGTGTGTGTATGTGTCTGTATGCATGTAAGTATGTATGTATGCATATGCATATGCATTATGTATGCATGTATGTGTATGTGTGTGTATGTCTCTCTATGTGTGTGTGTGTGTATGCATATATGTGTGTGTATGTGTGTGTGTGTGTGCCTATGTGTGTATGTGTGTGTATATGTGTGTATGCATGTAAGCATGTATGTATGCATATGCATGTGCATTATGTATGCATGTGTGTGTTTACGCATGTAAGTATGTATGTATGCATATGCATATGCATTATGTATGCATGTATGTGTATGTGTGTGTGTATGTCTATCTACATGTGTGTGTGTGTATGCATATATGTGTATGTCTCTCTACATTGTGTGTGTGTATGTGTGTGTATCTACATGTGTATGTGTGTGTCTGTGTGCATATACGTGTGTATGTGTATATATATGTGTGTATGCGTGTGTATGTGTGTGTGGAAATGTGTGTGAATGTGTGTTTGTGTGTGTGTAAGAGTGTATGTGTCTATGTATGTATGTGTGTGTGTCTATGTGTATGTGTGTGTGTCTATGTGTGTATATGTGTGTATATGTGTGTGTATGCATGTGTACATGTGTGTGTAAATCTGTGTGTGTGTGTGAGTGTACCTTGTTTCCTTTGAGATGTGCACTAAATCGGTAGCTCTCTCTCTCTCTCTCTCTCTCTCTCTCTCTCTCTCTCTCTCTCTCTCTCGCTCACACGCACGCATCCTAATCTGGGAGAAATCGATTTTTTTTTAACATTCCAGAGCGTCACTTATACGATGCTCTAGAATATCAGGATGTCTTTTATGCAAAGCTCCAACATCGCATGTAGTTTGCCAACATCGGTGAGAACATCACTGACTAGCGACACTCCTTGCGACGCACATTCGTAGCATTGCATAAGCGACACTTTGCATCGCTTATGCGACAAATCATGTTTTTTTTGTAATAAAAAAAAAGTTTCATTGCTTATGTGATGCTAGCATCACATAAGCAACAAGATCCGCTTTTTTTTCATTGGGGGGCATCGCTATCCCCCCTATTTCTAGTAGTGCAAGAATATGCAGAGATTGACCCCAAGACAAAAAAACTAAGATTTATCCCAATCTACTAAACCAAATGTTTTGAAACTTTACATGAATAAATTAGACACTAATACCTTTTGAATGTGTCATGTCTCATCTAGTTTGAAGATCTGTAGAGAGAGAGCAACAACCTCTACAAGCTTACTATTGGCAAAGAAGGTGATGAAGAAAAATTAAGGAGCAAGACAATGATGGTCACAAGTGTATGTATATTGCTTCCGTGTATTGTATAAGTGTTTTGAAGTCTTTATATAGACTCTAGAATTGATCCATGACTTCTACAAGTGGATTTTGAATTCAAATGAAGGTGGTAAGAGTTGTTGGAGGGAATCAGTTCACTTTCCTATAATCTAGGAAAAGTGAAGATCTAGTTTGATCTACTTTTAGGTGATTGATTGATTGATTGAATGCAACTCAACCACCAAAAATTCATGGGATTTGGGTTCTCTCTTTCTACTTTTACATGTGCAAATCGCAAGGCTTTTACAATGGTAAAAGATCCATGAAAAATCTTTTTAAAAAATACAATAAATGAGCATAAGTAAAAGAACCCTCCAACGGATATTCTTTCGATGTAATCCAAGCGATAGCTTTTGATGCAGATCAAATCCACCTCAAGCATAGTGTAAATGTGATGTTCCAATAGTTCTCTCCCCCCTCAATGGTGAAATCAGATACGGTTCCAACATGGACACATCGAAAACTAGTTGTATTCTCATAGTACTTGGTAACTGGAGCTTGAAAGTGACTGGATTAGTCTCGGCCAAGATGGTGAGTGGACCAAATCTATGATGTTCTAGCTTTGCATAAGGTCTTGAAGTCTATAGATTAGTTTTTAGTAACCACACTATATCCCCAATTTGATAGGCTAGATTTTGAACATGATGTTGATCTACATAATACTCATATTGTTCTTGCACTGTATGGATCTCTTCCTTGAGTTCTTTGTGAATATCCATCAAATTCAAAGCCTTATCTCTGGCAGTTGGGTTCTTGACATGATTTGAGAGTTGTATATCCATCCTTGGATGTTTTGCATATTTTTCAAAGAAGGGAATTTGCTTAGTAAATATATGAACATTGTTGTTATCGACAAACTCTACAAATGGTAAGAGCTCAAACCAATCATTTTGATGATAGTTGATGGTGCAACGGAGATATTGTTCTAGGACTTGAATCAGTCATTCTATTTGTCCATCAATTTGTGGATGGTTGGCTATAGATAGTTTAACTTGAACACCAAGGAGCTTGCAAACACTATTCCAAAATCTAGATATGAACTATGGACCTCGATCACTGATAATATCATCAGGCAATCCATGAAGCCTAATATATGTATGTGAGAAAAAGTCTAGCAATGGTTGCACCTTTGATTGCCTTGGTAGTTGGAATGAAGTATGCCATCTTTGTAAATATATCCACTATAAGAAGAATGTTATCATACTTATTTGACTTTGGTAGATGTGTGATGAAATCCATAGATAATGAAGCCCATGGCCTTTCTAGGATAGGTAAAGTTTGCAAGAGTCCATGAAGTTTATGTAATGGTACCTTAGATATATTGCAAATATCAGAGGTCTAGATAGATTCTTTGACTTCCTTCCACATTTGAGGCCGCCAAAAATCCCTTGATATGAGTTCCATTGTTTTATTCACTCCAAAATGTCTATCTACAAGGTTATGATGACATTGTTGAGGTACTCGGATCCTTGGCTTTCCTAGAGGGACATACAATAGGTTCTTATAGAATAGTAACCCATCCTTTCCCTGAATACATTTACTTCTTGAACTTTTCCTTCTTGCGTTTTTTGCTTAACGTTACAAAACAATTCATCGTGTGGTAAAGTCTCATGGATCAATGGATTCAAGGCCAAATCTTCATGATGGCTTGAAGAGATAGTGTAATAAAGTAAGTCTATGATCTAATGGTCCGGTTGGTTCATACGGATCTGAAATTGGACACCGTTTGGTCATAATGTAATAAAGTAAGCCTATGATCTAAGGGTCTGACCGGTTCAGACAGATCTAAAATCCAACACCATTTGATCACCCGTGTGTATGACCAAAGATCTCGATTTTAGTCTTACTAGGAGTTCATATGCTCTTGTGAACAAGTGATCCACTTAGCTTAGTGGTTAAGTCTCAAGGATGTGAAGGAGGAGGTCTTGGGTTCAATCCCTATGGGGTACATGGGGAGAGTATTTTTCCCAGAGAGATCTAGAGCCTTCTAGAAGCATACACTTGAGTTAACTCGAGTTTAAGTGGGACACCTGGTGCACATGCAGTTACATGGCCAACACATGGATGGTTAGTATACACCTACCTAAGCAGTCAGTCGCCTGGAGAGAGCTATATATAGAGGCATATGGTTGGGAGGAGATTCATCTCTCTAGCACGTGGTGGTGGTCATAATGTTAGTCTCTTGCATTGGTATCAGAGCTAGGTGATAGCTTTCTTTCATCTTCTTTGTCTTCTGTGTAGTGTTTTGTCCTCTCACAAGTGTGTAGAATTTTATCCGAATCCCTGTTGGTGGCGCAAAAGGAAGCTCGAATTGTGGAGATAGCAAAACATAGCATTGTTCTTGATGCGGTGGTAGCATTTTGTCCTCTCACAAGTGTATAGAATTTTATCCAAATCCCTCTTGGTGGCGCAAAAGGAAGCTCGAATTGTGGAGATAGCAAAACATAGCATTGTTCTTGATGCGATGGTAGGTTGGGCTTGAACTCGCGACCTTACATGCTAAAATATCTCCTCTATCCAATGTAGTGAGCACACTCGTGATACACTTCTTTTGCATTTCTATTCAAGTGTTATTCCACAACACAGAAGATCACAAGTGAAAAGAGAAGCTTCTTCGCACAGTGGCAATGGGGACTTGAACCCCTGATGTCAAACAAAAGTGATATCTGCACTATCCATGAGACCCAACCATGTTCGTGATATTCGGTATATCAATTTAAAATTATACCCTATTATGCCGCACTGTAGAAGCTTATAGAGCACGAGCAAAAGGGAAACATCTACATGCAATGGCATTACAAGCTTGAACTCCTGACGTCTAGGATAAGAAGACTTTCCTCTATCCACGAGAGTAAGCCATGTTGGTGGTTCTCTATTGCTTCCAATTCTATGTGTAGTTTATAAGGAAACGGTGTAGAAGC
Organism: Ceratopteris richardii; assembly: GCA_020310875.1. Lineage (NCBI taxonomy): Eukaryota > Viridiplantae > Streptophyta > Polypodiopsida > Polypodiales > Pteridaceae > Ceratopteris > Ceratopteris richardii. Next base: position 114,842,710 of record CM035434.1, read on the forward strand.
ATCTCACAAGAAAAAAAAGTAGAAGGACGGGTGGATAAAGATAAGATTTGAGCTCACGACCTCTGTAAAAGAGGGTGCTTGCTTAAATCACTACAACAAACATATTCAACTTTTCTGCTCCGTCCTTCTGATTACCCATATCCCCCTGCTATTAAAGACAAAAAGGAAATCTCACGGGTATCAATCCATGTTCGGTTATATGCGAAGAGAACGCCTCAGCCATTACAGTAAGAATTTTCAGTGCTTCTAATATCTGCAACATTATTTATGTTCTCAATTTTCATATTCTCTGCTAATGTCGAGTCAAGAACACTTGGTTTTTCTTGAGTTTGTTGCTATCTTTGACCGAACCCAAATGCAAAATTTAAAGTTCCTTGGTGATCAAAGTCAAGTTATCTTTGAATCCAGGCTGATTCTACATCCTCTCTTGTTCTCAAGAAGGACAAATGATAGAAGACTAATATGGCTAAAGCTTTACTAGGGAGGCCTCAAAAGATGACATCGAGTAGAGAATGGCTCTTCCTGAGAATCAAATGGAAGGACATAGCTCTATATGGAGATAAGTATTTTCCAATTTACTGATTGGTTTCAATATTTTCTTTGCTCTATGCTTTCATATAGAATGCATTGCTATTATCATTGAAGTAAGGAAAGAATCTTCAATTTTGAAAACATTGTATGCAATTTAATGAAAGAAAAATAGGAGAGCATTGAAGTATGGAAACACTTATCAAGCATAGGCATGCATCTATGAAAGAATATTGGTGCATTTCTCCTTTTCAAAGAATGTTTTCATGCACAAAACACATTTTCTTCTTTCTTGAAAAAGATAGTTAATGCTCAAGTTTATGCACATGAATGGTTATATCTTTTTAAAAAGCTAGCAAGTAGAATGTTTTGCATGGATGATTGGGAACACGCATTTTTCAAGCTCAAGAACTGCTCTATTTAAGTTTGGTGCATGAAAGGAGAATGCCAACACGTGCATGCACTCACATGCATTTTTATGCAAGAACAGACATTCACATATGCATGATTGTTTGTTAAATAGTTGAATACTTAGACTTTCGTTACCTCCTTTTTCTAAGTTGACTTAGATAGATAGGGAAAATCGCAACTAGGTAGTTGCAAGGCTCTTGGTTGCCATGCAACTCAAGTAGCTAGTTTGTTTTTCCCAAATGTGATACTTAGCTATCACAAATTAGGAGCCTTGATTAGGAAAAGTAGGCCCTTTGAAAGTCAAGTGTTCAATTTTCTTGCTCATTGGAATGGCAAGAAAATAGGGCTTCTTGAAAATTTCCATGATGACTCTAAGTTTAAGAGAAAACTTAGAGAATCCTAATGACAAGCGTAGATGTAGTCATTAGCTTAGATTTAAGAAATCATGCATCCAATTAGGATGATAAAAGTTTCCTTAGATACTTGAGCACTTTTCTAATGAACATTCTTATTTGATTTTAACCCAAGACGTGATCAAAATCAAATAAAGCTAAATGGAACTTACACTAATTGAATTTTTAAAGTTCAAAAGATAGTTGTTATATTCCATAACTGGCATTCCTAGTAAGGATGCAAAGTGCCAAGAAGAACTATGCAATTTTTGTGATTTCTCACTTGCTTCCATCCCAAAGAGTGATGTAAATCAAAGATTGAACCTTAAGATGGATGCTAGGTTCTATGACTGCATCTATGGTACATATGCAAAGTCTTAAGAAAAGGGAGAAACTTGAAAGAACTCTCCTTTTAGAGGATTAGAGAGTTATTATTGGTTTTATTTAAGCTAATTGTAGCTACAAGAAACCTTGGTCAAAGTAATCTTTAGGAATCAGGATACTTCCTAAAGATAAACCAATAAAATGAAATAGTCTGGTTAATTACTTCATTGGTGATAAAGAAATATCTTTTGGACAAGGCCAAGACTTAAAGCTTTATTACTTGTCCAAAAGTCAAGGTTTCTTTTGAAGATCATTCTAGTAAAGCAAACGATTCCAAGATGAATGATTGGCTTAGTATTACTTGATTCCTTGGCAAGAATCTAAAGTTCTTGAAAGAAAAATATTTTGCTAGATGTGAGAATACAATTCTTCAAGTAAGTTTATTAGCAAGTAGTTCCCAAGAATGCCCAAATCATAGGTATTGGTACGTAAGTTCAAATATTGATATAACTTAAAGGTGTGTCAAATGGAATATGAGAGGCATCAGTGTATGCTTGGACTTAAGTTGAGGAAAAGATCTCTAAAAAATTTCCGGGCTAAGAAAAGAAGCTTTTGATAGTTCATGAGATCTTAAAGATAAAGACTGTGTCTTTATTTTAGTTGCACGATCCACCATACTTGATCAAGCTTGGCCATGATTGTCCAAGAACTTGCGATTGGAACTACTATGAAGTTTTCCCAAGTATTGGCAATAAAATTCCTTTTGGAAATTATTCATTCAGGTTTCATTTATCCAATGGAAATTTGTGAAAAGAGTAGACTATTCCAATTCTGAATAGAGCGAAGAAGTTCTAAGAGTGTGTTTGCAACTGTGAAGACGGTACTTAAGTCTCTGGAAGGTAAAACATAATGTTTGCCTATCCTTATAGGGATTTTGGTACAAATCCAAAAAGCATGAACGGATGCTTAGACTTACCCAATCGAGAGATTCTTGTAAATTCTCGGCTGGGGTAGGTACCTAAAGTATCAATAAGAAAGGAATCTAAAGACAAGAATTCAAAAGCTCTTGTCATTACAAGTTGGTCAATAATAAACCAATTGATCTTGAATCTATGAAAATTCAAGTACTTGGAATTCTGATTGGTTTTATTTGAAAACCCTAGTAAAGAAGAATGGATTGTCTATCAAGAGGTTTTCAAGTTTCCAAGGCAAAACACATGATTGTGAGATGATGATGTGAAGGAATCAAAACCTAGAATATCAAGTTAGAGGTAATGCGTGAAACTTCAAAATTCTTTTAAAGAGTTGAAGTGAAAAGGTACTCTATCAAGATATGTTTAGAGTTTAGGATAAGTATCATCCACACATTAATGTGAATATAAAATAGGGTGGTATGGGACACCAGATTTTATACTAAGATTGATGTAGGAAACATGGTATAGGACATCGGACTGTGGGATGATAATTATCATTTAGTCATAGAATGAATTTTGAAGTTAGATTTGATCCTCAAGGAAATTAAAAACTTCAAGGAAGAAGCTTTAATTCAAGGAGGATAATAAAATGATCTCAAGATACTTGAAGATCAAGAAAGAGGAACATATGAAGTAAGTAACTTCCAAGATCTTCTTTTTCAAGTAAAGCACATACTTGTTCTTATTTAAATTATGGAACACTTTAAGATAAAGTGTTAACAATTCAGAAATATTTAATAAATTTCTAAAAAAAGTAGGACGTTGACATTGAACTCATCCTTTCAACTAAGGAATAGAGTGACTAAGTGAAGCAACAAGCTCTTAGTATAACTTGATAAATTCAATCCTTTGACTAAAAGAAATGCACAAGAATTGCATTCCCAGTAAGGAGTCATAAATATTGAATATAGGCATGAACTTAGTCTCATGTGAAGCATTATTTGAGTAAACAGACTCATCAATAGAATATCAGTGGGTCGACACACTGATGTTGGATACCACACTAGCATCTGGTGGATGGATGATGTTTTAGATTTGCTTTAAATCTTTTTGAGAATCTAGTTTATTTCTCTTAAAGAAAGAAAAATGCTTCAATACATTGTTGAAATACATCATTGACAAGTTAAACTCCTGAATCATCTAGAAAGTAACTCCTCACAAGTTTAGTTTTTCAAAGTTTGAATTGGTTGTATAGAGTTTTAGTTCTCTCTTTTCGCTTTCCAAATCTTTTGGATTTGACTCACATATGGTATTTGATTATTTTCACAAAAGTCAAGGGTTTGCCGATTAGAACAAAGTAACTAAATTAAACATCCCAGATAGATGTTCTGTACAAGAACCTTTTCAATCATCAAAAGAAAACAAGTCTAAGATTGACTTATTCATTTTGAGTTTGCTTCCAGTTATTAACATAACTCTCATGACTTTCTAGAGTACAATACACTCTAGAATAATGAAGTTAGGAATCGCTCATCAGGTTGACAATTCCCGGGAACTTAAAGATAAAGCCTTTGAGAAAAATATCCTAAGTTGGATAATTTTCATTTTGAATTTGACTTGGTCAAGTTATAGTATGGTTGACCCAAAGTAAATGGTAAACTTTCTCTTGCATTTTACATAGGATTTTCTAAGCCCATTAGGACAAAGTAATCCTCTAGTTGGGTGAAAAAAAACAAGTAAATGTTAGTGGAAAGTAAATCATAGTACAAACATCTAGGTCCGACGTTTGGGACAACCAAACTTCAAGTTTTCCAAATTAAATTCAAGTGAATCAAGAGTTCTCAAAGTCTTATGAGGGATAAGATTTCCACCTTCATTACTAAGTCCATGCACCAGTCATGACCAAAAATGGACTAGTAATTTGAATCCACCCAATTCACATGTTTTTGCCCAGATCGCACCTCGTAAAAATTGTGAATTGGCCAGGGATTTTTTTAGACCCACCCTTATTATTCATTCACTACTTTGTACTTTGACCAGTATATCAGTGCAAAGCGAGAAATTGTTTTGAATCATTTGGGCAGGGATGCCACCACAAGAGATGAGACATGTTCTTCCAATTTTAGAACATGACCATGTTCTTTTTGTTTTAGAACATGAGGCTCGAGGGTTTCCTATAGTATGTATATAGTTCTATTTTTGAGGATGAAAATATTTTCCAAGACGGATAATAAAGTAAGTCTAAGACTCCTAAGGGTCTGGTCGATTCAGACAGATCTGAAATCGGACACCGTTTGGTCACCTGTGTGTATTACCAAAGATCTCGAGTTTAAATTTACTAGGAGGTCATGTGCTCTTCTGAACAAGTGATCCACTTAGCTTAGTGGTTAAGTCTCAAGGATGTGAAGGAGGAGGTCTTGGGTTCAATCCCCATGGGGTACATGGGGAGAGTATTTTGCCCAAAGAGATCTAGGGCCTTCTAGAAGCATCCACTTGAGTTAACTCGAGTTAATTGGGACAGTTGGTGCACATGCAATTACATGGCTGAAACATGGATGGTTAGTATCCACCTGCCCACGTAGTCAGTCCCTTGGAGAGAGCTATATATAAAGGCATATGTTTGGGAGGAGAATCATCTCTCTAGCACGTGGTGCTCATGCTTGATTAATATACTCTCTTAGTGATCAAATGCCTCTTCACCTTTCCATTACCGAAGTCTTCCTTCTACTTGGGTTTCTTGTTTCCTTTCAAAAAGGCAATCATCACATTGAATAGTTTGGATGATGTGTTCATTCAATGTCTTAACTTCTAGCATCATGAGTAGAAGTTCCTTCACAAAATCTCTTAAATCCCATCTGAATTGGCTTATGAAATAATCTTTATGCCAAGTGAGATCACATATCAACTTTCTAAATTTTGGTGCATAGGTAGAGGTAAGGAAATTACCTTGATGTAGCTTCCAAAGTTTTGTTTTTTCCACTCGACTTGTGCCTGCATCTCCAAATGTGGTAGTGAGTTCTCGAAGAAAGCCCTCATAGTCCTAAAGTGCTGCCATGTTCTTCTCCAAGATTGGGTGAACCATGATAATGCTTGGCCACAAAGCAAGGTTCCAATAAACTCAACCTTGGATGACTCATCAAGGTATCTATCGGGTTGCATATAGATATACAATTTAACTTGCTGGAGAAATCCACAAAGCTTCACTCGATCCCCATTGAACTTTTTTGGCATGCAAATCTTGGGTTCCTTCATGAAGGATGAACTAGGACATTGGTTCACTTGAATAGTTCCTTGATTTGCTTGAAGATTCCCAATTCATTCTTGTAATTCTTGGAGGAGTGTGCCTACATGCATTGAATGTCCCATCTCGACTTGTGTTTGTCGATGAGTTAGGTCCTCAACTTATTGTTGGAGACTGAAGTGATGACACAACCTGCTCATAAGTGTTCTCCATGATGCTTGGTCTTGAATATAAGCGTGTCTTGCCAAAATGTCAGGGGAGCACTAGGTTGTGCCCTCTCACTAGTCTAGACAAAATTTTAGAATTACACTATGGATTACAAGATCACCCATGTATGGAAATAATACAAGATATATAACTGATACAAGAAGTCCCACAATTGAGGACTCATAGGTATAGATAACTCAACTAGAGATGATACAAAAGATTCCACAACTCTGGACCGTGGGTATGAAGCAAGATCTTTGGATTACAAGAACTCCCTACAAGGAGATGAATTAGATACAAGGAATAATTTGAAAGGATCTCATACTACGAGATTACAACAAGAGAAGATAAAAGGTCTAGGCTACATGTAAGGGATTGAACTCACAACCTCTTGGTTAGGAATGTGATGGGCTAACCACTTGCCCCAAAAGCCATGGTTGAGGATTACTTCCTAATCCTCTCTCTTAGGGTGTGGTTCAACCATCTCCTACCAGGATTATGTTACATTCTTCCCCCCTTGAACTCCCTCGGGAATGTACCCTGACCAGCTATGGGACTGGTAGGATGTACCCTGGATGTACCCTGGCACGATGTACCCTGACCAGCTATGGGACTGGCAGGATGTACTCAATCAAGTTCCATCCAAGGATTCCCAAGGAATTCACACATTGCAAGCTAGCTCATTGGAAAGTTCGTTCCGAGAGCTTTCCAACGGTATATTACACGCCTCAATCCGACCTACGGATTGGGAGATACACCCCAATCATTGTAAGGTCCATCATTGAAATCGACGCGCGCCTTCCACAAATCCTACCCTTTCACATGGAGGATGCCCAAGCGCCTTTTTTAGAGGCCATTGGATCATTCCACCTTGCCCAAGCCTACTTCCTAGGCTCTGATACCAATGTAAGGGATTGAACTCACAACCTCTTGGTTAGGAATGTGATGGGCTAACCACTTGCCCCAAAAGCCATGGTTGAGGATTACTTCCTAATCCTCTCTCTTAGGGTGTGGTTCAACCATCTCCTACCAGGATTATGTTACACTACAAGACTAGAGAAGACTAGAGCAAAGGACAAGACTAGAACTCAAACTGGAACTTGAAAGTACTTACTTGGTGATCATGACTCCTTTGCTCTCAAAACTGGCATTTGCAAGACTGAGTATGTATGTGGCAAACCCCTTCTTATATAGGTTTTCAAGGGCAGTTCATTGATGGCGATTACGAATTGATGATGTTATCAATTTGAAACATGACCTCTGGATATCAAAATCAAGCAAGAAGACAATCGATCTTAGGGTTGGCGTGTTCTAGACGTAATTGATGGATTGGTTTCTCAAAATTTTGAACCAATCATGAGATATAGAATTCACATGGAATTCGAGGTTCACGATGGTTTCCTTGGTCCATGACAAGTGGTGCCTCGGGTTGACTCACCAAAATCTTCCATGGTATTTGTAGGATCCATGGGTATGTAGATGAAGAAACCCCCTTGTTGGATATGCGAAAGCAATTTTGAGATTGCTTGAATTAAAATGAAAAAGGGAAGGGTGATTCTTGGGAATTGAAAAGTAAGAGAGGTGCAGCTTGTGTTAAATATAATTAAAAAGATGTAGAGTGACAACACAAGGGAACAGTGTAGTGGTAAAACACTTCACTTGTGAGAGTGAGGTTGTGGGTTCAAATCCTTTCTCCTTGGTGAATAAAATACTCCTTATTGCCACTCCTTAATTAAAAGGTGTTTACGCATAGCCAACAATCGACAAGTGAGCCATGGGTACTAGGGAAACTAAAGATACCAAAGCTACGTCAAGGTTCTATGCCTTAGTCGACACCTTAGTCGATGCCTTGGAGTAAAAATAGGAGTAATTGTAGGTTCAGGATCTGGAAGAGAAACCAGAAACCAAAAATGAAAATGAAATTGAATCTGAGATAGAGATAGAGATCAAAATCAAAATTGGGAAACAAAAATGAACAACAAAACAGAGATCGAGGCCAAAATTGAACAGTGTCAGACCCCTCTATAGTGATGCATGCAAGCTCTGATACCACTATTGCAAGGATCTTAATTCATGTGCACACAGTGGATACAATAGTGAATACAGTCTGTTTCGATAGGTCCATAGAATGCATGTATTTATAGGATTTTCCATTATGTTGAAAATAGTAGTTACAATAAGGGTGTCTTCGAAAAGCAAACATGAAAGTAAAAAGTTGCTCCTTTTTATGGAGAGCCTTTGCTTTTATTAACATAATCACGATCTACAACGATCCTTATCCAAACTACTATTTTTATTACTTTTTCTAGAAAGAACCTTCTATGCAGGTCTTTATTTATAAACTATATATAAAATATAAGTCCTATTATTTGTATCCAGGCACATCCGAAATTTCCACACCCTTTCACACCCTCATGAAACTTCAGTTGCTATATCAAAAAATCAAAACACATTAATAACTTAATAAATCATATACAATGCACACTAATGTATGAAGCATCATCAAATCTCTCATCAAATCATTAAAAAATCAATCATTTTAATGATCAAATCTCTCATCAAATCATTAAAAAATCAATCATTTTAATGATCATGTGCACCTAACTTCGATGACTCAAAATGTGATGAAATCACCAAAATTTGATCACAACCATCATGTGCACTTGACACATCTTTTGCTTCACCTAAAAATAGCCTATGATCACCTGAAATGAGGTGGATGGGGAATACAATGACATGGATGGAGTTGATGAACAAGGGAAGGTAAGTGTCCATGTGTAGTTTGTCGTATGGAGTGCGATCACGGTACGAAGCCAACCTGATGAGTTGTGCGCTGTAAATTTTTTATATATTTTCAATAAAACAGGTTTTTGGCCAAAAAAATAAAAAAGCTTTTCCATTAAAAAAGAGAAAATAAACTCGATATTCGAATTGATTAAAAAAGAGAAAATAAACTCGATATTCGAATTGATTGGGAATGGGCTTTGTCCACCGGCTATCTTCTCTCCTCTCTCTCTAATCTTATCAGAGATTAGCTATCTCTGATCAGTGACCGTTCCGCGGACCGCGACTGATACTGCAGAGCGTCCTTGAGAACTTAATGTAGGACCTGGGACTCGGGAGTCGGAGCTTTGAAGCCACAGCCTACATGTATGTAGTATGATGCACGAGTTTGCATCGATTTCTTCGAGATTCGCCAGTCGCTCGGATGCATGAAACCGCGCACACATCAGCCTCGCTCTGATACATGAAACCGCGCGTCGAAGCTTTCTTCTCGACCAGCACACGCGCCTAAGCTTGTCATGGTTACAGAATCCAGACCATGCCACACATGACTCGTGCATATGATCGATCATACACGCTCGCAATCACGACAGTAGCTAGCTGCTCCTCTCGCTGACCCTCCTGCATCGAAAGATAAAGCCGTGTGCATGTCTTTATCGTCTACTCACACGTGTAGCACGGTCCTACTGAGCTACTACCTATCTCCTTTTCCATCTACGAGGCTGCTCTCGATCTTTAGAAAGGTAAATGCAGACATAACTCAAAACCAGGCGTAATCCATGGCGTCCAAGTGAACTTCCGCAGTAGCTGTTGCATGAGCGGTCGACATGTCCAGACATTTGCTGCACTTGGAGGGCCCATCACCAGGCCGGCAGCTGCAAGGTGGAGGGAACAAAACTAACGTAGCCCTTGTGGTGCTGGCAGTGATTGCGTCGATTGCAGTATCTGCCCTTTTCATTGTCTTTCTCTATTATTGCCATATCCGCTGCAAGGTCAAGAAGTCTGATGGCCACAGTAAGTGCCGAGATTTATCTCCTTTTCACTGTACGAAATAATTGTTCCTTGATTGGTTTGTTCACTGGCATCGTCTTTCTCGATCAAACTGTGAAGGAAGTAATGAACGCATCATTCTTTCAATCGCATTGTTTTGCAAACATTGATCTCACTTTCTGTCGGAATGAACAGTAAATTTATTTGTTGAAGCTTTTTTCTGCACAACTATTGTAATTGAAAAGAGGCGTCCAAGAAGGGAGGTTTGCTCCTTTTGCGTTTTGAACTTCAGTAGATTTTTACAGAGGAAATCCAATTGTGGAAATGAATAGCGCTTCTATCTTTTCTAGTTGCGATCTTTGAATGCAACCTAAGTGGAAATGACCTTTGTTGCAACTTTTATTACAGTAAACGTGTGTGCTTACAATCTTAGACCTATTAGAGATTCAATTACGCTGATTAGATCGTTTCCGTGTCATGTACCTAGTATGGATGATCTTCTAACCATTCTTTATCGTTGTAGGGTCTAAGAAAAGGGATGATAAGTTGCCAGAGTCAAATACAATTTCTGTAGCGAGTTGGAAACAAAACGATTCCCAGGTTTTTACTTTCAAGCAGTTGCAAATTGCCACCTCTAACTTCAACCAGTGTAATGTGGTCGGCCATGGTGGTTTTGGATCGGTTTATCGAGGAGTGCTCTCGGATGGTCGACAGGCGGCGATTAAGCAGCTAGATTGCTCGAGCAAGCAGGGTGATCATGAGTTTCGAATTGAGGTGCATATCTCCATCGTAAAAGCTTCCATTTATTGGGATTTGTTAAAACAAGTGGAGTTCTATAAACAGTCATCGTTCTGTGAGATTTGAGCTTGAGGAGATCTAGAAAATGGATGAAGTCTATTTATCTGCGAAAGATTGTATATTGATCTCTAAACCGCTGAGTTATTTTGAATACGCGCAGGTTGACATGCTAAGCCGCCTCCATTCTCCATATCTTGTTAGCCTGCTCGGATACTGTGCTGATCAAGATCATAGGCTTTTGGTTTATGAGTATATGCCCAATGGAAATCTTCAAGAACACTTGTATTCTGATGGTACGTTTCTGCATTTGGCTCAATGTGTTGATAGACTTGGAGTACATCTGCAAACAACCTTTCTGTTTTCTAGCTTGTGAAGCGTGAAAGACGATCGTTGATTCCAGTTTGTGTCTGTAATTGATTTCAGTTCGTATCTAACACTCGTAGAATGTTATGTTGATAGACACGGAGTTCATGTGCAATCTAACGATTCTTTTTTGGTTTGCAAAGGGTGAAAAGAATCATTGAGTTTGTACCTAATACTCCTAGGCTGTCTCAGGGGCATCTGGAAATCCGCCCAACCTGGATTGGGAAACTCGTATGAAAATTGCTCTGGATTGCGCCAAAGGGCTAGAATACCTTCACGAATGTGTCACTCCTCCAGTTATACATCGTGATTTCAAGAGTAATAACATACTCCTTGATTCTAATTTTAATGCCAAAGTGTCCGATTTTGGGCTGGCTAAGCTTGGGTCTGATAAGGTTGGAGGACTGGTTTCTACACGCGTCTTGGGAACACATGGCTATGTCGCACCAGAGTAAGCGCGAACTACCTGGGGTGCTTTTCGTCTGCTAGCAGAACATGTAGTCTAATTTAAGGATCACCGAATTTGATTATGGGATCTCCGTTCCTGTGTAGGTATGCACTGACGGGGCATCTGACAACAAAATCAGATGTCTACAGCTATGGCGTGGTTCTCCTGGAGCTTCTCACTGGACGTGTCCCTGTGGATATGAAGAGGCCCCCTGGACAAGGTGTTCTTGTTTCTTGGGTAATCCCTTTAACATGAATGACTCCTTTAAAGTATCTGATGTTTTTAGGATTCGCGTTACTAGGACATTTCTGTAACAGCGCATTCTTGCCAGGCACTTCCGCGACTAACAGACAGGGAAAAGCTTATGGAGATGGTCGATCCAGTTATGGAAGGACAGTACGCTGTGAAGGATCTAATTCAGGTTGGGTATGGGACACAAGAATGGGATGCCTGATATGTGTATTGAAGCAGCATGGAAATGCAGTAATTGCGGTTGAAATTCTTCTGACGAATTGCATTGTTATGCAGGTTGCGGCCATAGCTACAATGTGTGTTCAACCTGAACCAGATTATCGCCCTCTCATGACGGACGTAGTTCAGTCTTTGATCCCTCTTGTGAAGCTGAAGAAAGGGTCTAAGATTGTAAGCACACATGATTTTCAACATCGGATGGTCACATTCAAGTCATCGTCCATCGATAGTGGAAGCAGTGGAGCAGGAGAGAATTGATTAATGTTTACTAGAAGAGCAGTGAAACCGGGCGATGATCTTCTTCCTGCGATCGAACGGCTTCTTTCAATCCAACACCTTTTGTATGATCTAAAGATGGGCACCTGACAAGCGAGCCTCATCGTCCTTAGAACGAACTGCAAAAATAGTGCAATATCATTTATTGAGATGAGCTAATCAACGACTCCATCGCTGAATGTGGAGTGCCCATATCCCTCCGCGTGTTAGTAGCGGCTATGGTCTAATTTCTCGGAGAAGAATCGTTTGGATCAGTACCCACCGATGCTTCTCACGAGATATTTTCTTATCCTAATTGTTTGTTAACTGATCCTTGCAATCACCGACCAACATGGCGACATCGATCTGAGGAGAAACATTTGTACTGAAAACAATCTATAAATGATTGGTTCTTCTATTAACAAGTTTGGATGTTCTTTTTATCCATCCGATTAGAAAGAAGAGAATTCAGATATCAAACGAGAAGTGCAGCATTGTAAAAGCTCTGTACCGCCTTTTGTCAGTTATCCACAACTGCCTATGGTAGCTGACCCAGTTGACCTTCGTAACCTTCGCCAGCTGAGATTGGATCACCTAGGTTGTTGAATGCCCATGGAAATCGAGATCCTTGTGCGCGATTTTACGTCTGGGCTCAAGCTGCTTCTCTCGAGTAAAAAAATGCTCGACATCGACTTCCAGCTCTGGTACTATTGAGAACTGGTGAATCAATGTCGCGAGTGATGAAATATGAGTGCAAAGATGCTTTAATCTGGAAACGTGTGAAGCTTCAAACTTTTCAGGAATCTAAGACTCTTCTCAAAGCTGCAAATCTGACGGTCATCTTAGGAACTCGCGGTGAGAGAATTTAGAAATCTAGGCTGCATCTGTCTAGTCTAGTTGGGAGTCTGGAGCCTGGAAATCATGGTGAAAAAAATGTTGGATTTGGCAAGGATTCTTAATTAATTATTAGGAAGCTTATTGATCTAATTAAAGTTCAGATAGATTATTTTATACATGGCCTCTGACGCGGTGCAAATGTGTTTTTGTATACTTAAATCTGTTAAATGCTTTCAGAGATCTGACAAAAATTATCTGTCCTTCCAGTCATGTTTTTGACACTAGATGAATGATTTCACACATGGAGCTTGTTCCTTAATTGTAATTAAGCTCATCCGGGCGCTGTCTCACTCTGTAGTGCAATCCATTAGCCAATAAAGAGAATTTGTACAGGAAGAATTCCAGATGAATATGAAGTGGACTCCCTGGTCCTGAGCTCATGTGGTCTCTCCATGGCAAAAGATCCATACACACTGTCCAAGCCCGTGAAGCCCAGTGGTTTGATGCCTTGAGGCTTTAGGAGGAAGTCTTGAGTTCAAGTCTTATAAATGGAGGTTCAGCCGAAGCTTACTCTCCCATGCAACTGTACAAGTGAATGAACATAGTACTTGCATGACCCCTCGTATTTCACAAAGCAAGGGTTAGACTAGGTTAGACATGGAGACAACTTGGTTACAACTGTTTGACTGGCCTAAGCTATTACATGTCCAGCTCGGGACTTGAACCTTGGACCTCCGCCTCAAGAGGCCAAAGGTCAACCAATTGCCCTATGGCACGTGGACTGAGTTCAAGTCTTGGCTGGACATGAGTTCTTCAAAGATGCGTGCCTCTAGCTTACCAGGTTCGGTGTGTGAGTGTGTTTCCGATTCAGTGTACTCTAAAAAAAAAAATCCTAAACAAAACATCCATACACTCGGATATCATCCCGAAAAGCAAACACATCTAGAAAGATGTGAAAGGACTGCATCTCAAAGAGGAACTAAGGCATCAAACCAGATTTGTCTCTTCATAATAGCTTTGTAGCACCTTTTGAGTAGTTACGATACTGCATAACGCCATCTGTCAGTACTGGATATTACGCCATCGCCAACTGAGCTCTGGACTAAAACATCGTAGCATGTGGTGCATTCTCATCTTGCTGCGGAGATTGGATTCGCATGGGTTGCCGAGCCTTCACGGGAATCCCGATCCCTATCGGTGATTATGCAGCTGGACACCAGCTCTTCCTTCTCCTTGTGTTTCTATCAGGCGAAGGGCAACATCGATGATGCATGTTGACCTCCCTTTTCTGTCATGGCCTAGTTTTCCGGACCCCCAGTCGATTGTGAATCAATGTCGAAAACGGTGAGATCTGAGCGCGCAGATTCTCTTAGATAAAGTTAGAAATCTGTCAGGAGTTTGCGCTGAGAGCAAGGAGATAGCTGTGCGTTCAAACCATACTGCTGGTCTCCTGGTTAATGGTGAATCCGTCACATGTAGTGTGTAGACTCTTTACAAAGCTGACAATTTGTTCATGAATTCTTGAAGAAAATGTTTCGATTAATGGCTCTCTTCCTAATCTGAAAGCCGCAAGGATTCTCTTTGTAAGAAGCACATCAATTAAAACACATACGTCTAGTGGTAAACACATTGGTTCTCTACACTGAAGGTCCAGATTTTGGTTATGTGCTCTGGTGTTGTATTTTGAAGGTCTACCATACCCTTCAATTTTGAAGGCTAACTACACATAATACCTGTATTTCGCATTTTTAATGTAAATTTTGAAGGTCTTCTAAAGTTTATGACCTTATTTTAAAGTCTAAATCACTGACTTCTATCAGTTGGTGATGAGGTGTTAAAACCAGCCCCTTCCTGGGCATTGTTGGACTTTCAAGCTATGCTCTTTAAAATTAATTATCTTGTTTGACCTAAAGGCTGTACCTTGCCAACCTTACCGGGCCTTCGGGCTTTGTATCCTAGTATGTTTTGAGCGTTTGACCCTTGCTTTGTGGGATTTTTTTTGGGGGGGGCCTTCGGTCCTATGTACGTCTTTCATTGTACTTTCTAATTAATTCAAGTCTTTCATTGTACTTTCTAATTAATTCAAGATCTAGTCTCAATGATCAAACTTTTTTTTAATAAGAAAATTATTCTTTGTAGTAGTACGTAGTGACATTGAAGATTTTAGATACACACAAAATCATCCAAATTTAGTAACATTGAAGGCTTGCAATTGTAAGGATGGTCATAGAGACAAGCATCAAATAGTTGGTTTATTAATGTTAAGACTTTCAAATTGTCGAATCTTAAGGTGCATTACATCTATACAATCGGTTATTATAACCAAAATTAAGATCGTTATTTATGTGGAGAAATTTCCCTTTTACAGAAATAAAAAGCACATGTGTGCACTTAGCTTCGTTGCTACTAAATTTACTCCATCATGCGAAATAGATTCTTCTTCTGATGATGAACCCTTGGAAAGACCTTCTCAAAGCAATGCAAGGTCCAAAATCACAACAAACTATGGGAAAATCCACTTCAAAAATCAAATTACAAATATGGTTAAGCATGGAGAAGCAACTCTTGATCGATTTGTTCAAGAAGTATTTTCACAAAATGAGCGAAATGAGTTTTATATGTAGGCTAGTGGCCCTATCTCACTAAGGCAAGCATCATATGAGTGAGTACAACAATCCTTAACAAAACATGAGTTTAGAGTATGGAAGATTCTTTGGCTTCCCTACAAAAAATTGATGAATATATTATAGACATGGATTTTTTCTTTGTTTTGGAAGGTCAAGCATTGACCCACTCTTCGTTATGTTTAAAATTGAAATGAGCAACTCAACATACTTTGGGGATCCCCCTTATACCCATTTTCTAGGGGCTTACTATCAAACTGCACTCCGAGTTTTGAACCACAGACCTCACGGTCCAAGGTCCTAAGTGTTAACCACTATGCCATGGATCCTTGATAAATGTGATTTCGATCAAGGATACGAAAGAAATATTCTTTTTCCTTTAAAACTACTTAATCCCTCGTGATTTCTCATTTTTCACTTCTCCTTTGCCCTTCTCTTGTCTCTTATTGTTACTCTAGGAAATTTTTTATAAAATACTGAGTGTCCAATTGGTTCAAATGGGTTTGCGATTGAACGTCAATCGGTTAGCCTTGTGTTGGCTTAAAGTCTTCTTGTTTGATTAAGTATGAGTCCATGTGCTCTTAAAATTAACTAAATGTGTGTGGCCTAGTGGTTAAGTGTTTTGAGCTTCTAGTGGGAGGCCTTGGGCTTAAGTCTTGCAAGGAGCAAGAAATGCCAAATGTATTTTACTCAAACTCAAGCTTAGTCTTCTAGAAGTTTCTAATTCTAGGCAATTGGGACACTTGGAGCACACGTACTTACATGGATGACACTTGGTTGAATAGTATCAACTTGCATGAGTAGTTAGGTCCTGGATAGAGCTATATATAGATATATTTGGTTTGGAGGAGATCCATCTCTATTTGCATGTGGTGGTTGTAATTTCATCATTCCTTAAATTGGTATCATGACCCAAAGGTGAATCCTACACTTCCGCGGTGTTTAGAGCTCCTTGCAAGTAGTTTTGTTTATTTCTACAAAAAAAGGAAGGTGTAGGAGACTCTCTAGAGGATCGTAACCTCCCTCTCCTTAAGAGGTCCCCCATGAAGGGGAAGCACCTTTAGTGGCCTCATTCACACCCATGATCATCCATGTGCCACCAAGCATTGAACCTCTACCTTGGCAGCCCACAAAAGTGCCTCCATAAGCCTTCTCTCTTCTCCTTTTTGAGTTGAGAACACATCATGTGTCATGAATCTTATAAAGGATGTTGACACATACAACATCCTATGTGGGATTAATCGAGAGCATCTCCTCTTGCTCTGGCTTCCATGCATATGTGGACTCTCTTTCTCTATATCTCTCTTCCATTTCCCACTAGCAGACACTCCTCTTTGCATATTCTCCAACATGATAATTTTTTGCTCTTGCCTTTGCATGATGGAGGCAACTTGAGAGTTGTAAGAGCTACACATGCTCTTCTTGTATCCATAATTAAGGGAATTTGAGAGCTTTTTCTATGTACATTGTTTCATCTTTCCACCCCCCATCTTGTTACACTTATGTGTTCCTCGAGTAGACTTGATGTGAATCATTTCCCTATGCATGGGCACTTATGTGTTCCTCGAGTAGCTTTGATGTGGACTGTTTCCCTGTACATGGGCACATTTTATTCTAGAGCTAGTTAGAGGTTTTTCCTTCCATGTAACCATGTAAAAATGATACACTCATATGTGTTGGTACATTGTACTTGGAGTTTCACTTACAACTCCCACTTTGCTCACTCTCATATTACTGATCATATATTCATCATCTATCAATAGAGAGCTCTTCTAGCCATCACATTTCTTCATACATCAATCTCCTTCTCCGCTCGTGTGTACGTCTATTAGTGCTTCATCACTCTCTCTCTCTCTCACACACACACATACACACACACAAACACACACCCAACACTGGTATCAAAGCAAGTTAAACCCTTCAACCTGCTATTTTTTGTGGCCATTGTTGTGTGCATTTTTAATAGTGCAAATCGGATTTGAATCATAGAAGTACAAAGCCCAACACTTGGAGAACCTTTTTAATGGGTGTTATGAGGTTTTAACCTCCTTTCAAAGCCATTCATATAGTCAAAATCATCAACAGAGTTATAGGTTGTGAGTTGCATTTCAACTTTGTTGAAGTTCATACCTATCTACTTTTGGGTTCTTTGGTGTAATGGTGAGCAACAATGACTTGTTTGGCATGGTTAAAGTTGAAGATAAGCTTGATGGGACCAACCATCCAATGCGGTCTTACATGATGAAGTATATCCTTGTTTCAAAGCAACTATGGAACATAGTGGTAAATGTTGACAAGAGACTCAACAACTGGTAGATCTTGACAAGAGACTCAACAACTCTTCTACTATGTAGCCTATTGTTATAGATTCAAGTTCTTCATCAAGTACAATGACTATGCCTTCTCCATCTATGCAAGGGAAACTTAGATGGGATGAAAAGTGCAACAACAACGTAGCCACAGGAATAGCTCTTGAATGAATGACTCTCCTCCCAACCATATGCCTCTATATATAGCTCTCTCCAAGGGTTTTTCTTCTTGGCCAGGTGGATTCTAATAATCCAAGTGTCAGCCATATAACTACATGCATGCCAAGTGTCCCAATTAACCAACATTAGCTCAAGTGGATGCTTGTAGAAGGTTCTACAGCTCTTTGGGCAAAACACTCTCCCCATGTACCCCATGGGGGTTGAGCCCAAGACCTCCTCCTTCACACGCTCGAGTCTTAACCACTAGGCTAAGTAGATCACTTGGTTACAAGAGTAAATGACCTTCTAGTAAGTCTAGACTCATGATATTTGGTCACACATACGGATGACCAAATGGTGTCCGATTTCAAATCCGTCTGAACCGGTTGGAACCTTAGATCATAGACTTACTTTATTACATTCTTTGCCCCTTGGAAAGTATTTTCGTCCTCGAAAATTAGAGCTATATATACAATAGGCAACCCTCGAGCCTCATGTTCTAAAACTTGAAGAACATGCATTCATTCAATCAGGTTATTTACTTAGAACTTGAAAGTAAAAAACCTTATCATGTTCTAAAACTTAAAGAACATGATCGGTTTATCAACTTAAAACTTGAAAGTAGAAAACCTTCTTTATTTGGGACCAACTTAAAACTTGAAAGTTGGAAAACGTCATTGGATTGTGGAAACTTTTTCCCATGTTGAATTTTCTTTAGCTCCATCCTTCCATTTTACTAAGCACTCTTCTTACAAGTGACTTCTTGTACGTTTATCTCGGGTGTGAAGTATCCTTTCAGGTTCATGAGGAACTGTTTCACTTATTGGAAGTGGAAGTATAACCTGATGTCCAACTCGATAATCGGAATCTCTGAGACTCTTCCTAAGTTGACTAACATGGAACACTTGATGAATCCAACTATCATTTGGAAGTTGCGATTCATAAGCCCATAAGCCAACTTTCTTGGTGATCGAAAAAGGACCGCAATATCTAGGCGACAAATTGGCGCATGACCAGTCTTGAACTTTTTTGATCTTTCAGGAATACGAAGATAAACTTGATCACCAACGTGAAAAGTAACATCTCTTCACTTTGGATTGGCATAAGCCTTTGCACGATCTTGAAATTTCGTTAAGTTTTCTATAGCTACCTTAAGTTTAAAGTTCATGTCTTAAAGGAATTCTTGAGCTGCTTGAACTCGTTCATTTTGAAGTCCCATTACATATGGAGACCTAGGTTGGAGCCCATACATCTACATGAATGGACTAAATTCAATTGATGAATTCTTAGAGCTGTTATAGGCAAACACAGTTAAAGGAAGATAGTCTTCCAAATCAGTCTGTTTGGAAGTGACATAAGCTCTAAGTATGTCTTCCAAGATCCAATTGACTTTCTCTATCTGTCCATCTGTCTAGGGATGTTCAACTGTACTTAAACTTAGTTTAGTTTCAAGTTTATTAAAGACTGCTCGCCAAAAATGACTTGTACTCGAGCATCTCTATCAAAAACTATGTCTACTAGAAGACCATAGAGTCTATAAAGTTGATCTACAAATATTTTTGCAAGTTATGAACTCTTATAAATAGTCTTGACTTGAATAAACTGAGAAAGTTTAGTCAATCGATCAACTACAACTCAGACTGAATCAAAGCCTTTCTGAGTGTGGGGTAATCCAGAAATGAAATCCATGGAAATATTTCCCCACTTTCCTTTGGGAATCTCTAAAGGATGCAACAATCCTCCAACTCTAAGTCGTTCAAACTTATTAACTTCACATTTATGGCACTTGGATACATAGGTTTGCACATCTTGATGAACACTTGGCCACTAAAAATGTCAATTAACTAAATCATAGGTTTGGTTAATACCAAGATGTCCTGCACTTGGAGCATCATGGCATTCGAAAAGTACTTGATTTCGTATGTTCGACATACTTGGGACACAAACCTTATCTTTATAAAGAAAATATTCATCTTGGAGAGAATAATGTTTAAACTTTCTCTCAGAGGTACTTGCTTCATTCTGTTGAACTTGTTTAGCTGTTTTCCATGCTTGACCGTAGCTTCGATCTTCCTTGCAACTTCCTTTCAAAGTTGAAACAAATTCACTTTAAATTTGTACAAAACTTAGGTTGTTCAACATAGGCATCCGACTTGAGGAGTCTGCCACTGCATTGAACTTTCCTTTTCTGTACCTTAGTTCATAATCAAACTCTTGTAACTGTTCAACCCATCTTGCTTTTCTACCTCTCAAATCTGGTTGGTTTGCAAACCACTTGATGCTCTCTTGATCAAAGACTATGACTTTGATCCATATAGGTAATGGCACCATTTCTTTAGAGCATTAATAATAGCGAACATTTCTTGCTCATAGGTAGAGTAGTTTTGTTGAGCGGGACTTACCTTTCTACTTTTGAAAGCTATTGGTCGACCATCTTGGCTTAGTACTGCTCCTACCACAGATGAACTTGCATCTATTTCTAATTGGAAAGGCTTGTTCCGATCTATGATTTGTAGAATCGGGGCCGATGCTAAAGCAAGTTTAAGTTCTTGAAAACTCTTTGCTTGTTCATCTTTCCAATTTATCTTTTGATGCTTCCCTTTGAGTTGGTCTGTCAAAGGTACTGCTAATTTGGCATAGCTAGCCATAAAGTTTTGATAATATCCAGCCAATCCGAGAAAACTTTGTAATTCTTGAACAGTCTTGGGCTCAGGCTATTTAAGAATCGCTTTGACTTTATCAGGATCAACTTTGATTCCTTTCGCAGAAATGATATGGCCTAGGTACTTTACTTATGGGGTAAAGAATTCACATTTTGACTCTTTATCATAAAGTTGATTATCGCAAAGTAACTCAAAGACTTTCTTCAAGTGATCTAGATGATTCTCATGATCAATACTGTAGATCAGTATATCATCGAGAAAATCAACTACAAATTTTTCCAAGTATGTCTTAAGCACTTGATTCATTAAAGTCATGAATGTTGCGGGTGTCTTTGTTAGTATCCTGCCCATGCATCATAGAGACAATATATTTATGAGGAGAGGGACTCTGAGGAAGAGCTAATTTTTTCACAAGTGCATAATTTATAAAATTATACGTGGCCAGATCATCCACCATAATCCGGATGGTGTGACCTTTGATTGACCCATGCAGCTTGACCAAATCATGTGGACCAAATTTTGAGGTTGCCACATGTTTTTGGAGACTTGGCACTTATGGGTACTATCACAGTGCATGATCTGAACCTTCTTTACACTTGAATTTTCATCCAAGTTCAAAGTTTGGATCAGATGAATCTGTTGTTTCCCCTTACCTTTGTCAATCAAAGAGACCTTATTTCCTCTTCCAACTGGATAGGCCCTACTACGATGTCCTGGAGTGAGGCATTTAAAACACAAATTTTCCTTTTGTGCTTTAACATGATCTTCTTGAGAAAGCGCATGTCTAAAAATACAAGGTTTTTTAGACATATGTTCAGATGATCTTGGCCCTTTGCCCTTGCGTTTAATGTTATTCTTTTGGGAATAACTACTATATTGCTAGATAAATGAGAATTATCCTCATAAATCTACGCAACCTTAATTGCTTCATCAAGGGATTTAGGCACATGTCTCTTAACCTTATTACGGATTTACTGATGGAAATCAAAAACCACGAAGCCGATGGAAGTCATCAAGGTTTTTCAGTTTCAAATTAATGTCTGACAAAACCACGAAGCCAATGGAAATCGTCAAGGTTTTTCAGTTTCAAAATAACGTCTCGGTATTTTGAAATGTACACCGATAATGGTCTTCCTTTCTATTGAATTCTATCCCACACCTCCCAGTTATGTTCCTTCGCATTCTCAGGGAGAATCTCTTTCTTAAAGAGACGCCTAAACTCAACCGAGGTTGAAGGTTTTTTATGAGTCTTAGAGAGACTCATCCACTACGTATAAGCCTTAGGGCCTAGCGATAAATTGGCCTCTACCACTCGCACATGCTCGGGGGTGTTCTTGAGCTCGTGGACATCATGCCACTTCTCTAAGAACATCAAAAGAGCATCCTTATTCCTATCCTTATCTTCACTCGAGAAGTAAGGTGGACACAGATCTTTTCCTAAGGAAAGATCTATAGGATGAATTTGACCTACTACTTGCCTCGTCATATTAGCAAAAAGTGGAGCGGTAGGAGTCATCAAACTAAGACGACTCAAGCTACCAGTCAAGGGAAATAAGTCTGCTTGGGAAATGGATATAGCTGGATCCTTCTCCATCAAAACAGACATCAGTGAGGTTGCTATTGTGTCGGTATGGCTACCACGAGTAGCCCTACCTACCTCCTTGGGCTTCTGGAGTAAGTCCAGAATAGCCCTAAGGTGACTTTGAATTCTGTCAAAAGATCGATGAAGTTTCGCAACTTCTGTCGGGATGTTGGACAAACATCCAAGGTCCTGCTCTACCCTCAACATCCTACCTTCAAGATCATTCCTCTCCTTTAAGCTGGTGTTGATGTTCCCTCGCAATGTGGTTCGCTCAACATCCAAATTTATTGTCGTTGTAATTATGTTCGATGCGTCATGCACATGACTAGGAATTGAAATCGTTCGTGCATATCTATGCAATGCACGTGATGCTATCGGTGGTCTAGTCATGAGTGAAGATGTTACAAAAATAGGAACTGAAACATACATCAAAGCACTAGTACTATTCGTCAAAGCGGCATGGCTCAAAGTCCCCTCCATCGCATATAGTTTGTTTACAAACGTACTTGGATTCCCTAACATAAGTGGTGTGTGCGATAAAATCAAAGTTACGATGCACAACATTCACAAGAAGACTTCCCTGATTAACTTGTGCTTTGATGTGGACTTGATTCTGGCAGAGAGCACTAGAATAACGATGTAGTTTGAACCTCGAGATCTTCATAGCTTCAATTATCCTTCCTTCGGTCTTCTCCAAAGACTTTAGCTTGGATTTGGAAATATCTTTGATTTGGATCACCAAAGACATCAATTGATGCACTCAGGTTTGGTTGGGGATGATAGCAAGCTCTAGAGAATACATATAATGAAAGGATCTTGGCTCGAGATTAGCAGAGCTTAGATAGAAACAAAGCAAGAAAAAATATGCAGGGAAAAATATCACCGAGGCACTTTGCTGTAGCGATATGGCGCTTCAAACTGAACCCAAAGGTTCTTGGTTCGATCCTAGCCTGTTGCACCTTTTGCTTCTTCATGATGTAGTTTCTACATGTAGATCACAGGTTCGAGTCCCCCAAAGCCAACGTTTGAGGATTATCTTTTGCTCATGATTTGTGGGCTCCTATAGTGTCTGATATGTAGTTGTAATGTGCTTTATGGAGAAAATATGCACAAAAATACGTTGTTCTGTTGGATAGAGTAGAAGATCAAGGCTCTTGACATCACACGTTCATTCCTTGGGTGCCACCTGAGAACTCTTTTTGCTAATGCTTTATGTGCTTTGATAGCACAGTAAGATAGCGTCTTTATGTCCCGATGTAGAATAAAGGTCACGTGATGGATTTGCTCTCTTAGATAAGAAAATCCTCCTCAACCAGGAGGACATGGGTTTGAATCCCTTTCGTGATCATGGTAAGCTCAAACCTTTTGCAACCTCCTCTCTAAAGTATGCCCACCAAAATGAATTTGGGATGGTTCTTCAACACACCCCCGAGCAAGAAAGACAACCGCTCACAAAATTTGCTGAGGAAGATGCAATGGAGGCATTAGTGTAGCTCTCATACCAATGCAACAACAACATAGCCACAGGAATAGCTCTTGAAGGAATGACTCTTCTCCCAACCATATGCCTCTATATATAGCTCTTTCCAAGGGTCTCCCTTCTTGGGCAGGTGGATTCTAATAATCCAAGTGTCATCCATGTAACTATATTAGTGTCCCAATTAACTAGAGTTAACTCAAGTGGATGCTTCTAGAAGGTTCTAAAGCTCTTTGGGCAAAACACTCTCCCCATGTACCCCATGGGGTTTGAACCCAAGGCCTCCCCTTCACACCTGTGGAGAGAGAATCAAGCAAAAAGAGAAGAAGAAGAAGACCAAAGAACAAAACAACTCAATAAGAAAGAACCACCTTCTGCCCAAAGCCCCGTAGGGGCATGCATCAAGCTATAACACCAAAGGTCTAAGTCTCGAAGAGTGGAAACAAAGAATCACAACCAAGACCTTTCAAGGGGAGACTATACACAAAGGACTTCAGATCGGGTAAAGTAATAAATTTTCTAAAGGTCTTAACTATCTCCTCATCTACCAGGTGCATGTGGTGGAAAGAAATGAATAGGGTAAAGAAAAGCATCAGGTCCCAGGGGATGTGAAGATAGATTTAAAGACAAAACCTTTGAAGCATCAACCAAAAGATAGAAACCGATGCAAGGTTGACCAAGTGATGCATGCCGCAAAAAGAAGTAAACAGGCTCCAGAAATGCAACAAGGTCAGATGTGTGAGAACAAATCAATATCTGAAGACCAAAAGTTAGAAAGGGGAGAGGCTGAGAAGTTGAAATGGGTGACTAAGTATATCACATCCGTACCTACTGGATGCATGCGTGGAAGCCTGATATAACACAACAACCCAAATTTATGAATGTACAGAATACCAAGGGGAAAACAGAAGCAAAGGACTTAGATCAGATAAGGTAACAAATTCACTGACAATCCTTATTGCTTCTTTGACCACTGGGTTCGTGTACTAAAGAGCTATAAATAAGCTGTAGACAAAGAAGCAAAGCCTGTTAAGGGATGACAGAGACAAAGACGGGGAGAGTGTTGCAGAGTAAAGAAGCACAAAAGAGGAGCCCCCAAAATTTTCAAATTATGGGCATAAATTTTCTTCTTCGAATTCCTATGAAAATCCCTTGAAGCTTTGTAAATGCACTAGAGGAGTCCTCTAGATGCATAAGCCCCAATCATTGTATCATAATCCTTGTAAAATATTAGGAAATTAGAGTTAGTTAATAAAAGTGCCGGTCACTTGTGTGAAAGGACCATTTTTAGGGCACATGTATATAAGACACTTTGTGACTCTTGTAAAGAACTTTTTGCCATTGTGAGAATTGAAGAGGAGTTTTGAATTTGCCTCTTTCTTGCTGATTTCCTTCTTCTCCAAGAGCTTTTGTGTGTGTCTAATGCTTGAAATGTGTGTGTAGGACTATTGTCTACCCCTTCCCATTGCTTGTGAACTGATGTAGTGTGTGTGTGTGAACCATAACGAGTTGTGGAGCAAGTGTTGGTGTTTCCCACCATTCACTATTTTGCTCATAACTTGAAGTATGTTTGTCAGATTTGACTGATACATGCGTCTTGTCGAGAGCTCCAAAAAGAACCCGCCATTGACCATATTTGGAGTTTTGAGCTGAGAGAAAAGTTTGAATTTGTGCTTATTGCTGTAAATGGTATTGTCACATGAATTTTTAGAGAGTTAGTGAGTTGGAGAGGTAGTTGAGACAAGTCACATGCATTGAAGCTTAGATAGTTCACTGAGCATCATGTGCGGACACGTCTTCATACACTAAGTATGTCTAATTCCACGGATTGATAATTAAATGTGTATTAATCCACCAGTATATGCACTTGTGGGGCGATCGAGGTACAACTCATCGACACAAGTCCCTAAGACTTCATGACTTAGGTACACAGGTTTTTGGCGCCGTTGCTCGGGAAGACTCAATCAAGGTGCCTTTGTGATGGTTATAGCTTTGGAGTGAATGAATCGTACTTGTAGAGGTGAATTCATTCAGTGGCAAGTCATTAAGTATTTCAACACTTGTTACTTCACACTTTAGGAGTGTGTGTAATGAGCTTTTAGGTTTAGGGTTAGGAGTGAGAAAGTGAGGAAAGAGTTAGGTTTAGGAAAGAGAGAAGTAGTGTAAGGAGAAGTAGAACACCTCAAAAAAATCCAAAAAAAAATTACAATTTAGTTCAATTCAGGCATTTGGTTAACCAAAGCCTTAAAACCCAAAATATTTCATTTTTTCAGTCACTTGTTTGAACAAGTATCGTGGAGACTAGTGACTGGTATCACCAGGCTTGTATCTTGGCAAGCAAGCACCTAGTTGATTTTGTGAGCACAAGGCTTAGGCAAGTCACTCTTGGAGTTGAGTTCTTCAACTTTAACACCTCGAAAACATCAAAAGAGCACTCACAAACGTGATTAAAATTGTAAATGGTATCATGAGGTAGGAGAGAAGGTTTTGCGGGAGTTTATTAGTGATACAGTGGGCTAGGAGTGAAGGGGAGAGTGAAACACACACTTTTCACAAAAAAAATTCCAAGATTTAATCAATTTCGGTTGTAGTATCACGATCGATTGAGTTTTGGTATCGCGATACCAAAATTTCCTAGTATCGCCATACTCACCCAATATCGTATCGTCATACCAACTTGAGGTATTGTGATACCAACAAGGTATCATGTATCATCAAGTGTTGGTATCATGATCGCGGTCCTTCAGTGGTATCGTATCGCGGTCCACCAAGTATGGTATCGTGAGCATACCCGATATCATATCACATGGTCTTAAGTATCGTATCATAATCATTTTGGTGGTATCATATCATCTAGGTCAAGGTATCCTATTGTCGACTGAGCGATATCGTATCATGTGCATGATAGTATTGTATCGTGTGTTAACTTAGTATCATATCATGAGGATTGGTATCGTATCGCCTTATAAGTCCCTGCTATTGTATCATCCCTACTATTGGTATCATATCGTGCACCGACCAAGTATCATATCATTAGCTTATGTGGTATCGTATGATGAGGTTGGTATCGTATCGTGTGGAGCAGAAGTATCGTATCGAGTGTAAATTTAGTATCGTATCATGCCACTCAATGGTATTGTATTGTGTTAGGTCCTTGGTACCGTATCATACCAAGTGTGTTATCATATTGCCAGTGAGGTATCGCCAGGAGTGGTATCATCCAGAACAACCCAGATAAACTGAAGTAAAACTTTGAGTGATTGAGGAGAGAATTAAGGGAAAGAGGAGAGAAGCTATAGACCTAAAGGATGAATGAACTTAAGATTAGGATGGGTGCTAAGGAGCCGAAGAAGTGTCATTTCATTGGTAGGAAGTGAAGCCCAAGCAAGCCATCACTGCATCTACTCGGACACATCCAATGCCTTAGAGGAGGAATTACCCATGGCCTCAGAGGACATGCATGGTTCTGTTCCTAGAGAAAATTTTATGTTGACCATAGAGGGTGAATACCGTACCTCTCTATAGTATGTGTCCACTAATCTACAGGGAATCCCTATTTACCTTGATGGCATAAATAGGTTGGTGGCGAGAATGGTAAACTCTATGGAAGCATCAATAGTTCCAAGACCCACAGTTAAGTATGAAGGAGAAGTTTACATGGACAAGTTAGGTCAAACCTACATAATGACAGAAAACCTAGATCAAATGAATGAGAGAGGGGAATCAGAAGGACAAGGAGCTTCTGGAAGATCTATCCAAGAAGAACTTGTGACTACACCAAGGGGCAAGTCAGTGGTGACACAAGTCTTGAGAGGTTATTTGATACCTCAAGATGATTACCTGTTGGATGTATATACGATCCATGGGTCAGACCTACTTTACAAACTGATTCACCCACACAAGGACAAGAAGTAAGCCTAGTGACTATCTATGAGATGAAGGATCCGGAAGATGAGTCTAGAGTCACATACCTAGACCAGAACTAAAGGAGGTATTGGCCAATAGATGAAATCGATAGGTCTCAATTGAAATACATGGGGTTACTTCTATTCCCTCCTCGAGAGTAGGAAACCACCTCGCACAATCCTTTTGGAACCCACCAAGGAACGAAGAATACAATGTCAAGACAAAAAAGTCAACAAAGTATGCCCAACCGAACACATGTGCAATTCACAATGCAAGAAACACATTCACATAACCAAACCAACCGAGGGATAGGAAACATAAATCGACCACCAATTAAACCAAGGCCACAACCAGGTGTGCAACCAGGAATGTACCCAATTAGAATGTAATGCCCAGACCACCAGAGCCCGTCAGAAGGCTGAGACCAATTCAAGTGGCTAAATTCATGAGAAATCACTATGATGTTATGAGAGAACCATATGATCACATAGCAGAATTCAAGCAAGTGCTATGAGCAGAACAAGTGGATGACTTCTTTGTGTAGTATGAGTCCATTGGATCCAAATCATTTTGGAAATATTGAACAATTCTTCCAAGAGTTTATTGGGGAATTTACCAAATGAAGGATTAAACACAACTCGTCATCCTTAATTCATAGTTTCAAACAAAGCCCAAATGAAACTGTAAAAATAGCTGCGCGAAGATTTAACCAATATGTGGACAGATGTCTAGTAACAGAAAGACCCTCCCAACAAAAAATGATTTCACTATTCTTAGATGGATTGACCAATGGAACACTAAGAACCTTAGTTTACATAAAATAGCTCCAGACATTGAGTGAGTGCCTCCAAGAATGCATTAATCTAGAAGACAACCTAGATGATGACCTGAAAGGTACAGAAAGAACCACCAAATCAGAAGACACTAGGAGTACAATGATGACTAGTTCTAGTAATGTGGAGGAGCTAGTAGAAGTGGTGGCTAAGAAGTTAGGAGTTCATGGGCAGAGAAATTACCAGAACCCACCGATGAGAATGCCAATACTAAGGAGATACAACCTTTGTGGTGGAGATCATCCATCTCATACGTGTACAAGAGGAGGTCTTGACATACAAGAACCCTATCCATACAATAGGAAACCACCCAAAGGACCCAACCAATATTGTCATATTGAGCAAAAATATACCAACCATACTACTGAAAATCGCCCATTCAACAGGCAACCAAGGAGAGTGAATCAACCCTAGTATATACCTTATGGATACCCACCCAGAGAGCAAGGAAGAGAGATACCTAGATACAAATCTGATCCGAGGCCACAAGGAGCACCCAGACCTTACGAACAAGGGAGATATCGACAACCACAACCAGTGTTAGGACAATAAACACCCCATCCACAGAATGTAGTGCCAGTTAAATACACTCAACCACAAGAGAACATGGAAAGAGCCATAGTACCAGCTACGCCTTTAGCTAGTGCAGACACAACAAATCAGGGATATGAGTAGACCCACGGAGAATGCTACCCCTATGACACGAGTCTAGTGGAGTATGACCAAACCTATGGCCAACCATATTATGGTTATGAAGGATACGGCCACTCCTATGGACCGGAATATGCAAAACTAATGTACGCTGCACCTAAATCACCTCCACAGATGAGACCACCTATTAGACCAGCTGTGCCAAGAGGACCATGCTATAGATGCGGAGAAGATCACTTCATAAGGGGATGCACTTTGCCGTACAACCCACCACCACCTAGAGCATGGGAAGGGTACTACAATGAGTGTGGAAAGGAACATCTATTTAGAGATTGCCTGAAAAATCCCAATAAGACTCATAAGACTACTCAGATCAATATGATAGAAGTGATTAAATCATGGCGAAGCGATAAAGAATACATAGTACACTTAAAAGCCATTACTCGAGTCCAAGCCAAGGAATAAGCAATAAAAGAATTAGATTCTGAGCAAGAAATGGACAAGAGCCTAGAGCTACAAATAGTAGAAGATTCGGAACACCCATGAGAGAGTGACCAAACAAAGAAAACACAAAGTTGGAAGACTAGAAGGGAAAAGCTCAGGAATAAATGGACAAAGAAGAAAAATAAAGAGGACAAAAAAGATGTAAAAGAAAGTAGGAAACCGCGGGAACAAAAAGTGCAAGATAACACAACACCAAGGTTCCCGACCTAGAAGCTAGACAAACCAGGATCAATTCTAGCAGATCCAATACCAGAAGACCTAGACATGTGGTTGAAAGCTTTACCAAGGAAGAATCATGGCTGGACTAAATAAAGAACAACATGAGAAACTCTATCCACAAAGAGAGCTAGAGAAGGAGAGATTGGAATATGTAGAAAACTCATAGAGATAGCTCAAACCACTTTAGAATCCTAGTCCTTCTAGAGACAAGAATATTTGAGAGTCAATTCAATGAATGTCTTGAAGAGAACGATTGAAAACCAACAAGAATGCCCAAAGAGAAACCTAATGAAGAAGAGCAACAGAGTAACTAGGCTGAAAAGATAACGACAATTGCAGAACTAGAGGCCAATTGGTCACAACACTTGTGTGCCAAGATCCAGGAAGAACGATGGAAAAAGAATGAGAGTTCAAGAACACCCTTTGAAGAACTAGACATTGGGGAAACCCAATCGACTCCAAATCTAGAAGGGACCGAAATAGAGAAGAAGTGCACAACATCTCCACATTACCTAATTATATGGGAGAATACGAGAAAAGGTCTCTAATTTTTCATGCTCCCATAATTCGAGGCAAAGAAAATGGGTCTTCAGGTAAGACATCACACAACCTAGTAGAGCTCAAGAAGACCAAGGTACAATGCCTCATGACCATGGAAGAGCTACTACGAGTCAAACCACAATTATGGAACCAGTTAGCTGGACAATTAGAAATAGAAATTGGAGAGCCAACAAAGGAAAATAAAGAAACAGAAGTTCCATCTACCATACAAATCCTTGGTGATAAAGTCGGAGAATTTAGTGAAGGAGACAAAGGAAATTCATGCCTACCCATCACATTTAATGGATATATGACTAAAGCCATCTTAGACACCAGAGCCACCAGGGAGATTTGGGAAAATGGGGAAAACCTGCCCTACGACCAACACATATGAAACTTCAACTAGTAGATGGCCATGTGGAAAGACCCCTAGAAATATTGGAGAAGATCAAGCTGACCACATGCGGAGTAGAGTTACTAGAAAAGGAATGGAGGGAGGAGTATGAAAGCATAGAGATGGAGCCATAATTTGATTCAGAGGAGCAATACTTAGAAGTAATCCAGGCCAAGAATGAAGGCTAAACACCCAAGGTATTAGCAATAGAACCGACCTAGACAAGGCTGAACAATGAGGAAATAATAGAGAAGGTAGAACAACCCCCATATCTTTTTGAAGTCCCTAAACACTTCAAAAGATATGAAGTAGAAGAGAGGAATACAGATATTCAAATGCCCAAAAGGAAAGCTAGAGAAGGAGAAGCTTATGATAACAAGGAACAAACGAAGAAAGTGATAGTGACCATGGAAGAAAGAGAAGAGAGATGTACGTATATTGGAAAGGACGTGTCACGAGAAGAGGAAGAGGAACTGATAGCTCTAATCAAAGAATACCGGGATGTATTTGCATGGACCTACAAGGACCTCAAAGGTGTATATCCATCCATTTGTTCCCATAGAATTCCAATGACACCTAATGCGAAATGATCGAAGCAACGCCCTTATACTTATAATGATGTTTATTTGGCAAAAAATAATGAGGAGATAGACAAATTGTTAGCAGCCGGATTCATTTACGAAATAGAGCACACAGAATGGTGTCACCATTAGTGTTCGTACTGAAGAAAAATGGAAAATTAAGAGTGTGTATCAACCTTAAGAAAGTGAATGCAGCCACTATCCGTGATAGCTACCCATTACCTATCACTGATCATCTCTTGGAAAGACTTGCAGCCAAGAAAGTATATAGCTTCCTAGATGGATTCAGAACTGAATGGCCCTCTAGGTAAGTCAATGGGAAAAACATCTCTATGCTCAAACATAAGATCTTTAAAACTTTTAACCACACACTCTTGCAAGAAAGAATAATAGAAAGTCCTGTCCATATTTACATTCCTAGCATGAAAATATACATAAGATGATCTGTCTGTACAATGCTCAATATCATGACTATACAATAAAAAGATCTCCTGTACATGTTGAAAATGACAAAGACTATACACTCTAAAGATGAAATGAGAGGTGCACTAGGTACATCTCTCTCTCTCTCTCTCCCTGAATACAAAATTTACTTCCATTTCTTTCAAACTCAAGTGTGTTGTTTTGATAGCTACGTTTAAGTCTATCGCCCAACCCCCATAACCACTCTCTTCCTAACACAAGATCTCTCCTCTCCATATTCATAATTTGGAAGTCCATATGATCTATATAATCCTGCATCTTGACTTCCAAAGTGGATACCATAGTATCCCATATCCTCTTGTCTTCCCCTTGCATCATAGATACTATGTATTTATGTGCACTGGGCTACTAGGGAATCTTTAGTTTCTTGACCAGAGCATAGTTTATAAAGTTATGAGTGGCAGAGTCATCTATCATGACTCGTACCCTGGTCCCGTACACACTACCATGCAGTTTAACTAGGTCATGTGGTCCAAACTACAGTGACCACAATGACTAAGTCAAACAACAGGTGTGCTCTATATCCTCGTGCATCACCTCCACTCCCTTGCAGCCAGAGCTTCCATGAATAGGAAGAGTCTGCACTAGGTGGACCACCTTTTTGCCCTTTTCAGGGGCTGTACTACTCTCTCACGCTATCTTTTTTTCTTTCCCCTTCTTGAGTGGATACTTCCACTATGAATGGCTAGGAGAAAAACACCTAAAGCACAAGTTCTATCTGTTGGCCCCCTCAAATTGCTCTGTAGGTAACCTAGGCCCTTGTGATCTTTGTTTTTTAATGAAAATTTTGTTTTTTCCCTATGGTAAATTTTTCTTGAACTTAGTCGTGCTAAGAGGCTTGAGGGGCTGATCCATCTCCATAGGAGTATATTGAGGACGGTTATGGTCCTCATAGATCTGCACATACTTGATTGCCTCCTCAAACGTCTTAGGTGCATTCCTTCTTACCTCTCTCTTGATGGCTTTATCTAAGCCTCTAACAAACCCTCTAGTTTTTTGGAAATCATCTAAGCCCTTAAGTTTCAAAATGATCTCCCTATAGTGGGATATGTAGACCATCAAAGCCCTACCTCTATGGGTGATCCTATCCCACTCATCTCAATTCCTCTCCTCCTCATTCTCAGGAAGAAAATCTTTTAGGAAAAGAGTTTCAAACTAATTCCAATCTGTAGGGATAGAGTTTTCCTCCTTGAGACTCATCCACCACTTATAAGCAC
The DNA here is from genome assembly GCA_020310875.1 of Ceratopteris richardii. Lineage (NCBI taxonomy): Eukaryota > Viridiplantae > Streptophyta > Polypodiopsida > Polypodiales > Pteridaceae > Ceratopteris > Ceratopteris richardii. The sequence goes on from CM035434.1 coordinate 114,875,815, forward strand.
GTGGGCCAAGCGAGAGACTCGCCTCTAGCGCATGGTACTCTGGTGGGGTGCCCTTCAATTAATGCGAATCATGCCACTTTTGTAAAAAAGTGTAGATTGCATCCTTGTTTCTATCTCAGTCATCCCCCGTAAAGGTAGGCAGCTTTAAGTCTTTCAGGAGGGGAGCTTCCCTAGAGCTCTCTCCTTTCTGCTTACTAGGAAAAGAAGGATCTTTCCTAGTCATCTCTAGAGGAAAAGTAGGGGTCTCTCTTTCCTTCCTAGCTAGGAAAGAGGTGATGTGAGTCTCAAGTGAGATCATTTGCAACTTTAGCTGTTGAATGAGAGATGTAATGCTACCTATATCTCTCTCTCTAGCCTAAGGGTCTGTTCCTTTAAGTCTACAAATTGGTCACCAGTAACAAACTCATCCAAAAGTTCCTCATAGGTATATTCATCTTGTTGAGGCTCTTTTTCTTCTAGGCTTTCCTCTACTTCCTGCCCCATTTCTACCTCTTCCATTCCAAAATCATGATCCTCTAGTTGCTGTTTAGATGGAGAAGTGTGTTCAATTATTTGTTTCCATTTAGACTCCATGTTTCACTCCCCCCCCCTGTTTGTTAACTAGAGTATGTGAGAAGAAATGGAAGTAAACCTTGAATATGCAAGAAGAAGAGAAATATATCACAAGAGCACTTCCTTGGTACAAATGAAGTTGCGGAAGCGAAATCCAAGTGATCTTTGAAGCTTGAGGTCGTTGATCTTCAATCCTCGCCAAGGCCAAACAAAATTTTGAAATGTCCGGTTGGTCCGGGGAGGTTCTAATTACCAAAAACCAACAAGAACAATGCCAAAACCATGTAGCAATAGCCGCACTTGGGCAAATTGAGTGAAAATAAAGTACTTTTGAAATTTGACAGTTCTCGCTAGTCCAAAAAATGTAGTCAAGCACCTTTACTTCAAAGATATAAAGCTATCCCAAGTGAAAAAAGTCTTTGGACACCAAATGATGAAAAACTAGGCCCGGGAGTGGTTGCCTAGTTCCTACTTAAGCACTACAAAGAGATTTTGTTTGACCAAATCTTGTTCAAATAAAAAACCAATGGTTTGTAAACAAATTAACTTCACAACGTGATAAAAATTTTTGAAATTGGATGTCATATGACCAAGCTATGGTGTGGAGAAGTTGGGTATGTCACGAGTAGGAAGTGGAAAAGCAAATCTTCATGAAATAGGGACTTTGGAAGCTCAAAACTGAGAAACTGAAGCCTATTTGAACAAGCTCATGACCCATACTCAATCTCCACAGCCCATGTTACATGTATACATCATAAATTCCCCAAATCCTTGGTCCATAGCATAGCTTTTCTCTCCCCAAACTTGAAAAAGAAAACTCAAACTGTAAACATTTTTACCCTTTTTCACCTTCGTTGGATCTTCTCAGCAAATCGGCGTCGATGGAGGGCTTTTATCCCACATTGCAGCTCGAAAGCACTTTTTTCATGTATATAAAGGAGGCTAGCTACTTTGTGCTCTCACCCGAGGAGGGGAAGAGGAGAGGAGAGGCTCTCCCGCTCTCTTCGTGGGTGCGTGGGTGCCACTGCTCCTTTCGTGAGCAGGTGGGTGCTTGGTTGGTCTCTTCATAAGTGCACAAATGGTTTTAGTCTGAGCAGAGTACGTCTCCTGCTCCGATATCACTGTAACCTCCGATGACTCCCCTCATTTTTGGAAGTCCTTTGCACACACTTCGAGGCGGTCGAAGATGAAGACCGGCTAATAATTTGGAATGCACGCAGAGATTTTTGTTGTATCTTCTGCCTAGCCATGTACCACCTATTATTTCCTTCTTTCCTCATAAGGATTTCCCCCAAATGGCTACACACATGGGTGCCACATGGCACTCATGTGTGAGCCCATCTATATAAGGCTAAGAGGTAGTTCATACCTCTCACTTAGGGGCTCTCCACATAATAGATGACACCGAAAACTCATACCATAAGTAGAAAGGAACCAAAGACCACAGAGAAAGGAGTTTGATAGAAACAAATGCCTCGAGCACCAACTACAAAGTGGATATGGAGACCTAAAAGGTAGCAAGGATGGAAACAACAAAGTCTACAAGATTCTACTTGCAATACAGGGCCACACTACAAGGCCATGCATTCGGCACATTCTCTCTTCAAGAAAGTTAGTGGTGCACATTTCCACCATTGGAATAGGTCTTAGCTTCTACCATATAGGAATGACCCTAAATTGTAAATAAATAAATGCTTTGGCTAGCATTAATCTTTTGTTTGCTTTCAGGAGTAAGAAAATCTTAAGAAAACTGGGGTGAGAGACATTACTTACTTATGAAGAGGAGAACAGAGCGATAAAAAAGAAATGAAATATCACTGAACCATGCATAAAACACATGAATCAGTTTTTTTTGTAAGCTGATTCTTTTCTTTCTCACAAATGGAAATGGCTTCTGACGGTTTCGAGGCTACGATTCAAGAGGAAATACTAGAATTTCCACTACAAAGTGTAACCAAAGCGAAAGGCCACTCGTTTCGGGAAGAACAACCTACAAGAGAGCATCTATTCTTGGTGTCTATAAAGATCATGGACACTGACCATCAGTTCCCTGTAATGTCCCAAGATTTCAAAGTCTTACATGAACTCCCATCAACCATGGATGTAATGACAAAGGAAGGATTTAATAAATACTTTGAGCTACCCATTTATAGGCTATATTTTCAATGATGTACTCAGGTTATGAACACTCTTCAACTAGCTCTATATAATCCTTTAGTACCATAAGCAAAAGTGCTAGATGCGTAAGGAGAATGGGTGATCATTCAATTCACTCATGAATTGATTAAAGAAGCATTTGAATGGGAAAAAGATGGGAACACTGACCTATAGGAAGAAATCCGGGCACAACGACCCACACATTCATGGACATTAATCGTGTGGATATTGAAGAGGAGGTCAGACTCATTCATCAACATTTCTATTTTTCCAACATGCACTGCTACAGAGCACCTCAGAAGATTATAGTACAACTACTATCCCATGCGACCAAAGAAATTGGTAATCAAGTGAATCTGACACCCTATGCCCAAGAGCGCTTATTCAAGGCCAAGAAGCAATGGGTTCAGAAGAAGTTCCTGAATGGAAATATGGCATTGACAATTTTGATCTATCATGCCTTAGGTATTTGAGAGTACCTTAAGGAAAGGCCTTCATCGATGGAAATGGCAAAGTATGCAAAGTCGGCTATTGTCCCAAGAAAGAAGAAAGGAGTAAAAGTGAATGAAGAGGTGGGAACAAGCTCTCAACCTAGAATGAGAGGTGCAAAGAGATTAAGAGAAGTATTAAAGGGAGAGGAAGTGCTTCCTACATAAAAAAGAATACACTACTTCCAAGAACTAAAATCGAAAACACCAAGCCTATCACAGAAGAAGAGTTAAATGAATCTATGGAAGAAGCTTAACAATAAATGGAAGGCCAAGTCAACCTGCCAGTACAAGGGCACCACTACCATCAAGCTCATAGAGAAGCTTTGCAAGGAGAAAGGTTGACAAAGTTCCACAAATATAGAGAACTGGGGTTAGTGAACTCTAGTTCATCTTATGAAGTTTAGGAAGATCATGTACCATCCCCAACGAATGTGGATATTCAAAACGAATCAAATGATGATGGCAAATGGGACGAATTAAATCAAGTGAAGGATTTCGTGGTAGCGAAAGGTACAAAAATGAATGAAATGCCAAACAACACAATCACAGAGATACCAAGGATAGGATCATCTCAAGGAGAAGTGCACACACTAAGAATGAATGAGGAAACCAAGATTCAAATTACAGAGACCCACTTGGAAGGAGAAGCCATGTTGAAGATGCCAAAGGAAGGAAAAGATCAAGAAGATGTGGAAGAGCAAGAACAGTTTACACCCATAAGGACTGTAGCAGAGCCTTCTCCACTAGACGTTACATTTCAAGGAAGTACTACAAAGCCTACAACATGGGAAGAAAAAAAGTCAGATCCATCTTCAAATTAGGCAACCACATAATGAAACAATACACCTGGATAAAGGTAAATATGTACTCAGAGGTGAAGTACCGAGTATTCCAAAGCATGGCCAAAATGTGGATGTAGCTCAGCTCAAACCCATAGTAAAGCAGATGATACAAACGACTATGGATACTCAACAACAACTTATAAAAGCAGAGAGCGATTATGACAAAGCTATAGTGGAACACAATCAATTGAAGGTATTGAGTGAGAAGCTATCTGCACAAGTACTACAAGTTCAACATGCACTTACCAATAAGGAAAAAGGAGCAAATGAAGCTATGGAAAAGTGCAATGTGCTCATAGTAGAAAATCAAAAACTACAAGACCAGCTCAAAGAGCTTCAAAGTAAGTATGAAGCTGGTGAAGCCGAGAAGGCATGAATAACTACAAGAAGCAAACTCCTGGAATCACAAATCAAGGTATGCATGGAGGAAGTAGATAACTTAAGAAATAGAAATAAAGAACTTATGACTGCCATTTTGTGCAAACGATCAGTAGAGGCACAAGAAATTACACCAAGTAATGCCCAAGCATTGGAAGCTCAAATAGAAAAGTATGAAGATCAGCTAAAACAAGAGCAAGCCATAAGAGAAGAATGGGAAAAGAAATATATGTATGACACCAATGAACTAAGGAAAAGGTGGAAGTCGACAGAAAACAAACTTCTTGCACAATGTAATGAAGATGTTGATCAAATGGCTACAATAGGAGAAGAACTCTTGAAGAACAAAGAAGCAATCACGAAAGCGGTTAGTGAAATCAAAGAAAAAGATGAAATCATTGAAAACTTAAAGGCTCAGATATCACAATAGGCTATAGTGGGGACACCAGTAGTTTCAAGCTCCCAAGAGGCTACTGTGGAGACTGATGTACATCCTCTTTCTCCCCCCATGCATCATTCACCTATAAGGGAGGAAGCAGAGCCAAGCACTGATAAACATAAACGGGCTATTGCAGAACTAAGCCGTCATGAGAGGGCACTACTAGTGTCCCAACTTACAGATCAATTTGAAGATCAAGTAGTGAAGGTAATGAAAGAGGCAAAGATTGAAAGTAAAAGTTTAGGAAAAATTGTGAAGCCCTTCAATATACCTTATGGAGTGTTAAAAGAGGGAACCAAACAATATATCAAGAAAACTACAAATAAAGAACCTGATCAGGACCTGCAATTCAACATGAACACATTTTCATATACTCAAGAAGAATTTGACAAGGTAGATCCAGTGTGGAGAAGGAAGTTCTTAGAGAAGAACCTGACATTAAGGGTGCACTGGGAGCCACCACCATATGTGCTACAAATAAATCCATCTTTTTGCCCGATCCCTCGAAGACGTACCTAGACACAATTTTGGGAAGCACAGTGCCAAGGGACAATAAGTAATATATGGCTAAATTATCCACTACTATCGAGTCCGCCACATAATTATTTACCAATAGAAGAATACATGGTATAGATAATAGAATTTTGGTTATCAGGATATGCTAGAGTGTGAGACTTAGCCATTAAGATGAAAAATAAAATATTAAGCATGCCCCTTATAGTTTTGAAGGTATTCCAACATAAGTATATACATTTTTGAACTTTATCAATATCAATCAAGGAGCAGATGCAATTACTTTTTATTTATCTACTACTCCTAGCAGACTCACAATAATGGCAATGTATTCTAGATTAATGTTCCTTCCGAGTCCATACATGCAAACTTTTGAAGAGGCATTCTTTATAGGATTTTTTGAAATGGATTTAGAGATTTTTGTAAAAATAACTTCAAACTTAAATACACGATTGGTGGCCTACGAGCTTAGTTTCTTTACAAATCAAAGGCAGGCACCAGATGATGGAGTGAAGTCAAATCAGTGGAAAGAGCTCATGATATGTGAAGCCAATTTTCTAAATCACAGAGAGCAGAAGGTCATACAAACATACTCAGGCTGCCACAAAAAGCCTGTCGAGTATGAAAAAGTTCAGGAGGAGGGATGTGTGGAGGGAGAATCGAGCAAAAATTGAAGGAGAAGAAGATCAAAGAACAAAACAACTCAATAAGAAAGAACCATCCTCTGCCAAAAGCCCTGTAGGGGCATGCATCAGGCTATAACACCAAAGGACCTGGTCCTGAAGAGTGGAAACAAAGAATCACAACCAGGACCTTTCAAGGGGAGACTGTACACAAAGGAATAGAGATTGGATAAAGTAAAAAATTGTCTGAAGGTCTTAACTATCTCCTCGTCCACCAGGTGCATGCGGTGGAAAGAAATGAACAGACTAAAGAAAAGCATCAGGTGCGAGGGGACGTGAAGACATATTTAAAGACAAAACATTTGAAGCATCAACCAAAAGACAAAAACTGATGCAAGGTTGACTAAGTGATGCATGTGGCAAAAAGAAGTAAATAGGCTCCAAAAATACAACAAGGTCAGATGTGTGAGAACAAAGCAATATCCGAAGACCAAAAGTTAGAAATGGGAGAGTCTAAGAAGTGGAAATGGGTGACTAAGAATATCACATCCTTAGCTACTGGATGCGTGCGTGATAGCTCGATATTAACACAACAACCCAAATTTATGAATGTATGGAATACCAAGGGGAAAACAGAAGCAAAGGACTTAGATTGGATAAGGTAACAAATTGAGTGACACTCCTTATCGCTTCTTCGACCACTAGGTGTGTGTACTAAAGAGCTATAAACAATCCGTAGACAAAGAAGCAAAGCCTGTCAAGGAACGATAGAGACAACGAGGGGGAGAGTGTTGCAAAGTAAAGAAGCACAAAAGAGGAGCCCCCAAAAATTTTCAAATTATGGGCACAACGTTTCTTCTTCAAATTCCTATGAAAATCCCTTGAAGCTATGTAAATGCACTAGAGGAGTCTTCTAGATGCATAAGCCCCGATCATTGTATCATAATCCTTGTAAAATATTAGGAAATTAGAGTTCATCAATAAAAATGCTAGTCACTTGTGTGAAAGGACCATTTTTAGGGCACATCTATATAAGTTACTTTGTGACACTTGTAAATAACTTTTTGCCATTGTGAGAATTGAAGAAGATTTTTGAATTTGCCTCTTTTCTGCTAATTTCCTTCTTCTTCAAGAGCTTTTGTGTGTGTCTAATGCTTGAAATGTGTGTGTAGGACTGTTGTCTACCCCTTCCCAATGCTTGTGAACTATTGTGGTGTGTGTGTGAACCATAACGAGTTGTGGAGTAGGTGTTGGTGTTTCCTACCATTCACTATTTTGCTCATAACTTGAAGTACATTTGTCAGATTCAATTGAGAATACCATGAATAGATGCATCTTATTGAGAGATTCAAAAGGAATCCATGACCATATTCGGACTTCAGAGCTGAGTGAAAAGTTTGAATTTGTGCTAACTATTGTAAATGGTATCGCGACATGCATTTTCAAAGAGTTAGTGAGTTGGAGAGGTAGTTGAGACAAGTCACATGCATTGAAGCTTAGATACTTCATAGACCATCATGTGCGCACACGATTTCATACACTTGGTATGTCTTCATGGATTGATAATTAAACATGTATTAATCCACCACTATATGCACTTGTGGGGCGATCGAGGTGCAGTCTCATCAACACAATTCCCTAAGACTTCACGACTTAGGTACACAACACCCTTGAGTCTTAACCACTAGGCTAAGTGGATCACTTGGTTACAAGAGTAAATGACCTTCTAATAAGTCTAGAATCGAGATCTTTGATCACACATACGGATGACCAAACAGTGTCCGATTTCAGATCCGTCTGAATCGGTCGGACCCTTAGATCATAGAATTACTTTATTATAGAAGGGATGTTGAAGCTCATGCATTGATTGCTCTTTCTATGAAGTGAAATGTTGTTCCACACATTCGATTAGGCACTACTTCAAGTCAAGTTTGGGATACTCTTTCTTCTTTCTATGTTATGCGTAATAAGACACATGTTGCCACTTAAGAAATCAACTTGAAAATGTATGCATGGTTGAAAATGAGCCATTGGATGTATATGTTGTAAGAAATAATAGCACAATAGTAGAGACCAGTAGATAGAGTTGAGAAAAAATGCAGACAAAAAGAGACGTAGATTGAGATGAAAACTCAAATTCTCAAATTGTCAAGAGTTATGCAGCTTCAAAGATACTTTTGTCCACTTGTGCACTCGCAGAGCTTAGAAGGCAATCTTGACAAACTCTAGATGAACGGCTTACGAGTGCACAATGGTACATGGCTCATGCTTATATGGCTTTTGCAATGGGAGTTGGTATAGATAAACATAGTCAAGTGAGACAAAATAATCGACAAAATATATAATCAAAAAATATCTCCAAGACCTAAAGTCTTACCCTCTAGGCCCAACACAAGAAGGTGAACAAAAAGATTATCTTCAGCAAAACAAAAGAAACCAAAGAGAAAACCTAAAGCCATCTTGATTTCACAAATTGAGAGAAAAAAAGATCCTATGGAGATTTTAAATGACATTTTGCTTAAGAGTCAAGTGAATATGTCTATAGAACAAGTTTTCTCTATTGTAAAGCTTGTTTTTAAAGATATGTTTATCGGGCTAGTTAAAAGGAAGAAGTTTTTGCTTAATCTAGATACTAAGATGCAAGATTCTCTAGATCAAGGTAAGGCTATGCATGAAGCCTTAAACTTTGATGAATATGACAAAGAGGATCTTGATGATGATGAAGTAAATGTTAATACTTTCATTGGACCTATTCAACCTGACCATGAAAATCATGAAAACAATCATGAAAGTAACTTTAAAAGAAAATCTTGGTCTAGAGGTACATCACATATGCATGTTAAAATAGGGAATGATAAGAATGCTATTATTGTAAATGCATTAGTAGATGTTGGCTCTAAAATCAATGTGATTTCAAGAGAATTTTGTTGATATATTTAGTTAGTGATGTGTGTGATCACACTAGGACTGTTGGGGCATTTTTTTTCCCTCTTTAAAGGTTTATTCCCCCCGACTTGTATATATGCCTATAGCCCTAGCGGGTTACTTAGCTTTGTACAATCTAGTGGTAATACCTTCAGTATTGTGTGCTGTGCTCCAAGCTTCTTCTTCTTCCTTGTGTTATTTGCATGCTTGTGTAGACCTCAAACTCCAACAAGTGGTATCAGAGCAGATCATCGCTTCATCTAGGGCATTGTCGACACTCCTCCAATCACACTAAAATGAATTTTTTTGTCTTAGAATTACCCAAATCGAGCTTAGATTATAACTTATTATTCGGAAGGCCCTACTTGAAGCAAGCAAAAGTGTTAGAGGATTGGTCTGCACATGAACTTATTTTCAAAAGTAATCATCGAAAATACGTTGTACCCTTGGATGATATGAGTCCTTGCGACTTTCATGCACGGCCTTACGTGGTAGAACCCATGCATATGTTGGATGGTCTTTCAAATGGTGAAGAAGAAGCTTTTCTAAATGCTAACCAGGATTTGTTAGGAGTGGGTACAATTGATTTACAAGCCATAATGGATAATTGGTCTCCGACCGCTTGTACGGTAGTCCCTCTCACGGAAGAAGTGGAACCAGTTACAGATCAGGTTTTGGAAGCTACTGATCTTCAACACTTACTACCCCCACCTGAGGATATCTCCATGCCTTGACAATTTTATGTACCGAAAGATCAACTAATCACTTGTAATTTGGGTGACGAGGTTAGCCAACACCCGATCAAGATTAAGGCCAGATTACTTGAATATTTTCAAGATGATTTACTACAGTTGCTGAAGGAATTTGTTGATGTATTTGCTTGGGACTATCGCGATATGAAGGGATTGGATCCTCACATCTACCAACACCGTGCTCGACCAATTAAACAATAGAGTTACCAAATGGATCCTAATTATGCTGTACAAGTGAAAGCTAAACTGGATCGGCTGTTGAAAGTAGGTTTTGTTGTTCCCATTGAGCATGCCAAATGGATCTCTCCTATTGTCATCGTCCCTATGAAAGACAAGCAATTACAAATCTGTGTGGATTATCAGAAGCTGAATGCGGTGACACTACCCGATCCATTTCCACTTCCTTTCTTGGATACTATGCTAGATGATGTTGCATGACGGGAAATGTACTCTTTTTTGGATGGTTATAGTGGCTATAATCAGGTACGAATGACTGAAATTGATATTTCCAAGACCTTCGTTTATTACAAATTGGAAAGTAGATGCTTGTACGGTGATGTGGTTCGGTTTACGCAATGCTCCAAGCACTTTTTAGTGATGTATGCAAGAAATCTTTTCCTCTAGTGTGTACCTAAGTCACGAGGTCTTAGGGACTTGTGTCAAAGAGACTAAATCCCATAGGACCCACAAGTGCATATAGTGGTGGATTGACACACGCTTAATTATCAATCCAAAGAACCACATAAACCAAGTGTATGAGGACATGTGCACACATGATGGAAAGTGAAGTGGTTCAGCTGTAATGCATGAGAAAAGACTAACCTACCCCTCCAACTCACTCAATCCTTGGAAATGTCTGCCGGGATACCACTTATAGTAGTAAATACAAATTCGAATGTTTCTCCCAGCTTAGAACTCCGAATATGGCCAATAGCAGGTTCATTTCAAAGCTCTCAACGAGACGCATCTATTAGTGGTATTTTCACTCAAATCTGACAAACGATCTTCTAGTTATGACCAAATTAGTGAATGGTAGGAAACACCTACACTCACTCCACAACTCGTATTGGTTCACACACACACTACATTAATTCAAAAGTGATGGGGAGGGATAGATAACAGTCCTACACACACATTCCAAGCTTCACACACACACACAAAATATCATAGAGAAGATGAAAATCAATAGGAAAGAAGCAAATTCAAAATTTTGGTTCTCCTTCTTCACAATGGCAAAAAGTCTCTACAAAAGAGTCACCAAGTGACTTATATACATGTGCCCTAAAAATGGTCCTTTCACACAAGTGACAGACACTTTATTGGCTAATCTCTAGTTTCCTACTAATTTACAAGGAATATATTACAATGATTTGGGGCTTATGCATCTAGGGACTCCTCTAGTGCATTTACATAGCTTGATGGGAATTTTCTAGAAGTTTGAAGAAGAATTTTATGTCCATTAATTTGAAAATTTTGGGGCTCCTCTTTTGTGCCTCTTTTCTCTGCAACACTCTCCCCCTCTTTGTCTTTCTCGTCCCTTGACAGGCTTTGCTTCTTGTTTGTAGCTTGTCTATGGCTCTTGAATACACGAACCTAGTGGTCAAAGAAGTGATAAGGACTGCCAGAGAATTTGTTACTTTATCCGAGTTTAGTCCTTTGCTTCTATAAGCCCCCTTCGTATTCCTTATATCACAAATCTGGGCTGCTGTATTAAGTCGTGCTGCCATGCTGTTGTGAAGATTTTGTCTTCACGATTATCATCCAAAATCAAGAAAGTACCCTTATGTTGTCTCTATCCTTCCAAGTAGTACTTGCTTGAGAGGAGTAAGGGTTCATTTGAAGAAGATTTTATTTTCAAAGTTGATCCGAGAAAAATAGATGTTTTCTTTGATAACAAATATTTGCAAAATTTGAAAGATAATGGAGGAAGGAAATATCCATTGCTTCTAGCTACATTCATATGCCACACTTTTCATTGCATCAAATAGAATGTCATCATATAAGCTTACCATCGAGTTTCCCCATATATTATAATCCACTTCATAATGGATTTTGGCTATGGGTTGATCAATCCATAGTTTTTCGATCAATAATGATGATTCATACCTCATGGTATAATAGTATTATGGTATGGATTTTATGTATCTGGTTGGCAATTTGAATTGCGTGCTGGAAGCAACTCTCAAATGCATAAGATTTTTTTTGGAAGTTCCTTGACCATTACATTAAAGGTTTTTAAGAACAACTATGGATCACAAGACAAAAAATTTTAGAGCTTTTATTTATGAATAAGAGTACTCTCACTCGAATCAGGTGAAACCAATCCGAGAAGTGGCAGAAGAAAGTAAAGGACATGCATAAAGAAAGGTAGGCACGAGGAAACATGCAAGGAAAAAAGCAGTCATCATCCAAAAGAAAAGGAAAGACAACTCGGAGAGGGGGCACATGTCTATTTTTTTTGGGAAGCGCATGTTCTTACGAGGAGGATATATCTCTGGATTGAGTCACGCAGGGGGAGGACAGGTTGAGAGGGTCGCCTTGTGCAAGGGAGGCTTGATCGCTGATTATCGAAGGAGGAGTGCCAATTATATCCGGCAATGTAGGAGAGAAGGCGTCGAAGATGAACATGAGGAAACACTATACAATTCCGATGGCCACCACATATTCATGTTTTTGATGATTGATCTCATCTCTGTTAATACAACTGATTAACAGTTTGAAGCTTTATTCGTTTCTCTACTGCTTTATCCTACAATTGTTTTTGATATGGAAGCAGCCATATTCCTCCATATCAGAAGTTCGAAGAAGCAGCTACTGTGCAAGAGATATCCGGTTGCAATGATCTGACATTTTCTATCGCCTAAGGGTCAATCTATCGTTATCTAATGGTTGAATGTTGGCTTTGAGAAGCGTACGACAAAAAGTGTTCATCACTCCTTGTTTCTGGCTGGGATTGTCACAGATGCATGCGCGGGAGAGATTATGTTTATTGTTGATCTGATATATTTATGAAGAGGCTTAAGCAGACGACAGACAGGAGGAATCGAAGACATCCATTAGCTCATACGTGTTAACGCCATGATGAACAATCAGATCGTGATCGATTATAGATGCCTTGATGCTTCTCTTTGATTGCTGCTATCTCTTCGGCTTCTGGGTGGCTTTCTTGAGGGGAAATCAACTCAGTAAGTCATTTTTCTCAAATTTGCGCACATGATAATGATGGCTGGAGGGTTTTTTAAGGATGCTCTCATAACAATTAATGATAAAGATGGTGACGACAAGTTCCCAACGAAGCTCTATTCTGAACAATTTTGAAGCAATTGAATGTTTATTTGTAACATTATCTCTCCAATTGAGAATTCTTTGAGGCTTCTGTCATTAACATCTGTGATCGGAGATGACAACTTCTGACCGATTTGTGATTGCTGACAAACTTTGACAATTTCTGTTGAATTTTTTATGTGAAAAAGGATGCTCTCTGTTTTGAAAATTATCGACGACGACCATGCGGATGCTCTATATCATAATTAACACATCCAACAATATCGGCATTATGGTTTGCATATAACGCCTCTATGGGCAGACTCTCATTCTGCCTTCATCTAGACTCAAATGAGCTTCTGATAACAAACTACTGTGAGATTTTTCAGACAATTCTCGGGCATTGAATTCTACATCTATTTGAGCTTCGTAGTGATTCACAAAGCATTCATCGGCATTAATCACGGATCAGATAACCTTGTCTTTGATTTATCAACTATACCTAGTCGCTTAACACTCATGGCTATCTACTCAAGTTTAATGTTTTTGCCAAGTACATATATGCAGACGTTTGAGGAAGCATTTTTTATAGGGTTTTTTGAAATGGATTCAATTTTTTTTGCAAAAATATATTCGAAACTTAATGCAAGACTGGTGGCCTACGAATTAAGCTTCTTTGCAGATCATAGACATGCACCAGATGACAAGGTAAAGTCGAGCCAATGGAAAGAATTAATGCTATGTCAAGCCAATTTTCTTAATCAACGAGACCAGAAAGTCATACAAGCATACTCACATCACCACAAAAAGCCTATCGGGGACGATAGAGTTCAGGCGGAGGGACGTGTGGAAGGGGAATCGAGCAAAAAGAGAAGAAGAAGAAGATCAAAGAACAAAACATCTCAGTGAAGAACAAAGGCACCTTTAAAACATAATGGTCACTTAGAAAAGAGCAAAGGTCAGAAAAGTAAGGTGTGCAACAGGATGAAAGTAAACAGGCTCCAAGCAATACAACAGGGTCAGAGGTCTGAAGACAAAGACATATCAGAAGACCAAAAGTTAGAAAGGAGAGAGGCTAAAAAGTTGAAAAGAGAGTGACTAAGAATATCACATTCATAGCCACTGATGGCGTGTGTTGTAGGCGCGAAAGCGATGGCTAGTGGATCAGGTCAACCACCGATAATACGGCGCACGCAGGGTGCTTGTAGCAAGCTCAGGTTGGATGAAGACAAAGAGCAACTCAAACTCAAGAGAATCAGTAATTCAATTGCAAACTTTCAACTTAGACTTGTATTCAACATACTACCGTATGTTAAATGAGTACAAATTCTTTCATCAACATTCGTATTAGCACTTTTGTTCTTATTCAAGTCAAAATCGATACTACTTTATGGCCTTATCACTGCAATAACAATACTACAAGCGAATCATAAGAAAAAAAAAGTGTTTAAGGCAAGTAAAAATAATCTGAACAATTTACTAAGTTTCAAATGACCTTCTAAATTGACGTTCAAGCACTATAATGTCCTCAATCAAATAAAATGTTTTTTGGAAGATTCAACAAAATCTTAATTTGAGAATTTTATTCGATAAACTTGACTTACTAGAAAATGTGACGAAGAGAATTTTTCAGCGCATATATGAGCTAAGTTCAGATGTGTTCAGATATTAATGTATGGAAATATCATAACCTTTCACCGTAGCATAGGATTCTTCTCCAAAAATTTCCTCCTCCAGATAGGATCAGCTTTGTCAAATTCCTCTTCTGTATAGGTAAATGTTTGCATATTAAATTGGAAGTTGCTATTTGGCTCTTTATTCGTTGTGGTCGTGATGTACTGTCATGTTTGTTCCTTGAGTAATCCATATGGCACATTGAAAGGTTTTATTACCTGCTCTAGATTTTTGCTTTCAATTTTTTCTTCTTTCATGACTTTGATTACTTGAGTTTCAAAATCTTCAGTAAGTTGGGACACAAGTAGTGCCCGTTCAGTTCGGCTTAGTTCTGCAACAGCCCGAGTATGTCGTTCAATGTTGGTCTCGATTTCCTCCCTTACCGGTGAATGATGTAGGGGGGAGAAAGAGGACGTACCTCAGTCTCCTCAGTAGCTGCTGTGCTAATTGATCTTTCAGTTGCTTTATCAATTCATCCTTTTCTTTTATTGCTTCGGTTGCTCTCGTAACTTCTTCTTTGTTCTTGAGGAGCTCCTCTCCTATGGCAACGAGTTGATTCGCATCTTCCTTGCATTGTTCAAAGTACCGATTTTTTGCTATCTTCCATCTCTTTCGAAGCTCCGCTCTGTCGTTCATGTATCTTGTTTCCCATTCTTCTATGATATCTTGCTCTGCTTTCAACTGATCTTCATATTTTGCTATCCGTTCCTTCAATGCTTTTGTGTCTCTCTCTATCACTTCAGGAGCTTCTATCGGTTGATTGCATAAAAGTTCTCTCATCAGCTCCTTGTTCGTGTTTTGGAGGTTATCTGCTTCGTCCATGTATACCTTGATTTGAGACTCAAGGATTTTACTTCTAGTGTTTATCTGCACCTTTTCTACCTCGTTAGCCTCATACTTGCTTTGTAATTCTTTCAATTGTTCTTGTAGCTTCTGATTTTCCATTTCTAGTGTGGCACATTGATTCTTGGCCTCGTTGGCTTCTGCCTCTTTTTCTAATATTATCTTTTGTGCTTGAATCAATTTGGCAGATAGATTCTCACCTATTTCTTGGAACTGATTCTTTTCTCTCATTTCCTTGTCGTAATCTGCATCAGCCTCAAGCATTAACTGTTCAGTATCCATAGCCGTTTGTATCATTTGTTGTACTACTGGCTTGAGCTGAGTGACATCCATGTTTAACCATGTTTTTGGAATGCTTGGAGCTTCCCCTATTCGTACATTTTTTCCTTGCTCCACGTGTATGGTCTCATTATGCGATTGCCTTATTTGGAGCTGTACTTTGTGGTCTCTTCTTTCTTCTTCCTTATTGATTGATTTGGTGGTACTCCCTTGAAATGTGACATCCATCGGAGATGGTTCTGCCACTACCCTTATTGGTGTAAAGGGTTGTAATTCTTCGAGTGTGTTTTCCATCTTTTCTTCCTTAGGATTCTTTAACAATACCTTTCTCGCTAGAATAGTCTCTTTGATCTGAATGTTGGATGCCTCATTCAACTTGATAATATGGATTCCTTCTTGAGATGTCTCCTACCTTGTCGTGTCCTTGATATTGTCATCAGGCATCTGATCTCTCTTTGTGCCTTCCATGTCCAAGTCATTGTTTACTTGATTTAATTCTTCCCACTGACCATCATCTCTTGAATCGCTTCTAATATCCACATTCAGTACCGACGTTTCTTGTTCTTGTTGTGCGTCTGATGATGAACTAGAATTCATTAATCCCAATTGTCTGTACCTGTGAACCTTCGTCAACCTTTTTCTTTGTTCAGAGTCTTGATGGGCTTGTTGGTAGTGATGCCCTTGCAGCGATAGATTTACTTGTCCTTCCATATACTGATGAGTATCCTCCAATGCTTTTGTTGATTCCTCCTCCGTAATAGGTGGATTTTCTTCAAGGCTGGTCCTTGGAAGAACATGAGCCTTTTTGTACCTCTCATTCTTGGTTGGGAGCTCGTTTCAGCTTCCACTATGATCTTGACTCCTTTCTTCTTCCTTGGAACTGTAGCAATCTTTGCATATTTAGCCATGGCTTCAGATGACGACATCTCTTTCAAATGTTCTCTAATGCCCAAGGCATGATAGATCAATATTGTCAAGGCAATGCTTCCATTGAGGAACTTCTTATGATTCCACTGTTTCTTAGCCTTGAAGAGCCGTTCTTGAATGTATGGAGTCATATTAACTTGACTGCCAATTTGTTTCATTGCATGTGACAACATTTTCACTATGATCTTTTGTGGAGCAGTACATCTGTGCATGTTGAGAAAGCAGAAATGCTGATGAATTAGTCTCACTTCCTCCTCGATGTCAATGCGATTGATATCGGTGAACGTTCTGTTCTTTGCTCCTCAACTTTCCTCTTTCAAAATGGTATTCCCGTCCTTTTCCCATCCGAAAGCTTCTTTAATTAAGTCGTGGGTGAATTTTATGATGACCCACTCTCCTGCTGCATCTAGGACTCTAGCTTCTGGTACCAATGAATCATGCAATGCCAGTTGCAAGGTGCTCATTACTTGTGTACAACGTTGGAAGTCCGATTTGTATATAGGAAGTTCAAAGTATTTGTGGATACCAACCTTCTTCATGATGTTCACCGTTGATGGGAGTTGATGCATTGAAGTCTTGGGACATTATGGGGAATTCATGGTCGGTGTCCATGATTTTAATTGTCACTAGAAACAAATAGTCCCCTGTCGGTTGATCTTCCCTAAACTAGTGACCTTTTGCTTTGGTCATGCTTTGCAGAGGAAATTCCGACACCTCCTCTTGAATGGTAGCTTCAGAGTCCTCAGAATCCATCTGCACTTGGAATGAAAAGAGCATCAACTTCTAATAGAAGGCATGTCTTTAGTGATGTGTGTTGTAATGACATATGGTCTATGCGTCACTCCGTTTCCCCTTGTTTACATTGGTCAGATCTCTTACCACATATTTTTTCATTTTCATTCCTGAAAGAAAACAAGAATTAGAGTAGTCGAAGCATTTATTTATTTACATAGTATGTTTATTCCTATGGAAGTAGAATCTACGATCTATTCCCAAGTGGGAAATGTGCACCACTAGTTTTCTTACGTACATCATGTGCTGAATGCATGGCCTCCTGATGTGGCCCCTGTCATGCATACTTTAGGTGCATCCAATTCTTCATGTGTGCAAATAGAATCCTTTTGAATCTATTGTTGTTGTCCTTGCTTCCTCCTGGGTCTCCAAATCCATGTTGTAGGTGAAGTATGAGGCTTCGTCTTCTCTTTGTTTTGTCCTACTCTTGGTTTCTTCTTTTTCTTTCTTGTAGCCTGAGTAGTTGATGTCGTGTTCCTCCGGTACCTTTGTTTAGTCTTGTTTGGCTTTATGGACCTGCTTTGCTGGTGTAATATGTTTTCTTGCTTGTCTATCTCTTGGGTTGCAATCTGTCTGATCCTTTTCGGAATCCATATGTGTTGCTGTGTTCTTTGAGCTTCTACTAATTACTTTGGAAGCCATACTCTCAGAAGTCTCTTCGGTCCCGATTGTAATGAAGAGGATCCTTTGTCACTGCTTGCCTCCATAAGATGAGTGTCCTGTATCGGTGTAGACCTCTATTTCCCTCATTCGATCCTTGCGAACCCATTGTAGATTGGCACCTCCTGATTGCGATACTCTAATGGTTGACTTCCATGTGGATGACCTTCCTTTGTTGTAGGTGACTTTAGGAGCATTGTCTTCACCGTTTCTCTTGGATTCACCATTCGGGTGGGATGAACCCACTTCAACAGTTGATGCATTGGCATTGGCAGACTCTTCTTTCTCGAGATACTCCTTGGTTACATTTTTCATTGATTTGTCTGCTACTTCTTCTTCCAGGGTTTCTTTTTCACGCTTGATGGTTTCATGCATGGGATAGTGTCTTTCTTCTAATAGACTAAAGATTTCCTTATGCCCTATTTTGACTGATATGTAGCCTTGAGCTAGGTGAATGCTTACTTCATTCTCAATGATCCAGTCTTGTCCTAGGATCAGATTTTCTATCAAATCCTCGTCTTTACACACAAGAACTCTTTGCTCCATAGTGGAATTTCCTAGGTGGAGGGATATCTTGGCTTCTCCAATACATTTTATGGTTTGGTTCCCAACGCCTATCATGTGTGCTTTAGTAGGTGTTATGGTTGTTTGAAGATGCATGATGATTGTCCTTTGTATGCAACTGAGTGCTGTGCCCGAGTTTATCAAGGCATCTATTAGTTGGTACTCTTTCGTTCCAATCCCTAGGTTTAAGTATGGTTGGGATATGCTGATATTGTTCGTGGTGGGGCTTGTGAACTTGATAGTTGGCCATGGGAATAGGCTCTTCTCCTTGTAGATACTGTTCATCCCTTTATCTTATCCACTCTTTCTGTTTCTTGATACGCTCTAGGGCTTCCATGAGAGCATTTTCCAAATGGGGTATTGATTTCATAGGACCCATTAATTCACCAGTCAAAGGATCACATGCTCAATACATAATAGTAGCAATTGATTACCTGACAAAATGGGTAGAGGCTAAGGCTACTAGAATAAATGATGCTCAGACCACAGCTAAGTTTCTTTTTTATCATATCTTCACTCGCTTTGGATTACCTATAGAGATAGTAAGTGATCGAGGAACGCATTTCATTAATGAAGTAATAGAGTCCTTAATGAATGAGTTTTTAGTGATCCATAAAAAATGAGCCCCTTATCATCCTCAAGCCAACGGTCAAGCGGAAAGTTCCAATAAGGTGTTGTGTACTGTATTGACAAAGATAGTCAATAGTGGAAGGTCATATTGGGACAAACAATTGCATCATGCAATTTGGGACTTTCACGTGGCTTACAAGACAACCATTAGAGCTACACCATTTAACCTTGTGTATGGACAAAACACAATTTTGCCAATTGATTTTTTAGTGCCTACTTTGAGAGTAGCCCAAACAACAAGAATGGACGGGGCATGAATTGTCCAAGCAACTAGACCAAATTGAGAAGCTACATGAGACTAGAATACAAGTTGTTGCTGGAATTTATGCGACAAAGAGTAGACAAGGCCTATTCAAGAAATTTGGGAATTATTCAAGTCCCATTTATATTACTTACTATGTTAACTTCTTAAGTCTGAGCCCAACCTTGATACCGGATTTACAATACACTTATCCTTAATAATAAATTGTAAATTTAATATACTCAAATAAAGAGATAATAACATGTTCTAGTATGTGAATGAGTCAAAAAGTAAAACATTAGGACACAAAGAATTGTCTTAAAATCCTGTGTAATTCCCATTTTTCCTGAATAGCCCTTAGACAGAAAGCATATTATGATGTGCATATCAAAGATAAAGGACTAAAAGAAGGAGATTTAGTTTTGGTATATACCTTAAAACAACATGCCAAGAAGCTACAGAAACACGGATATGGACCTCTAATTAGCAATAGGATTTCCACTAGTGGAGTTGTTAACCTAGCTACCCTGGACGGAGATATACTTCTTAATTACATAAGTGGTTGTCGAGTAAAACGCTACATGGAGCCATTGACAGACCAAATGTTAGCACGACTTGTAGGTGCACAAAATAGAAAAAAATAGGAAGAGAGGATTAGAGAGGATTTGCATAGGCAATTGGATGGTACAATTTTCCTTCATCTGCTGGTTGAGCTAAGATGCATCCTATTGCGTAATTGGAAGCGTTCACATGAATATGAAAAGGCTTGTTCCAATTGGGTGTTTTTAGAATTGGGGCCGTGCTAAGTCGATTTTTTAACTCATTAAACACCTTCTCACATTCGTCCGTCCATGTGAATTGAGTCAACAATCCATACAAACGCTTGGCAATTATAGGGTACATGTGGATAAATCAACGATAGTATCCACAATGACCCATAAATGCTTGCACTTCTTTTGCATTTTTTGGTCTTGGTAGTTCTAGAATTACTTTGATCTTGTCTTCATCCGTAGAGATCCTCTTCCTAGATATGATGTGTCCTAGGATTTTTCATTGTCTTACCATAAAAACACACTTTTCAGGATTTAGACATACTCTATATTGTCGACATTTTTCAAATATCCTTCACAATTTTGGAATATGTTCTTGCCTCTGATTCGAGTATGTACATAGGTTTTCTACATATACTTCCATACTTTTCCTTAGAAATTCTTTAAAAACATGACACATCAACCTTTGGAAAGTGGCAGGGGCATTAGTGAGCCCAAAAGGAATTACTCTAAAGGCATAAACTCCCCATTCAATTGCGAATGCAGTCTTGTGTTGGTCCTCAGTAGCAATAGCTACTTGGTTGTATCCAAAGAATCCATCCAAGAAACTATAGACTTCTTTACTTGCAACTCTTTCCAAAAGGTGATCAGTGATAGGTAATGGGTAACTATCATTGAATTTCTTTAGATTAATGCACACTCTCAGCTTTCCGTTCTTTTTGGGCACAACTACTAATGGTGACACCCATTTGGTATGTTCTATCTTGTAAATGAATCCAACAGCTAATAATTTGTCTATTTCCTCTTTAATCTTTGCTGCATAGACATCATTATATGTGTAAGGGCATTGTTTTGATGGTTTGGCATCATGTGTCATTGGTATTCGGTGAGAACAAATGGAGGATTCCACTCCTTTAAGTTCCTTGTAGGTCCATGCAAACACATCTCGATATTCTCTAATCAGTCTTATCAATTCTTCTTCCTCCTCAGGTGACACATCCTTTCCTATGTAGGTGCATCTGTCTTCTCCGTTTTCTACAGTTACTATGATTTTCTTCGTTTATTCCTTGTTGTCATACGCTTCTCCTTCTCTTGCCTCTCTCTTAGGCATCTGAATGGCTATTTTCCTTTCCTCTACTTCATATCTTTTGAAGTGTTCGGGAACTTCAAAAAGATCCGGTGTTGGTTCGGTCTTACTCGTGATTCCCTCTTGGTTTGGAACTATAGGGGCTGCTTCTATTGCTAAAACTTTGGGTGTTGCATACTTGTCTTCAGCTTGAATGGCTTCTAGATAGCGTTCCTCAGAATCAAACTCCGGTTCCATCTCTATGCTCTCGTATTCTTCCTTCCTTTCCTTTTCTAACACTTCTCCAACTTCTACCTCTTGAGGGACTACCATGTACAAGTTCACGTCATAGCCTTCTTCATCCACACATTCATTCATGGTCAACACTTCTTCATTTACACATACGTCCAAGGTTGCTAGGATCTGCATCTAACCATGCAGTTCGAATACTTCATCAGGAAAAACTTGAGGCACGTAGATTGGGTCCTCTATGGATCGATAATTTTGATGTCCTATGGGCCATAGCTGTAGTTTTTTTTCCTCTTTCTTTGCTTCCTTACACATCCATAATTGCGCATCCTCATGCATCCATGATTGATCACTAGATCCGGCACTATGGATAGACAAATCATCTTCTTCCTTATGTACAGGATTCCACTCTAATGGGGGTACATCTCTATACGCAAAGGTATGTAAGTTTATTTTGGTAGTGGTTCCTTGATGTTGAAGGTATAATGAGTCTCTTTTAGAGTCTTGAACTACCCTAAGTTGTCTCATGAAAGGTCATCCTAATATCATTTCATAATTATTGGCCTTCCTGAATTGACAGATAGCTAATGTGTGCTCAAACTCGACTACACAAGTGGTTAATTTGATCTTTTCCAATATTCCCAATGGTCTCTCAACATGGCCATCTACTAATTGAAGCTTCATACGAGTTGCTCGTAGGGGTGGCTTTCCCCATTTCTCCCAAATCTTTGTGGTGGCAATACCTACTCCTGCTCCTGTGTCTAGTATAGCCTTGGTCATGTATCCATTGTATGTGACAGGTGAGCATGTGTTGCCCTCATCTCCTTTGCTAAATTCTCCAACCTTATCCATCGGGATTGGTACAGTAGAAGGGTTTTTCAGTTTCCTTGCTTTCCTTCTCATTCTTCTCTTGCTCTAACCTGAATTGTCCCGCCAATTGTTTCCATAATTGTGGTTTAACGCGAAGTAATTCTTCCACAGTCAACTGGCATTGAACTTTGGTCTTTTTGAGTTCTGTTAGATTGTGTGAGGTCTTGTTCGAAGGTTCCTTTTCTTTTCCTCGTACTGTGGGAGCACGAAAGATCATGGATTCCTTCTCATATTCTCCCATGTAATTTGGTAGGGTAGAAATGCTCTGGGCTTCCTCCCTGTTTCGGTCTAGCCTAGAAACTTCTTCATATATTTCCTCCATGTTTGGCATTGGTTGATAGTCTTCCACATCTAATTCCTCAAAAGGTGGTTTTGCACCTCCATTCTTTTTCCATTGATCCTCTCGAATTCTAGTCCACAACTCTCTTGGCCAATCAACTTCTAAATCAGGGACTGTAGACATAGATTTTTCCTGAGTGTTCAGTAGTGCTTGCTTATCATCCCTCTCTTTTGGTTTCAGTTCCTTTGTTTTAAGACAATCCTTGTATTGATTCTCAGGTATTCTCATCTCAGGGAGGGCTGGGATAGTCTTTCTAGGGTGGCTTGAGCTACCTCTATGAGTTTTCTACATATCACTAGCCTCTCCTTTTCGAACTCCCGTTGTGGGTAATATTTCTCATGCTGCTCTACGTTTGGTCCATTCACGATTCTAGCTTGGTAAGCTTTCAACCACATGTCTGAATCGTCTGGTTTTGGGTCTGCTAGAATTGATTATGGCTTGTCCGATTTTAGTGTCTACGGTGCAATAGGAATTTCCTCTTGAATTTCAGGTTCTTTAAGTTTCTTATCGCCTTGAGTGTTCTTCTTGTCTTCCTTGTTTTTATTTTTCAGCCATTTTTCCTTGAGTCTTTCTCTTATGTCCTTCCATTTTTGGCTTTTCATGGTTTGGGTATTCTCACGTGGGTCCTCTGAATCTTCCACTACTTGTATTCTGGGTTCTAGGGTTTTACTCTTTTCTTCCTCTGAGTCTGCCTGATTGATACTATGTTTTGAGGAAGGGGCGGTTGCTGTCCTAACACTGGCCGGGGTTGTGCATATTACCCTTGCTCATATGGCCTAGGTGCTCCTTGTGGTCCTTGATAGGGATTATATCTAGGAATCTCCCATCCTGGCTCTCTAGGTAGGTATCCATATGGCCTATACTGAGGTTAGTTTAAAGGTCATGATTGCCTATTGAATGGACAATTCTCAGTGGTACGATTGGTGTATTTTTGTTCTATATGACAATACAGAGCGGTTCCTTGATGAGGTTGCCTATTGTAAGGGTAAGCTTGAGGCAAACCTATTCCTCCCCTTACACACATGTGAGTGGGATGACCTGCATCTTCGTAACATGGGTACTCTCAGTGATGGATGCTAGTAATTCCGCGGTCCATGAACTCCTAACTTCTTGGCTACTAGCTCCACTAGCTCCTCCACATGACTAGAGTTGGATGTTACTATACTTCTAGTGTCTTTTGATTTTGTAGGACTGGATGTACTCTTGAGATCATCTGCTAGGTTATCTTCTAGGTCAATACACTCTTGAAGGCATTCGCTCAACGTCTACAACCTCTTCACATAAACTAAAGTTCTTAGAGTCCCATTTGTCAGCCCGTCCAAGAATAATGATATCATTTTTTGCTATGTGGGTCTTTCCGTCACTAGGCATCTATCAACATATTGATTGAATCTTTGGGCAGCTGTTTTCACAGTTTCGTTGGGGTTTTGTTTGAAGCTATGCATTAAGGATGAAGAGTTGTGTTTAATTCCTCTCTTAGTGAATTCCCCTATGAATTCTTGGAAGAATTGCCCAATATCTCCAAATTGATTGTGATCTAATGGTTGGAACCAGGCCAAAGCCATTCCTGTGAGAGTAAGTCCAAAGGATTCATATTGCACAAAGAAATCATCCACTTGTTCAGCACGTAGAACTTGTTTAAATTCAGCTATGTGATCATAAGGTTCTCCCATTCCAGCATAATGATTTCTCATACACTTAGCCACTTGAATCGGTCTTAATCTTCTTATGGGCTCTGGCTGTCTAGGCATTATAGGAATTGCTATTGTAATTGGAGGCATTCCAGGCTGCACTCCAGGTGGTGTTCTTGGCCTCACTGGTGGCTGGTGTTGGTTGGCTAATCCTGGGTGAGTTTGATTATGTGATTGCAGCCCTGGCATAGTGAATTGCAACCTTCAACGTGCTGTACAATTCCTATCACGTTGATGGGGGTCACTTTTGTAGAGGTATTAGCAGGGTTCTTAGGGTAATCTCTTATAAAGTGATCCTTTCCACATTCGGGACAAAAGCCTTGAATATTGAAGTATTGCAATTTCACTACAGTTGCAGTGTGTGGAGTCACGTATGAAGTAGTCTCCTTGGCACTTAAAACATGGTCCTTTGGGTCCCTGGGGTCTTAGTTGTCTGGCCTGTGTTCTTGGGTTGGGGTTTGTGTTGGTGCAATGGTCGAAACCAGTCCAACGCATCACCCTTTAGAGTGAGGTCAAAGGCATTAAATTGTGTGAGCATGTCTTTGACTTGTTTAGCCTGCAACACCTGTTTGAATCCTGCTACATGCTCATAGGGATCTCCAGGTCCATCAAAGAAATTCTTCATGGCCTTCACTAATTGAGTAGGCCTCAAAGTTCTAGGGTGGTCTTTAGGTCTAGGTAGGGGAAAATTGTCCCCACCCATGTGAATTCTATCATCCCTAATTGGCTCTCTTTTAGCCCTCCGACCTTTAGTAGGGGCCCTTTCCCTTCCTGCACAATGGATGAAACTACTCTTTGCTCCTTCCTTGTTCTTCTCTCTATGTCCTTGCGATATGCCAATACCTAAAGTTTCCTTAGATTCTTGTGATCTTACTAGTGGAAAAACTAATTCTCCTCCCCATGTATATGCATGAAGACCATGTTCTATGACCTTATATACTCGTTCTACGGTATCATCTAAGTATACTACTTTCCTTTGGAATTATCGATCCTTTAGTTCATAAATCATGTTTGCTCCTATAGTAGTAGGGTGTTCTCGCATATATCTCCAAAAAGCTTCATCGGTCTCTTTATTCCAAAACAGTTCTATGCTCCTAATGTCATGGGGCATCCACTTAGGAGTTAACACTCTCGTTAGCATAGATTTTCCTCTCGTCGTTCTAGGTTCTTCAACTTGTTTCCCTTGTCCTTCCATACCTAGATCTGTAGTTTCTATCACCTCACCTAGTTCATTCATTGAGTCGGCCTTAATCATGATGATACATGGTCCCTTCTTTGTCTATGTAATCCTCGTTATGGAGGACTAAGAGCTAGTCCAAATGGATGTGAAAACAACTTTTTTGCATGGAGATCTTACAGATGAGATCTATATGGAACAACCAGAGGGTTATGTAGTTCCTGTCAAGGAAAGTCTAGTTTGTAAGCTCAAGAAGAGCTTGTATGGACTTAAAAAGTTTGATGCTTTTATGAAGTCCCAAGGCTATTCTCAGAGCAATGAGGATCATTGTCTCTACACAAAGAGATGCTCTGATGGTAGCTTGATATGCTTGATACTTTACGTCGATGATATGTTGATTGCTGGGAGTCCTCTTATGATTTGTCAATTCTTAAAAAGAAGGTGAGTCAGACATTTGATATGAAGGATTTGGGTGATGCCAAACATATTATTGGCATGCACATTACTCATGATAGGAAAGGCATTGAGTACACCTTTACCCACATATGTGAAATTGAGCAAGGATGACTGCCCCAAATCAGATGAGGAAAAGGAATTCATGACCAAAATTCCCTATGAGTCTACTGTTGGTAGTCTCATGTACGCTATGGTAGCTACGAGACCAGACATTGCATTTGCAGTGGAGTTGTGAGTAGATATATGTCTAATCCTGGCAAGAAACATTTGAGATATCTGAGTGGCACTAAGGACAAGTGTCTATGCTTAGGTAGAGGGAAAGCATCCGTTATTGGGTACACATATTCTGACTATGCTGGTTGTGTAGACAATCGTAAGTCTACATCAGGGTATATTTTTCATTTTGCTAGAGGTGCTATCTCTTGGAGATCTCGTCTTCAAGAATGTACAACTGTTTCCACCACAGAAGCAGAGTATATTGCAGCAAGTGAGGCATGTAAGGAAGCATTGTGGCTTTCTCGTCTTGCTTGTAATATGGGTTTACCTCAGCATGTACCTCGCTTGCTCAGTGATAGTCAGAGTGTCATTACTTTGGCTAAGAATCCGGTCTATCATGCAAAGACCAAGCACATTGAGGTGAGATATCACTTCATTAGAGATTGCTTAGCCACTGAGAGCATTATCCTTGAGAAGTTTCACACTCGAGATAATGCTGCAGATGCTTTGACTAAAGCTCTACCACAGGATATCTTTCGACAGTGTTGTTACTTGATGGGGGTTACTTGATTCTTGATCTTACGCAATCACTTGTATACTGTGTAACATGCCCATCAGGTGGGAGGTATAGTTTGTATACTTACACTCAGGTACTCTTTATCATTCTTTATTTTTCTCCCATAGTTACTCTAGCATGTTGGAGGTAGATGTCTCCGGAAGCACGCGAACAACACAAGGAAGAAGAAGAAGCTTGGAGCACAAACACACAATACTGAATGTATTACTAGAGAATGTACAAAGATGAGTAGCCCATTAGGGCAATAGGCGTATATACAAGCCGGGGAAAAAAAACCTCCTAAAGAGGGAAAAAAGTGCCTCGACGGTCCTAGTGTGTTCACACACATCACTACCTAAATATATCAACAAATCCCCCCTGGGAGTGATGCGGTGAACAAGGAGCTGGCACTCATGTATAAGGAAGTGCCAAGCTATGTGGAAATCACTCCACAAAAGGAAGTAAGCCTAAAGCTTTGTGGAAAGCTTCAAACTTCTCCCTAGGCAGAGCCTTCATGAAAAGGTCTGCTATGTTCTTCTGCGTGGGCACATATGCCAAGCTGATGTCCCCAGCAGAGAACCTCTCCCTGACATAGTGATAATGCACCTCAATGTGCTTAGTGTGAGCATGGAACACAGGGTTCCTCGCAACTGCCAATGCGCTCTGACTGTCAGTGAAGATGGTGGTGGCAGAAGACTGGCCAACAACCAAATTAGCCATAAGGCATCTGAGCCACACACACTCAACAGTCGCTCTGAAAGCTGCCCTATACTTAGCCTCACAACTGGAAGTGGCCACAGTAGGCTGCTTCTTGGTCAACCAAGATATACATGAGCTACCAAGCATGAAGCAAAAACCACTAGTGGACACATGAGTGTTATAGCAACCAGCCCAATCTGAGTCAAAAAAAGCATGCAAATCTGGCGGTAGTGATCCTCCCTTGGGATAAAGCAACCCAAGTAGCCGAGTGCCACTGAAGTAGCGAAAGATGCGCTTAACCGCCTTCCAATGCATGACTCCTGGGCAATGCATAAACCTGCTCATCTGTGAGTTAGCAAACTGAATATCTGGCCGTGTAATGCATAAATAAATCAAGCATCCAACAACCTGCTAATAGAGAACAGCATCAAATGCATCTCCAGCATCATGAAGACTCAATCATAAAACTGTCTCCATAGGAGTAGCAATAGGCTTACAGTTGTTTGACACAAAGCCATTCCACCATCAACTTGCATAAACTGAATACCCAAATAGTGATGCAAATGCCCCAAATCAGACATCTCAAATGAGGCATGCAAATCAGCCTTGAAATCAGCAATATGCTTCTCAGTAGGACCAGTGAGCAGCATGTCATCAACATAGACAACAATGATCAGAAGCACATCATTAGCATGCTTAACATATAAGGTGCTTTCAGTTGGATTGTTCTCAAAACCATGTGCAACCAGATAGGCATGTATCTTCTCATACCAAGCACGTGGTGCGTGTTTTAAACCATATAATGCCTTCTTTAACCTGCACACTTGGTTTTCATGCCCTTTCTGCACAAAGCCACGGGGCTAAAAAACATACACTTCTTCATGCAAGTCACCATTCAGAAATGATGTTTTAATGTCCAACTGATGTACATTCTAACCATGATGGGCTGCAAGTGCACAAATGCTCCGAACAATAGTCATACGGCATGTAGGTGCAAAGGTCTCATCAAAATCAATGCCTCTTTCCTGCGCATAACCCTTTGCAACAAGCCTAGCCTTATACCTGTCAACTGTACCATCAGGTTTACGCTTCAGCTTGTATACCCACTTAGTGCCAATGGCCTTCTTGCCAGGAGGCAAGTCACATAAAAGGCTGAGAAGTTGCCTCATTAGGACCAACACTAGACTGTCAACCTATAAAAAGAGGCATCAAAGTATCATACATGTCTTTGGAGCTAACAGATGTCTCCTTAGTACATGAAAGCAATGGCTGAATAGCATCTTCCACAAAGACAACATCTCGGCTAACCAGAATGCGTTTACTCTGTGGATGATACAAACGATAGCCTTTACCTTCGGAACTGTACCCAACAAAAATACATTTTACTACCTTATCATCCAATTTTCTGCGATGTTGTTCAGGCACTAGTGCATATGCCAAACAACCAAAAACACGCAGATGAGCAACAGATGGCTTGCGGTCATGCCAAGCCTCATATGGAGTGATAGACTACATCGCTTTAGTGAGACACCTGTTCAGTACATATGCTGCACACATGACAGCCCCAAGCCAGACACTGTGGTAAAGCCTAACTCTTGACCATGCACCTCGCCATCTCCATGAGTGACATGTTCTTTCGTTCAGCAACTCCATTCTATTGAGGTGTATACGGCACTGTACAATGGTGTTTTATCCCACGTTCAGCCAGAAATGCATTAAAATCAGAAGACATATATTCCCCCCCTCGATCAGAACGAAGGGTGCCCATTTTACATGCTGACAGATTTTCAGCCAAAACCAAAAACTGTTTAAAGCACATGAACACTTCGGCCTTTACTTTGAGTGGATATACCCATGCATGCCTGGAAAAATCATCAATGAAAGTCACGAAGTAAAGGTAATTTCCAAAAGAGGGTGTTTGCATAGGACCACAGACATCACTATGTACAAGCTGCAATTTCTGTGTAGCCCAAACTGAACCATCTTTTGGAAAGGAGGAATGCTGCATTTTGCCCAAAATACAGCCTTCACAAACATGTTTTCCAGGTGCCTCAAGTTTGGGCAAAGAAGACACCATATCAGATTTCTGCAGGCGTAGCAAACTAGCAAAATTCAGATGACCAAAGCGTGCATGCCAAATCTTTGCATCTGACATAGCCTGAGAATCATGAACTGCACATGCCAAATCATTCACAGATCTTTCATAGTCTATGAGCTTATACAACCCACGACATAAAATGCCAGAAGCAATAATAACATCACCATTTGACAGATCATGAACTGTACATCTATCATCAACAAATTTCACAACCAAGCCAATCTTGGCTAATTCAGAAACTGATAACAGATTCTTCTTGATCCCTGGCACAAATAAAGCATCTGACAAGGTGAAAGAACTACCATCAGCAGTAGTCAGAACGATCTTACCAACTCCCATAACAGGATAAGAGGAGTTGTTGGAGCATGTGACAGTATTCCCTATAGGGGCAGGCTCGAGTGAAGAGAAGAAATTGTGCTGCGAGGTAATATGTTTGGTCGCCCCACTGTCAAAGTACCAAACATCTGAGTCCACTGCAGACATGCACTACTCATGAGAAGATGGGTCAAAACTGCAAACAGTAGTAAACACCCATTCTTCTTCCTGCACAAGATTAGCAGACTCTGTTTTTGGTGTAGAGGCTTCTGCAACAACCATTCCAGCCTCCTTTTTCTTTGCCTCTTTTGCAGCCAGTTTTGGACAGTTCTTTATGATATGATCATTCCCTTTACAGTACTTGCAAAACAATTTCTGCTTTTCTGATTTCTCTGCATCTTTATCCTGGTTCTTCGAATGTGCAGCATTTGCAGATTTCTGCTTACTAGTAGAAGAGCTCCATTTTCCTTTGCCCTTCTGACTAGCCAGGAAAGCTTGATCTGCAACATGCATAATGGACCTGTTCTGCCTGGATTGATCTTCCTGCAACAGAACAGAAACTAACTCCTCAAATGATAAGGCATTCGGATTGCCTTGCATCATCAACCGAAGAGTAGAAACAAAACTCTGATATGAATCAGGAAGACCATTCAGAACGGTCTGCACAAGTGAGCTATGTGGCATTACCTCATCAACAGAAATCAATTGTTCCTTCAAATCTTTGATCTTCGTTAGGAAGCTGTCCATAGAATCACCTTCATTCATGTGCTCACTCTCCAACTGTTTTCGAAGGTAAGCAACACGAGCCTCATTCCTAGCTTGGTACAATGTGGTAAGTGTATCCCAAGCATCCCTAGCTATTCTGCAAGAGCGAATATGAGGAATAATGGCACGTTTGACAGACAAAGCTATCAATGCATGTGCCTGGGAATCTTTGCCATCCCAACGAATCTGCTCTGCAATAGGTGCAGCAGAAATAGTAGCACGAATAGGAATATGCACAATATCATATTCGACACCATCTTCATCAGCTCCAGTACCTGTATTCGTAGTACCTATTGTTATAGGTGTAACAGGATGTCTTTC
This sequence comes from Ceratopteris richardii, assembly GCA_020310875.1. Lineage (NCBI taxonomy): Eukaryota > Viridiplantae > Streptophyta > Polypodiopsida > Polypodiales > Pteridaceae > Ceratopteris > Ceratopteris richardii. The sequence continues at coordinate 114,906,950 of CM035434.1, forward strand.
AACACCCTGCACAATATTCCACAATCCTTTTGCAACCAATACATGTCACATCATATAAGCCCATAATGGGTAGTTGGTACCATCCAACTTATCCTCAACAGCCAACATACGGAATACATCTCTGCTTTCAGCCATGGCCGGTGACTAAAATACCTTGATGCAGAAAATTGATTGTATCTCAAAAAGTTGAACGGAACTGCCTAGATGAGTTCTGCTAAACCTTTAGCAGACTTCGATATGCTTATATTGGCGAACAGAAATAGGTGTATACCTTTGGCACAAAAAGACAAAATAGCCTACACAAGCGCTACGATAGTGCGTTAATTTTATGTGAATCTGAGACTGCAAACGGAGGAGTGTCAACGGCGCCCTGGATGAAGCGACGACCTGCTCTGATACCAATTGTTGGAGATAGATCTCTGCGGAAGCACGTGAACAGCACAAGGAAGAAGAAGAAGCTTGGAGCACAAACACACAATACTGAATGTATTACTAGAGAATGTACAAAGATGAGTAGCCCATTAGGGCAATAGGCGTATATACAAGCCGGGGGAAGAAAACCTCCTAAAGAGGGAAAAAAGTGCCCCGGTGGTCCTAGTGTGTTCACACACATCACTACCTAAATATATCGACATGGCCATAGTGGCCTTTAGTGGGAGATTGTTACCGTTAGTGTCCATGTGAAAGGCCAAATGGCCACCGGACACTTCTTTGTATATGTTCTTTAATAAAACATATAGTGGCCTGGTCAGTCACAGACTGTAAGTTCGATCGCATTTGTAAGACCTAAGAAGTCTGTCTTCGTGCTCCCTGTGTACTGTGTTTTCTGCGTATTCTGCAGCCTCTGTGCGGAGTACTACGTGCGGCCTTAGGAGCTCGGTTTTTTACTCTGAGCATATCATCGTGGAGCTCTCGAGAAGGAGAGTGCACTGTGGTGGATCGCCATCGAACTACTTCACGCGATGGTCTGGGACCGTCGCGATGGATCAAGTGAACCATCGTGATGGTGTGGCACAATCGCGATGGTCCGATGGCGCGAGGCATCGCGATGGTCTAAATGTGAACCATCGCGATGGTCTGAAGTGAGTAATCGTGATGGTCTAATCGGCGAACAATCATGATGGTGTCGGTGGACGGTCAACATAACAATCGCGATGGCCTGAGCCCATCGCAATGGTCACAAGGCATGATGGCTTGAGCCAATCGTGATGGTTCAAATTTCGGGGCATTGTCGGGAAGATTTGCATCTTCCAATTGATGACCCTATAAATTAAAATATTTATTAGTGAATTCTAAACCTCTTTTATATCACTGTTGATCAGTTGTGCTAATTGGATTAACTATTTTGAAAATGTTATCAGGTATGAAGGATGAAGCAGGACATATGTTCATATTAGGGTTTACCCTAAGTACTTAATTAATGAGTATTTATATTTATACATGCTAGAAACATGGGTATATAACTCTAGTTCATATGATTTATGACAATAGGGTTCATTTGAAGGGTCTCAAAAGGTTCTAATAGGTTCATGTTAGAGTTTATTTATGTTCCAAAGGGTTAATGATAGGGTTTATTTAAATGTTAATGAGCTAATGGTAGGATTCCAAAAGGGTTATAAGGGGTTTAGTGTGCAAGAATGAAGATTAGCCTTAGTTTGAAGGGTTGAAACAAATAATATTTAATGAAATTAATCTATAATTTAACATTGGTTAACCTACAAATTTAATTTATGGTTTAATTTGTTAATTTAATAGTGTGTATACTTTTAAATACTAAGGTTCTAATTAATTAAACCCTTAAACTAAGATTGAATTAAATGATTTATTTAAAATAAGAAATATAGGCTAATTAAATTAAAAATGGTAAATTAAATGGATAAATAACTAGTGGTCTATATGAGTACTAGGAAAAAGAATGGTTTATAGAAGATGTGTAACTAAAGTGATTGAAAGAGTGGTTGGAATAAATGATGCAATTAAAGGAAGTTAAAGAGAAACTTTAAATGAATGGAGTATATGAAAAAGGTTAAAAGAATGGAGTAAGTGAGTTGTGTAAATAAAGTCAATTTAAAGTGTGGTGAAAGTAAGGAGATTAAAGTGTGGTTGTAGATTAAAAGTTAAAACCAAAAGATTAGATTAGGAAGGATTTGTGTATGTATTTAAATGTGTGTTGAGCTCAAGTTTCTCCTAATGTTTTTTGCAGGTACTGTCTCCTGCTCTTTACTTTCTTCTGTTTTTCCTTCTTTCTCATTAGACCCTCCTCGTGCTCGGGATATTGAGCCGTCATGTCCTGCTGTGTACGATGATCTTGATATGCCCCATGCTGCTGCATGAATGATTGTCCGGCCGAAAGCATGACCATGCCTATTCCATGGCTTGGTCTGAGTCCCTGCAGTAGTGTGTGTGTATGTGTGTGTGTGAAGTGTATGTGTGTGTGTGAAGTGTATGTGTGTGTGAAGTGTGTGTATGTGATGTATGTGTGTGAAGTGTGTGTATGTGATGTATGTATGTGTATGTGAAGTGTATGTGTGTGTGTGAAGTGTATATGTGTGTGTGTATGTGATGTGTGTGTCTATGTGCTGTGTGTGTGTATGTGATGTGTGTATGTGCGTATGTGATGTATGTGTGTGTATGATGTTTGTATGTGTGTGTGTGAGAGAGAGAGAGAGACTCTCCCTCCCCTCCTCTATCAGCGCGGCAGCGCGCAGACAGAGAAGGAGAGAGAGAGAGAGAGAGAACGGGGAAGAGAGAGAGCAGAAAGTAGAGAGAGAGAGTGAAAGTCTCTCGCTCCCTCCCTGGCGCTGCGTGCAGCAGCGCGCAGAGAGAGAGAGAGAGAGAGAGAGAGAGAGAGAGAGAGAGAGAGAGAGAGAGAGAGAGAGAGAGAGAGAGAGAGAGAGAGAGAGAGAGAGAGAGAGAGAGAGAGAGAGAGAGAGAGAGAGAGAGAGAGAGAGAGAGAGAGAGAGAGAGAGAGAGAGAGAGAGAGAGAGAGAGAGAGAGAGAGAGAGAGAGAGAGAGAGAGAGAGAGAGAGAGAGAGAGAGAGAGAGAGAGAGAGATAGGGAGAGAGAGGAGAGAGAGAGAGAGAGAGAGAGAGAGAGAGAGAGAGAGAGAGAGAGAGAGAGAGAGAGAGAGAGAGAGAGAGAGAGAGAGAGAGAGAGAGAGAGAGAGAAAGTCTCTTCCTCCCTCCCTAGTGCTGCGCACGGTAGCGCGCAAAGAGAGAGAGAGAGAGAGAGAGAGAGAGAGAGAGAGAGAGAGAGAGAGAGAGAGAGAGAGAGAGAGAGAGAGAGAGAGAGAGAGAGAGAGAGAGAGAGAGAGAGAGAGAGAGAGAGAGAGAGAGAGAGAGAGAGAGAGAGAGAGAGAGAGAGAGAGAGAGAGAGAGAGAGAGAGAGAGAGAGAGAGAGAGAGAGAGAGAGAGAGAGAGAGAGAGAGAGAGAGAGAGAGAAAGAGAGAGGCGCAGAAGAGAGAAACGCAGAAAGAGAAAGAGAGAGAGAGAGAGAGAGAGAGAGAGAGAGAGAGAGAGAGAGAGAGAGAGAGAGAGAGAGAGAGAGAGAGAGAGAGAGAGAGAGAGAGAGAGAGAGAGAGAGAGAGAGAGAGAGAGAGAGAGAGAGAGAGAGAAGAGAGAAAACGATTTATATTAACATTAATCTAAATTAAATATAATTATATTTAATTAATTAGTTAATATTACATTGTTTAATTAATTATATCTATTTAGTTATATTACTACATTATTTCAATTAAATATAAGTACTTTTATTAAGATATTTAAGAAATTGGTATTCTAAATACTTACTTCCAAAAGTTTAATTAGAGTTTTTTAGCATATGAGTTACTAAGTGTTATATGCATTAGCATGAATATGTATGTGTATGCATGATTAATATGCATAAGCATGCATGTATGTTAGTATGCATAAGCATGTGTATGAATGCATGTGTTTGAATGATTAATGTGTTAGCATGCATGTATAAATGTGTGTTACCATATTTATGAAAGTATATTAGTATGTATAAGATTATGTGTTAACATGTGCATTAGCAGATATTAGCATTTGAAAGCATGTATGTAAAGTACATTAGTATGCATGAGGAATGTATGCATTAGAGTGTATGTGAATACTTTAATGTATACATGAACATATGCATGTGTATGAAAAATGTATGAGAAGAATGTCTTTTATGTTTCTCATTAATTTCTTGTTAGATTACTAATATTCCTAATGTTTTTTTGCAGAAACATTGATGAATTCAAGCTATTGAAGTGAAGTAAAGAGAAGCAGCAAGATTGAAGATTCATTTAAATCTTATTTTCCAATTAGTCAGCTATCCAATTGATTAGACATTCATCCCTTTATTTAGACCTTCCATTTGTATTAGAATTATTGATTTGAACCATTAGCTTAACAATTAATTTATTCAAGCAATTTTGCAACAATATTGTTTCTCATTACTTTCTTTGATGTCTTCTAAGTTAGTTCACGAGTCTGAGCACAGTACTATTGAAAACATAGAAAATGTTCCGCCAACTCTAGACAGACCAGAAACCTCTAGCTTACCTGATAGTTTAGTAGAAGAAACCATGATGGAACGCGTAACAGAAGAGTCACTAGTTTTAATCTCATATCAGGAAGCTGTTGCTAGGTACGAGGTTGGCCGTCCTTACGGTCCATAGCTATTTAAACTATTTAAAGACCTTAGTTTCAGTCATAGAAATAGGTAATTTAAATTGTTTTGTCATTAGAACCCTTATTTTCATAAGCCTGAGTTTGCTACAGACACCCTGCGTGTGCCGAACGATTTAGGCGGATGACTTGATCCACCATCCGAGCATCTCTCACGACCCGACATTGGTGAACCCGACGTGAAAAAACGGCCTTGCAACTCAGGTATAAAATTTAAATTTTTCGTGCATGTGTATACATGATATCGACAGGTTGGATTGCAGAAGCTTCTTCATCCGTAGGAGCAGTGGCTTTGTCTTTGACTCCTTGCACTCTTCTAGGTGTTGAGGGCTGTTCCCTAGGGAACTGAGCGCCTCCACGAAGAGTGGCAAGTAGCTATCCTCATCTCGCCACCCCTTTTCGTCGACATTAGAAGCAAGAACGTTTGCACAATCATCCATTAGCAACTGATGTATTAGATTTTGATTCTATTAAAAATTGTATAAACTTATACACAAGTCACTCTTTAAGCCTCTTCTTCGATTCAGATTCCAGGTATTTATATTTGGATTCTTTTTGCTTGCACATAATTAAATGAAAATGACATCTAATGTAGAGAATCTTCTGCATGATATGGAAGCACGATTAATTTCATCTATAGATTTAAAGCTTAATTCCAAGTTTGAGTCCTTAAACTCGTTTCTTTCAATCTTAACTACAGTAGTATCTGATTTTAATGCAAATCTTAAGTCAATAGATACTCAATTTGATCACGAGTTTAGGAATTTAGAAGGAATTCTTCATTATGAACTCTCAAATTTGAATGAAAATATGGAAACAATAGCAAATCATGTAAAAGAAATTTCATCATTCAAAACGATTGGTCATGAAATTGCAAGTTTAAAAGAGAACATTGAAAGGTTAAACAATCAAATACACAAAAGTGCTACATGTGAATGCAAAGATAGATATCAAGTACGAGTTCAAAGTAGATCTATGTATTCTATTGACCAAAATCCTTTACCCGATCATAGAAAAGTTGATCCTAAGGCTTTATATCAAAGACCGAAGAGAACTGTAAGATGCTTCTGGTGTGACCAACTAGGTCATACTTATGGGAATTGTATGGCCTATGAGAAAGCATGTAGCCAACAATTGGTATTAGAAAGTGAACAGAAAATATGTGATTATCAAACGCATCTACCATTGAGATTAAACTTAGGTAGAGGAGGAATGATAGACTATTTTGACCAAGAAAAATTTAGTCCTAAAACCAAACTTCAAAAACAATGGAAACCTAAGAGTCATAAGGAGAAAAGCAATGTATGTCAATTACATTCTATGAACACCAAGATTGTGCCTAAATGTGAATGTTTGGACAATGATCAAAACCTTATTAAACCTAAATCTATGAATAACATTGATCTTCAAATTAAATCTAAGGATCAAGATACATTGAAAAAGTTTAAGAAAGAAGAAGATGTAAAGATAAAAGATGATGAAAATTAACAATCAATTGATGGAAATATAGATATACAGGCGGTTAAAACAGAACCTAAAGTCATAGAAATTGACAATAAATGTGATCAAAATAAAAATGATGAAAGGATAGTACAAACATCTGAAGACGAAAATCTTCAATTTCAATCAGAACATGACAAGAATATGGGAAAATGGGTACAAGAAGCCATATGGAAGATTGAAAATAATATCAAAAACTCATCTAAAGGTAAGAAAAAGGAGAAGAATTTAAGTGAATAGTTTTATTGTGATGGAATTGTTTGTTGAAGATAAAACATTTCAAATTTTGATTTTTGCTTGCTGCATATATGCTGTTTTCCTAAAAATTGAGAAACATATACCTAAATTGTTTAGTTTAATGTTTGAAAAGCTAATTACAAACTTATGATTAAGTTTACATTACGATTTGTTTAATCAAAAGAATTCTAAAATATGAAAACACAAAGTTTGTTTCAAATTAAACAAAAACATGTTTGTAATTATGCTTGCAAATGATTTTGATCAATATGCTTGTCATTTCCTAAACTTATGATAAATTTATAATTTTTTTTCTTTCACAAATAAGAAGAAATCTATTATGAAGAACGATTATGAAGAATATTATTATGATGAATATTTTGCACAAAATGATCTTTGTTTACAACAATTATGATGATATACTTTTAAAAGAAAGAAATATATATGATATAAATATGATCATGATAAATATGAAGAACATGAAAAAAATGTTACAATATGAGGATGATTTTATTGATATACCATATGATGAGTAAGAGGAACTTTTATAATCCAGATATGAATTTTTCATTGATATCAAAAAATGATGCTCATTTATAAAGATACAAGTTAAAAACTTTGAACATTTTGATTTTTCCTAAATTTTATGAACTTTGTTTCATAGGTTGAAAAACCTATTTAAAAAAATTAAGAATGCATTATTTATGACAATTATAACCACTATGAATTTTTTATGATTAAATTTGTGATATGATAGAATATATGAATTTATATTTGCAAGATAAATGATAATGAAGATTACTTGTTTTGTAGCTTCTATTTTATAAGTGATTACAGGTTCTGAAGATGCATTGATCAAAGCAATTGAAGATGTTATGCCAAAAGTTCTGATGAATTTAAAGAGAGCAAATTTAAGATGAAGCAGATTGAAGATGAAGTTGATTTTAGGTCGTATTTTTCTTTGTCATACAATTTTGATTTATGTATTTTCTTTGCATTCATATAAAACTAATTGATAAAAACTGGAATGAAGAATATTAATTTATAAAGGACTCTATTTAACCATATTAGGAAAATAGACATAATTTATATTTCTACATTTATAGATTAAGTGAGATTGTTAAAAATAGAAGGATTTGTAGTTCATTTAGATAACGAAAGTAGTTATATATGTGTAGGAGCATATTATTGCATGATTCATGTCTGTGAAAACCTAGATCTTTCTTGTCCATGCAGCTAGATCCTTAGCTCGGATTAAGGGGTTAAGCCTTTCCCCTTTAAAACAAAAAAGTAGCGAAAAAAAAAAAAAGAATATTGACATGGAAGTTATACCTTCTTCCACCCCAAAAAGGTATTTACATTTATTATCGATATGAAGTTTACATCATATTTATATGAAGAAACTAGTTGTGAAAAAACACATCTAGTGATTAAAATTGGGCATACAAGGCGGCTGTCTGTCCAAGTAGATTTAGTAGATCTCTTTGGCATGCTTGATTGCTCATATGTGAATGCATATATATGACGAAACCTGCATTTGAATGAATGAAAATGAATTCTGTTTTATACTAATCTTTACATAGTTTATAAATGGATAAAATGTAAACTAATGTTTGTTGACTGAAAAGGTTAATAGTTTACCTTTATACTTTAATATGTTTTCATTGCCAGATGTAATTGAAATAAACTTCATGTGCATGTTGAAAAGATTTAAAATTTGATAAGATTAAATATATTTAAAAAAGAATTGATGCTGCTCTATGATTAATTTCAGGATAATCATTGAAAATGCTGCTTCCCTTAATCTGCAAGTTGGCCCATCGGGACGATGTGCAGGTTTGGTGGCGGTGGATGTCGGGAAGATTTGCATCTTCCAATTGATGACCCGAAAAATTAAAATATTTATTAGTGAATTCTAAACCTCTTTTATATCACTGTTGATCAGTTGTGCTAATTGGATTAACTATTTTGAAAATGTTATCAGGTATGAAGGATGAAGCAGGACATATGTTCATATTAGGGTTTACCCTAAGTACTTAATTAATGAGTATTTATATTTATACATGCTAGAAACATGGGTATATAACTCTAGTTCATATGATTTATGACAATAGGGTTCATTTGAAGGGTCTCAAAAGGTTCTAATAGGTTCATGTTAGAGTTTATTTATGTTCCAAAGGGTTAATGATAGGGTTTATTTAAATGTTAATGAGCTAATGGTAGGATTCCAAAAGGGTTTTAAGGGGTTTAGTGTGCAAGAATGAAGATTAGCCTTAGTTTGAAGGGTTGAAACAAATAATATTTAATGAAATTAATCTATAATTTAACATTGGTTAACCTACAAATTTAATTTATGGTTTGATTTGTTAATTTAATAGTGTGTATACTTTTAAATACTAAGGTTCTAATTAATTAAACCCTTAAACTAAGATTGAATTAAATGATTTATTTAAAATAAGAAATATAGGCTAATTAAATTAAAAATGGTAAATTAAATGGATAAATAACTAGTGGTCTATATGAGTACTAGGAAAAAGAATGGTTTATAGAAGATGTGTAACTAAAGTGATTGAAAGAGTGGTTGGAATAAATGATGCAATTAAAGGAAGTTAAAGAGAAACTTTAAATGAATGGAGTATATGAAAAAGGTTAAAAGAATGGAGTAAGTGAGTTGTGTAAATAAAGTCAATTTAAAGTGTGGTGAAAGTAAGGAGATTAAAGTGTGGTTGTAGATTAAAAGTTAAAACCAAAAGAGTGGATTAGGAAGGACTTGTGTATGTATTTAAATGTGTGTTGAGCTCAAGTTTCTCCTAATGTTTTTTGCAGGTACTGTCTCCTGCTCTTTACTTTCTTCTGTTTTTCCTTCTTTCTCATTAGACCCTCCTCGTGCTCGGGATATTGAGCCGTCATGTCCTGCTGTGTACGATGATCTTGATATGCCCCATGTTGCTGCATGAATGATTGTCCGGCCGAAAGCATGACCATGCCTATTCCGTGGCTTGGTCTGAGTCCCTGCAGTAGTGTGTGTGTATGTGTGTGTGTGTGAAGTGTATGTGTGTGTGAAGTGTATGTGTGTGTGTGAAGTGTATGTGTGTGTGAAGTGTGTGTATGTGATGTATGTGTGTGAAGTGTGTGTATGTGATGTATGTGTGTGTATGTGAAGTGTATGTGTGTATGTGAAGTGTATGTGTGTGTGTGAAGTGTATATGTGTGTGTGTATGTGATGTGTGTGTGTATGTGATGTGTGTGTGTATGTGATGTGTGTATGTGCGTATGTGATGTATGTGTGTGTATGATGTGTGTATGTGTGTGAGAGAGAGAGAGAGACTCTCCCTCCCCTCCTCTGTTAGCGCGGCAGCGCGCAGACAAAGAAGGAGAGAGAGAGAGAGAGAGAGAGAGAGAGAGAGAGAGAGAGAGAGAGAGAGAGAGAGAGAGAGAGAGAGAGAGAGAGAGAGAGAGAGAGAGAGAGAGAGAGAGAGAGAGAGAGAGAGAGAGAGAGAGAGAGAGAACAGGGAAGAGAGAGAGCAGAAAGTAGAGAGAGAGAGAGAGAGAGAGAGAGATAGGGAGAGAGAGAAGAGAGAGAGAGAGAGAGAGATAGGGAGAGAGAGAAGAGAGAGAGAGAGAGAGAGAGAGAGAGAGAGAGAGAGAGAAAGTCTCTTCCTCCCTCCCTAGCGCTGCGCACGGCAGCGCGCAAAGAGAGAGAGAGAGAGAGAGAGAGAGAGAGAGAGAGAGAGAGATGAGAGAGAGAGAGAGAGAGAGAGAGAGAGAGAGAGAGAGAAGAGAGAGAGAGAGAGAAAGAGAGAGGCGCAGAAGAGAGAAACGCAGAAAGAGAAAGAGAGAGAGAGAGAGAGAGAGAGAGAGAGAGAGAGAGAGAGAGAGAGAGAGAGAGAGAGAGAGAGAGAGAGAGAGAGAGAGAGAGAGAGAGAGAGAGAGAGAGAGAGAGAGAGAGAGAGAGAGAGAGAGAGAGAGAGAGAGAGAGAAAGAGTTAGGAGAGAGAAAATGATTTATATTAACATTAATCTAAATTAAATATAATTATATTTAATTAATTAGTTAATATTACATTGTTTAATTAATTATATCTATTTAGTTATATTACTACATTATTTCAATTAAATATAAGTACTTTTATTAAGATATTTAAGAAATTGGTATTCTAAATACTTACTTCCAAAAGTTTAATTAGAGTTTTTTAGCATATGAGTTACTAAGTGTTATATGCATTAGCATGAATATGTATGTGTATGCATGATTAATATGCATAAGCATGCATGTATGTTAGTATGCATAAGCATGTGTATGAATGCATGTGTTTGAATGATTAATGTGTTAGCATGCATGTATAAATGTGTGTTACCATATTTATGAAAGTATATTAGTATGTATAAGACAATAGCTCTAAGCTCTTCTCTACTCAAACAAGCTAACCTCAAAAATGAGCTCTCTAGCTCTTTTTATAGATTCTAGAATAGTTTTGACCGGTTTCACATCTAGTGATCGGCATAGTTAAAAGATAGGTTCTAGGTGCTATTTGAAAGGGTAAATGGCGTTTAAAAATAGCCAAGATTGGTAGGCTCGTTCTACCTAAGCTCCTCAAGCTTGAGGACTCCTCAGCTTGCATAAAATGGAGCTATAAATTACAAAAAGGGTTTTCTTATGTTACATATGGTACAAAAGTGATGAAATATATTTGTTTGAAAAGTATTTTGAAATATATTTGTTTGAAAAAATGATTCGACTGCCTCCCCACTACTTCGTTGTGCATTGTCTTTACATGCTTCCATGCCGTCTATGCCTCTGGCTACTGCCAACACACAGCCATCTTCATCACAGGGTGGTGTCCATTGTTCTTCATTGATGGCTACATCCATTGTTGTTAGGATCTCTACCCAACCATGAGGTTCAATCTCTTCGCCTAGATTTACTATAGGTGCATAGGCTAGGTCTCTAATGGATCTATGAGTTTCCTTCGCATCTACCTCTCTAGCATTCTCTCTTCTCTCTTCTCTCTTCTTCTACTTCCACTTTGCACATCCAAAAGTGAGTGTCTTCATGCATCCATGAGGATCGAGGCACTCATTCCATATCTTCTATGGCTTTATGGATCAGATTCCACTATATTGGGGGTGCGTCTCTATGAGATTAATCCTTGAGATTGACTTTGATTGTGACACCTAAATGTTGCAAATACAAGGAATTGGTTCCCCAATCGTGCACTACCTATAATTGTCTCAAGGATGGTCTTCCCATAATCATCTCATAGGTTTGGTTCTTCCTACAGTCACATATGGCAAAAGTATGCTTGAACTCTACACCACAAGTAGTGAGAGTTATCCCTTCTAACAATCCTAAGGGTCTTTCATCAGCCACAAGTAGTGAGAGTTATCCCTTCTAACAATCCCAAGTATGTGACCATCAGCCATTTGTAATTTCATTCTCGTTGGCATGAGTGTTGGTTTGCCCCATCGCTTCCATAGAGAAGTGATAGGAAATGCAACTCCTGCACCTGATTCCAAAATCGCCTTGGTTGTGTAATCGTGATGAGTGACAAGAAGATATGTATCTCCTTCACTCATGTCTCCTATCTTGTCCAAAGGTATTTGAAGAACTGTTTGATGTGATCCTATCTAGGAATGGGATTTGGCTACATTGGGTACCTGATTAGCTACATGTTTCCACAATTTTGGCTTAACCTTGAGTAGCTCCTCTAAAGACAGATTCCACTTCACTTTAGTGTTCATTACTACTTCTGTATTCCTAGGTATGATAGAGTCTTCATTCCTTATCATGATGGTGAGAGCTCTCATACAGGTGGATTTTGCCTCCCAAGGTCCTGTGAAATGAAGCAGTTCTTTTAAGGGGTTAGACTCAAAGTCTAATCGTTCACTAGATTGGGCATCCTCTTGTTCTCCATAAATAGAAGGAATATCTTGTGGGAATTGATCATGCAAGTCATCCACAAGTCCAATGGGAGGAGTATTTTCACTTTGTTTTGCCCATTTCTCTTCTTGAATCTCTCTTAGAAATTCTTGGGAATATCGATTCATAGAAGAAAGGGTGTCTGGTTCAGTGGAGTTAAGCTCATAAGCTTCCCTGAGAGGAATGCTCATTCTTTCACTTGCCTTGTCCTTACCTTGAGGGGTGGCTTCCTGTCCATATTTTGCAATTAAACTCTCCAATCTTTCTAATGGTCCATCAAAATGCAACTGAATCTTAGCCGAACTAGAGTAATTGAAGAGACAACTGGGTTCAAACATGGTTTGAGCCAATTCTACCATCTTAGCACAAAGCTTGGTTCATTCAATCTCTAGGTCAACTCTAGGGTAACACTTTTCATGATCTGTTACATTTGGCCCTTCGTGGATTCTGGCTTGATATGCTTTAAGCATCATGTCTAGGCCCTCGAGAGTGGGATCTGCTAAGATTGATCCTACTCTAGGTGGTGTTGGTGGGATTCTTTGAGTTGAATTAGAATGTGGTGGATTAGAATGTCAAGGGGATGGTAGTGGTGGTGATGTGTGAGAGTGCGTTTGAGATGTGATTTCAATTATTTTGGCCTTTGTTTCTCTTAGGCTTTCCTCAAGCTTGCTCATCTTCTTCAACCATTGTCTCTTCATTCTTTCACAACTTTCCCTTCACACTCTTATCCTCTTCTTGGTTAGGCTCCCTACCTCACTAAGCTCAGAACTCTTTTCTTGGCTTGAGTTTTGGCTTTGTTGTAATGCATGAGCTCTTGTGAGTACTTGCACTGGGGCAATGGAAGTCACACTTCCAGTAGAGTCAACTACTAATCCTATGACGCTTATGGAGTGATCTTTGGTACATTGTTGGGGTTCTTTGGACAATCTCATAATCGGTGCTCCTTCCCACAATCTGGACAAAAACCTTGAATGGTATAGGGCTATCACAAATGAAGTGATCACCTTGGCATCTATAGCACGGACCTCTAGGTGTTGGGGGTCTCATCTATCTAGGTTGGTTCTAGAGTTAGGATTTGTGTACATGACATTAGCGTACTCGGGATCCCCACTAGATTCACTAGGGTCTTCGTAATTGTATGATTCATTATGCTTAGGTGACTGCATATAGTAAGCATGGGAACTATCAATATGATTTGAGTCAAAGATATGATCATTCGGGTCACTTTTTGAAAGCAATGATGATACTGGCACTAAGGATCTATTCAAATTTTCTTCAGTGGCTACATACTTTACTGGGATTACATTGGCAGGAGGTGGAGGTTGTTAAGCTAGCACGGGTTGAGGTCTTTGTTGCACTTGATTGGGTGGTTGGTAGGGTTGTTTGGTCCTACCATACTATTGTAGGTATTGACTCTGGTATCTCCCTTGTGGTGATGGTTGTGGATAATTTTGTCTAACCGCTTGCTTGTTATAAGGGCAGTCTTGTGTGGTGTGGTTAGTATACCTCCTTTCTATGGTGCAATATTAGCTATTCGGATTCACTTGGGGTTGAGCCATAATTGGACACACATTATCCATATGGTCTCCTCCACTGGTATATCATCACTTCATTGGGGCAAACCTATGTATCTATTTGTTAGAGACTCCTGACTTCTAAGCTCCCTTTTTCAGCCAATTCCTCAATGGATGTGGATTGTTTCAAAGTGAGGCTAGTAGAGCTAATTGAATCTTTATAGATTTTTGAAAGCTCTAATTCCTCCCCTAGATTATCCTCAATGTCTATGCACATGCGTACACACTCTTCCATGGATCTAGGGTCCTTTAAGTACACATAAAATCTAAATTTGGTACTTAACAATCCATCTAGGAATAAAGCCACTTGTTTGGATGGTGTGGGTAACTCTAGATCAGGGAATCTCTCTAGGTATTGTCTAAACCATCTTCTTGCAAGTCAAACCATTTCCTGGGGTGTTTGCTTGAAGCTATGTATCAGTGAGGAAGTATTGTGTCTGATATCACTTTTGGAGAATTCAGTAATGAATGCTTCTAGCAATTGGTCTATATTCCTAACTTGTCTCTAGTGTAATGGTTGAAACCACGTAAGGGCAGTGTTCTTGAGAGTTAGACCAAAGTGTTATATTGCGTGAACAGGACATCAACTTGCTCAGCTCCCAAGACTTTCCTAAATTCTGCCACATGATCATACGGGTCTCTAGTGCCATTGAAGCAATTCTTCATGGACGTAACCAATTGTGTAGGTCTCAAGGTCCTAGTGTGTTCTCTAGGCCTTGATAGAGGGAATTCATCTGCATTTCTTTGATTCCTTGGGTCTCTATGTCTATCATTTTCCATTCTATCTATCTTTGTTCTTGTTCCTTCTCTTCACCGTGGGTTAGTGAAGCTCACCTCAGGTCTATCTCTACTCCTCTCCCTTTGAGTTCCATGAGCCTTGGATGTTCTAGCTCCTTGGTGACCATAAGAGACATTGGATCTTGGCTAGGGAAACACAAATTCACCCCTTTTAAGTGTAGGTGTGTCTCCCATGCGCCGAGACCACAAAGACCCTCTCTGAGGTATTGTCTAAGCAGGTCACTTTTCTTGGGTTATTTGGATCTTTGAATTCATATATGATAAGCCTTCCCACTTCATTAGGCTAGTCAGGTTTATACCTCCAAAAAGCCTCATCTTTCTCTCGGTTTAAGAGCAAATCTATGCTCTTATTGTCTTGGGGAACCCACTCTAGAGTGATTATTCTAGTCAAGATTGATTTGCATCGAGGGGTTCTTGGCTCTCTTCCTAAGTTCCCTTGCTCCATGTCACCTATTTCAGCCTCTAAGATTATGTTTCCAATTTTTTCTGTCATGTCTGGTTGAGTGGTGACTACATACATTGTTCCTTCTTTGTGTATGTATGAACCATCTTCAAATATGACTTCAGGGTGTTCTAGTCCAACAGGTTGATCTAGGTTTTCTATTTGGACAACAGATCTTCTTAGACCATCCTCATAGATGCGAGAACCTAATCAATTAGCCTTGATGTATTCCAATTGAGTCTTGTAAGGTCCTTTTGGTTTTTCTAGGTACACCACTCCTGAGCTACCTATGGGTCCCTCCATTGTTGGAACAAAGAAATCCCAAATTGATGATAAAAAAGAACTTGAAGCAAGTAAAGAATCAAAATGAAGCCAAAGAAGTTAGAGAAGAAAGTGAAGAGATCTCAAAAATGAAGTTTGTATGCGTATGTACATTACAGATGAGAATTCATATACAATGGATATAGAAATGGGTGAGAGAGTCATTAGTAGCCAAGTGTCCATGAGATAGATGTGTAGAGAGTCATCTCGAGGAGTTAGCATCGAGTCTTTCTCTCATTTCTCTCAACCTAATCCTGTGGATCATGAAAACTCTTGTACACATATTATCTAGAAGCTAATCAAGCTATGTTCAAAGTTCTCAGTGGGCAATGTAAAGTTTTTGATGAGTGAGCATTCAAAATCTAAGTTGGAAGGTAAGGAAGGTATGGCTAAAAGCATTTAGCAAAATGGGACTTGTGCTATGAGAAATCAACCTTAGAAGTTGACTATGTCAAAGTTGCTTGTTCAGGAAGATAGTTTCTAACATACCTTTGATCTTAATGATCAAATTAAAATTTCAATGATTCTTTTGAAGATCTAATCAATGATATGATTGTGCAAAAGTAGCATGGAGGTATGTATATCATTATATTGAAGAAATTTGAAGATATGTGCAGGTAATGAAGTTAATCTCTGAAGCATGCTTCTTAAAGAAGAAGAATTTTCACTCAAAGAAGTGATAGTGAATGATTTGGTAAATCAAGGTAATATTCGTGTAAAGTTTGGTCTATAGCTGATATAGAGGTGTTCTTAAATCAGTATAGATCAATCGCCAACAATGGTATCAGAGCAAAAGGCGCAATACAAATTGAAATAAAGAGCATTGCAAGTCCCAACTATTGCAGACATTGAAGTTTCTTCAATCAAAGGTGGACAAGATTAAATTGTTGAAGACAACCTGAAGAAGTGTGAAGATTGAGCTCAAAAGGATCTGAAAGACGGAAGCTTTACATTAAAGGTACAAAGTATATTCATTTATCCTAATATTTGCAAAAGACAAAGATCAAAGATGGGAGAAAGCGTGCAGATTGATAAGCTAGATAGGGAGAACTATCCTGTTTGGTCCATGAGGATGGAGGCACACCTCATGAGCAAAGATTTGATGGCATTCATTACAAAAGAAGAAGAAAAGCCTAAGTTTGAAGATCCTAGTGTTCCAACTAGGGAAGAGCTTGCAGATTTGAAGAACTGGATGAAGAAGGATGCTCAAGCTAGGAGCATCATTACATGGTTGTAAATGATTATCTTCTACCTCATATTAGAGGATTAGAAAGTGCAACAGATGTGTGAAATGCTTTGGAAGAGCATTTTCAAAATACAACTAAGTCAAGGAAGCCTTCAATATGGGCTGAGTGCACAACCTTCAAGAAGAAGAGCTCACAATCAATTTCTGATTATGTGGCAAGAATGAAGGATATTGCAGATAGCTTGGGAGCAGTAGATGAAGATATTGAAGAACATAAGTTGGTAAGAAAAATACTTACAGAGTTGAGAGGGGATGAGAAATGGAAACCTTTCATATTGTCCATAGAATTGTCATTAGATCACTTTACTCCTGTTCTTAATCAATTGCTAGGACACATGCTAACTTTTGAGCAAGACATTAAAGGAGAAAATGATAGGATGGCAAGTCAAGCTATGTACTCCAAGGATAAGAAAAAGAATGGCAAAGGAAATCCGTCAACTGATGATGAAGGACCTTCAAGCCAAGTCAATTTCACAAGAGGAAAGATGAATACAAGAGGTAAAGGAAGAGGACGTAAGAATACAGATAATGTTAGAGCTTGTTGGATTTGTGGCAGAACAAATCATTTGGCAAATGATTGTTGGTAACAATCAAAATGGTGGAAGTCATAATCAGAGTTTTTATCAAAGAGGAAGAGGAGGTAGAAATCAAAGAGGTAATGTTAGAGGAAGAGGTGGTAGGACTTCATATGCTAGAGGAGGTGGAAGAAACTTTCAACCTCAGTCCTACAATAACAACTATTATAATTATGCATCACATCAGAAGGATGACATGACTCTCATCTTGAATGCAACACATGAAGAAATAGGAGAAGATCAAAGGGTGTTCTATATTGACTCAGGATATAGCAATCATCTGAGTGGCAACATATCATTGATGACTAATATGGAAGCAAAGGTGAGTGGACATATAGTTCATACAGGAGACAACACCAGGCATAAAGTGGAAAGCATTGGAGAAGTGAAGACAAAGAGTGGAAGCACACTCTTAAGCAAGGTACTTTATGTTCCTAATATTCCTAAAAACTTGATTAAGTGTAGGACAAATTGTGGAGAAGGGATATGAATTCACATTCACAAATGATGGTGTTTATGTGCAAGATCCAAATCAGGGATATAGAAGCATCATTACAAGTAAAAAAGGACGAAAGGCTTTTTACTCTCAAGGTCCAAGGTAATGTGGGACATGCATTGTTTACTTATGGAAGTCAAAAGATGTATGAGTTTGACCTATGGCATAAAAGGCTAGGTCATTTTAATGAGAGAGCTATAAAGGAAATGTCAAAGAATGATGTAGTGCTTGGATTGCCAAATTTTGAAGGTCAACACATGGTATACAAGTGTGAAGCTTGTCAATTAGGTAAAGCATACAAAAGTTGATACAATAAACTAGGATACAAGTATACAATTCATATAGATGTGTGGGGCCCTTCAAGGGACTATAGCATAAATGGATCTAGATATTATGTATTGTTTTTTGATGATGCAACAAGATGGATTACACTTTATGTAATCAAGGACAAATAAGAAGTGTTCAAGACATTCAAGCATTATCATGCTTATGCAGAAAGGATTACAGGACAAAAGCTCAAAAGGTTGAGATCAGATGGAGGGGGAGAATATTTTTCTAAAGAGTTTGATGATTATTTGTGGAATGCAAGTATAAAAAGAGAAGTAACTTGCAGGTACTCCCCTCAACAAATGGAGTTGCAGAAAGAAGAAATAGAACTCTTGTAGAGTTTGCAAGATCAATGATGAAAGAGAAGAATTGTCCAAATTACTTATGGGCAGAAGCTATTAACACTGCAACATACCTTGTGAATAGATTACCCTGCAAAGCTTTGGATGGTAGAACACCTTATGAAGCATGGTGGGGTAAGAAACTTACTCTTGATCATTGTAAAGTATTTGGATGTTTGGCATATGCTTATGTTCCTTCACAATTAAGACATAAGCTAGAGCCCAAAGCAGAGAAGTATGTGTTTATTGGGTATGATGATAGACAGATGGGTTACAAATTGTGGAGTCCATCTACAAAGCAATTTCTTGTTGAGAAAGATGTTACATTTCATGAGCAAAGTGCATGGTATATAGGGTCAACAAATGATTATGTAGATATTAAAGAAGTACAAAGGAAAGGAAAGACAAAAGTAAAGGTGTATGAAGAAGATATTGATGATGTTGATTGTAAAAGTAAATTGCAGGGAAATATGAAGACGGGCCAAGATTTGATCCATAATCAAATGTGGTTGAGACTTCAAGAAGTGCAGAGGTCAGAAGATCTTTGAGAGAAAGATAAGAACCTATCAAGTATAGCTATGATATCATCTTTCTTAACAACAAAAGATTATGCTTATATTGTGAAGACAAAAGAAGATCCAACCACATATGAAGAAGCTAAAGGTAAATAGAATTGGGAGAAGGCAATGCAAGAAGAGTATGATGCTCTACTTGAGAATGAGACATGGGAATTGGTGTCAAGACCAAAGAATCAGAAGTTAATTGGATGTACGTGGGTGTATAAGACAAAGAGGTTTGCAAATGGTGAGGTGTCTAGATACAAAGCTAGACTTGTAGTTAAAGGACCCAAAATTATGGGGTAGATTATGATGAAACCTTTAGTCCAATTGCTAAGATGTCTACAATTAGAACTCTAATTCCTATTGCTGCTTGTAAAGGATGGAAGTGGTCACAATTAGATGTGAAGAATGCATTTCTAAATGGATATATTGTAGATGAAGTGTATATGGAGCAACCAGAGGGTTTCATGGATTCATTTGGATCAGATTATGTATGTAAGCTCAAGAGAGCTTTGTATGGTTTGAAGCAGGCCCCAAGAGCATGGAATTATAGGCTTGTTAAGTTCTTGAATGAATGTAGATATCATGCCTTAAAAGCAGATAGCAGCTTGCTAGTGAAGGCAAGTGAAGATGGGTACATATACATGTGTATTTATGTTGATGATATTATTGTCATAGGAACATATGCTCAAGGAGTCAAGGAGCTTAAGAAACAAATAGAGATGGAGTTTAAGATAAGCGATTTGGGAAACTTATCTTATTTCTTAGGAATGCAGATGTGTATACTCAACATGGAGTATATGTTACACAAGGGAGATACTTGAAGAATCTTTTGGCCAAGTTTAACATGGAAGATTGCAAGCCTTCAACCACACCATTGGAGATAAATCATAAATTGAGCACATATGGAGGAGAAGAATTCGATGACATGAAGAAATATCAGAGTTTGGTAGGTAGTTTGATCTATGCTACCTTGACAAGACCAAACCTATGATATGCAGTTGGTGTCTTATCACAATTCATGCTTGTCCAAAGAAAACTCATTGGATTGCAGCTCAAAGGGTATTCAGATATATCAAAGGAACTCTGAGTGAAGGTTTGTATTATGGTTTTATTTCTGACACAAGAATCAAAGTGTTTAGTGATGCAGATTGGGCAGGTAATTCAGATGATAGAAGGTCTACTGATGGTTATCTCTGTTATATTGGAGATAAGTTAGTTTCTTGGTACTTAAAGAAGCAACATACAGTTGCTTTGTCATCCACAGAAGCTGAGTATAAAGGAATGGTAGAGGCTGCAAAAGAAGTGATATGGTTAAAGACCTTATTGAAAAGTTTTGGAACTGATAAGAGTACTCCAATTATTTTTGGAGACAACATGAGTTCATTATATTTGGTAGCTAATCCTGTTTTTCATGCTAGGACTAAACATATAAAGATTCAGTATCATTTCTTGAGAGAAAAGGTACTTGATAAAGAGATTGAAGTATTGTATACACCAACAAAAGAGAAAGTTGTAGATATGTTGACAAAAAGCTTAGATGGACCTAAGGTACAAAAGTTTAAAGAGATGGCAGGAATAAAAAAGAATGATATAATCACAATTAGTGATTGAGGGGGAGTTGTTGGAACAAAGCAATCCCAAATTGATCATTATGAAGAACTTGAAGCAAGTCAAGAATCAAAATGAATCCAAAGAAGCCAGTGAAGTAAGTGAAGAGATCTCAGAAATGAAGTTTGTATACATATGTACATTACAGATGAAAATTCTTATACAATGGATATACTTGATCATTAGGATGGTAAGGAGTAATGTAATAGACACGGGGTGAGTCTAGAATCATATGTATATAAGTCAATAATTTTTGGCATACAAGTCACAAGAAGAGCATACATGCACAAAGGAGCAGTCATGCACAATACGGCAAGAAGGCCCAATCATTTTTTCCAGAAACTATCTCCAACTCAAGTGATTTTCATCACTACATAAACATTGTAAATCCTGCTTTTGCTAGAATAGACTCCATTTTGTTCAAGCCTAGGAGTCCTCAAGCTTGAGGAGTCTTAGAATTAGCTACATATCAATTTTCATATTTTTTAGACTTTGTTTGAGCCCTCAAATAGGCTCTAGAACCTAATTTTTAACTAGGCCAGACACTAGGTCTGGACAAGGCCAAAGCTAGTCAAAAAAACTATAAAAAGAGCTACAGAGCTCATTTGGGGTAGATTGTTAGTTACTTGAGCTTATGTAAGAGAATTTTTGACTAATGCAAAGAACTCCATTGTTCCTCTCTTTGTTCTTGCCTTGTGTGCACGTGTGTGCATGTTTGTGTGCTTCTCACTCACGCACTTGTGCCTTCACTTGTTCATAGTCTTCATACTAATCGTCACATCTCTACGGATTGAAATTTATGAGGTGGATATCCTCACATTGGTACTTGCAATTGTGCTAGAGTGACACCAAATTCGGCACCGTTGCCGGAGATAGAGCTTCGAGGACGAGCGTGTGATGGTAAGACGTAGAGTTGAGACATTGGAGTTATAGGTAATATCCTTTCTTTTCCTTATTTTTCTTCATTTTTTCTAGTTTTTTGCATCACTATCATCGGTGACCATCATCATCCTCACCATCTCCCACCTCCATCTCCATCTTCACAAAAATTTCAGTCTTTTGGTCATATTCCACTTTCCACCTCATTTCCCTCATTTAATTTGTGAGAGAGAGTGAGAGAGAGCTTGCATGCTATCTGTTTTTGTTGATCTTTTGGTGCAAGATCTATATGTTCCACCATCTCCAGCAGCTTGCACAGGTATGATAGAACTCTGCACAAGTCCCGGGATGACAACCTCTCTCTGTCATGACAGACAAAAAAACTCAGTATTTTTTGAATGCATGCTTGGCACAATAACCTACACCATTAGAGCACTCCAAATCACTAGAAGTTTCAAAAAAATTTGCGTTTTTTCAGTCTATCATGATAGACACTGTCTATCGTGATAGACAGAGTCTATCGTGATAGACAGCACCCCACGACAGAGACCGTCTATCGCGACAAACAAAGCCCCGCGATAAATAGCGTCTATCGCGATAGACACCGTCTATCGTGACAGACCAAAACCACGACAAACAATAGACCCCATCTATCGCAACAGACACCCGTCTATCGTGATAGACAGGACCCCACGACAGACGATAGACACCGTCTATCGTGACAGACACCGTCTATCGTGACAGACACCGTCTATCGTGACAAACCAAACCATGACAGATGACAATAACGGTCTATCGCGATAGACACCTGTCTATCACGACAGACAGGACCCACGATAGATATCGTCTATTGCGACAGACAACGTCTATCACAATAGACAGCCCCACACGATAGCCAGTGTTTATCGCGATAGACATAGTCTATCGCGATAGACAGACATTTTTGGCAAAAAAAATAGAGGGGTAATTTTTTGAAAATTTGGACTAAATTTTGGGCATATTTGCACATTCAAGTACCCATCCAATTAGTGAGGCCTTAGAAAAATGCCCTGAATCTTGAAAGGCCCTGATTGTCTGTTTTAACCCCCTGAACCCTGAACTGTCATGACTTTTTCATATGAAATCCGTTTTTTGAGCTCTAGAGCTTGTTGGAAATCTCGTGGTGATAGGATATTTTGAAGTTGACCCTCTGAGGGGTAGGTACACCAAGGGAGCTCTAGGGAAAATTTTTTGGCAATACAAAAGGGGGAACAAGGGTCATTCAAAGTGTCTGAAATAAATTGTCTGTCAATTGAAGGTAAAAACTTGAGCTAAACTTGGAATTTTTATAGGATCATCGAGAGCTTTTGGAGAAAGCAAAGCAAGTGCCATTGTGTGCAAGCTTGGGAAGGTGCTTCCTTGGCAGACAAGTGTAGCAAGGAGAAACGATTTGAGGTTGGAACATCTCTCAACCCCCTCAGTCCATTCTTAGCTTAGACTAAGTGCAAGTAGTTGTCTTGATTGACTAGGGTTATGATAGGAATACTCAAGGTCTAAGAGCCTCTAAATTCTCAAGTCTAAGAATAGGTTAAATTGCAGTCAAGGGACAACTTAAGGGAAAAGAACTTAAACTAACTGGACAAAGAACATCAAGTACGACACACTTAAGTGCTCCTGACGATGCTTAAGTAAAGACCAGAAAACACATATAAAGGAACTCAAAAGGAACAAGTGATTGGTATCAAAGAATCAGCAACGTGGTTGTACAAGGATTGTTGGGTTAATTGGAAGGGCATATGAACCTTAGATCGGGAAGACACCTAGGGAGAGACCGTCAAAGTATTAGATCATCTGAGGCAACCATATAGCCAGATCATGGGCCCAGCAGTTGAGTGATTACCCCTACGCTCTAGACTCACAAACCAGTGACTATGAGATGTCATACAGCATGGAGCGACCCGTAGAGAGCACAGGAGTGGCATACTTAGAAAAACTAGAAGGTCCCTACAAGACTCAACTGGGATATATCGAGACCAACCGCTTAGGTGCTCGTATCTATGAGGATGGTCTAAGAAGATTTGTTGTCCAGATTAAAAACTTTGATCAACCCTTTGGATTAGAACGCCCTGTAGTCAAGTTCGAAAATGGTTCCTACTTAGATAAAGAAGGAACATAGAGCAAAGGAACTTAGGAAAGGAGCCAAAAACCCCTCGAGGCAAGTCAGTTCTGACTAGAATAATCACTCGAGAGTGGGTTCTCCAGGACAATAGGAGCATATATTTGCTCATGAATCGAGAGATGGATGAGGCTTTTTGGAGGTATAAGCCAGAGAAGCCTAACAAAGTGGAAGCACTTACCATCTATGAATTCAAAGATCCCGACAGCCCATGCAAAGTGACGTGCTTAGATGATGCTTCAGAGAGGATCTTTGTGGTCCCAGAGCATGGAATTATGCCTACACTTGGAAGGGTGAACTTTTTTTTCCCCAACCACGGTCCAATGTGTCTTATGGTCACCAAGGGGCTTGAACATCTTAGGCTCATGGGACTCAAAGAGAAAGGAGTAGAGATAGGCCCGAGGTGAGCTTTGCTAACCCATTGGGAAGGGAAAGGATGAGGACAGAGACAGATAGGATGGATAGGGAGAGACATCGGGACAAGGAATCCAAGAAATGCAGAAGAATTCCCTCTGCCGAGGCCTAGAGAACATGCTAGAACCTTACGGCCTACACAATTGGTTAAGTCCATGAAGAATTGCTTTGATGGCACAGAAGACCCATATGACCATGTGGTAGAGTTTAGGCAAGTTTTGAGAGTTGAACAAGTTGAAGAATTGTTCACTCAATACAATGCTTTTGGCCTAACTCTCAAGCACACTGCATTGACTTGGTTTCAACCGCTTAACCAAGGTCAGCTCAGAAATATAGAACAACTTCTTGAAGCATTCATCACTGAGTTTTCTAAGAGTGGTATTCGGCATAACACATCCTCCCTGATATACAGCTTCAAGCAAACACCTCAATAGACAGTGAGGCTTGCAGGAAGGAGGTTTAGGCAATGTCTAGAGAGATGCCCTATTCCAGAGTTACCCACTCCAGCCAAACAACTGGCCTTATTTCTAGACGGATTGTTCAGCACCAAACTGAGATCATATGTGTACTTGAAGGACCCTAGATCCATAGAAGAATGTGTATGCATGTGCATAGACATTGAGGATAATCTAGGGGAGGAATTAGAGCTCTCAAAGATCTATAAAGATTCAGATAGTTCTACTAGCCTCACTTCCTCACAATCCACATCAATTGAGGATCTAGTAGAAAAGGTAGCTCAGAAATTGATGCTATACCTGTGGGGGAGACCATATGGCTAGTGTGTGCCCTATCATGGCTCAACCCCAAGTTAATCCTAACAGCCAATACTGCACCATAGAAAGGAGATACACCAATCACACTGCACAAGACTGCCCATATAACAAACAAGCTATTAGACAAAATTATCCTCAGCCATATCCACAACAAGGAAAATACCAGAATCAGTACCCACAATAGTAGTATGGTAGGCCCTAGCAACCCTATCAACCACCCTATCAAGGGCAGCAAAGACCTCAACCAATTCTAGTGCAGCAACCCCCTCCCCCATCTAGTGTGATTCCAGTGAAGTATGCAGCGACAGAAGAGAATCTAAATAGAGCCTTAGTGCCAGCAACACCACTGCTTTCAGAAAGTGACCCAAGTGATCATAGTTTTGACTCCACCCATATTGATAGCCCACAGGCTTACTACATGCAGTCACCCGAGCATAATGAGTCATACTATTATGAAGAACTGAGTGAATCTAGTTGGGAGCCAGAATATGCAAATGTCATGTACGCAAACCCCAACTCTAGACCTCAGCCTAGGCAGATAAGACCTCCATTCCCTAGAGGGCCATGCTACCGATGTCAGGGAGATCACCTCATTCGGGATTGCCCTCTACCTGCACCTACACAAACCCAATCTGTGACAATTCAAGGCTTTTGTCGAGACTGTGGGAAGGAGCAGTTGTTACGAGAGTGTCCCAAGAACCCCACCAATATGCCAAAAATCACTCCTATCAACATTATTGGGTTAGTGGTAGACACCATGGGAAGTGTGACTTCCACGGCCCCACTGCAAGTCATTACCAGAGCTCAGGAACTTAAGCAAAACCAAGACTTAGGCCAGGAACGGAACTCTGAGGCTAGCAAGACTGAGAGCCAGAATAAGAAGAGGACAAGAGATTGGAGAGAAAGTCATGAACGTATGAAAAGACAATGGGCGAAGAAGATGAGAGAACTTGAGGAAAGCCTAAGAGAAACAAAAGCCAAGATAATAGAGATCACATTTCAAACGCACTCTCACACATCACCTCCACTACCATCCCCATCGCCTGCCATTCCCCAACCTTCTAATCCACCATATGTAACCCACCCACCACCCAGAGTAGGATCAGTCTTAGCAGATCCCACTCCCCAGGACATAGACATGATGCTTAGGGCATATCATGCCAAATTCCAGGAAGGGCCAAATGTAACAGATCATGAAAGTGTTACCCTAGAGCGGACCTAGAGCTCAAATGAACAAAACTTTGCGCGAAGATGGTGGAATTAGCTCAAGCCATGTTTGAGGCCAGTCGCCTCTTCAATTGCTCTAGCTCCACTAGAACACCATTGCATTTTGATGGTCTATTAGATAGATTGGAGAGGTTAATTGCAAAGGCTGGAAAAGGAGTCACCTCCCAGGTTAAGGAGAGGGCAAGTGATAGAATAAGCATTCCTCCCCAAGAAGCTTATGTGCCTAACTCCACTGAACCAGACACCTCTTCTTCTCTTAATCGGTATTCACCAAAATTCATGAGAGAGATTCAAGAAGAGAAATGGGCTAAAGAAAGTGAAGATCCTCCTCCAATTGAGCTTGTGGATCACGCGCATGATCAATTCCGACAAGACATTCCTTCCATTTATGGAGAGTAGGAGAGTACCCAATCTCATGAGAGATTAGACTTCGAGTCTAATTCCTTACAGGAACTACCCCATTTCACAGGTCCATGGGAAACTAAGTCGTCTTGCATGAGAGCACCCACAGTCATGATAAGAAACGAAGACTCTATCATACTTAGGAATACGAAGGTAGTAAGGAATACTAAAGTGCAGTGCAATCTCACTTTAGAAGAGCTGCTCAAGCTTAGGCTAGAATTGTGGAAACATGTAGCCAATCAAATGCCAAAAGTAGCAAAACCGCGTTCCCAAGTAGGATCTCATAAAACGGTGCCGAAAATACCCTTGGACAAGATAGGAGACATGAGCGAAGGTGAAGAAGGAAACATGTATCTTCCCATTACCCATCAGGGGTAAACAACCAAGGCAATTTTGGACTCAGGTGCAAGAGTTGCAATTGGTACCACTTCCCTATGGAAGCATTGGGGCAAGCCAGCACTCGTAGTTGCAAGTGGTACAAGATTGGGGAACCCATTCTTTGTATTTGCAACACTTAGGTGTTACAACCAAACTCAATCTCAAGGATTACTCTCATAGAGACGTACCGTCTATTCAATGGAATCCCATCCCTAGAGATAAGGATGATACGGTGTCAGTGCATTCCATAAGATCACGATCCTCATGGATGCATGAAGACACCCACTTATGGATGTGCAAAGTAGTAGTAGAGGAAGAGAAGAGAGAGAAAGAAAGAGAGGTAGGTGCGAAGGAAGCCCATAGATCAATTCAAGACCCAGCCTATGCACCTGTAGTATTTCTTGACAAAGAATTTGAACCTCATGGTTGGGTGGAGATTTTAACAACAATGGATGTAGCCATCATGGAAGAACAATGGACACACCACTATGATGAGGATGCCTATGACATTTCAATCTTCACAATAGAACCAATCCTGTGTGATCCGATTATTGAAGAATGTGAACCTAGCAGTGATGCATTCGAGGATGCAAGTGCCATTTGGTCTAACCAATGCGCCTGCAACCTTTCAAAGACTGATGTGCCATGTGTTTAAAGAGTTCCTGAGGAAGAATTTGGAAGTATATGTTGATGATCTCTGTGCTCATTCCAACATTAGACAGACCCATATACCTAAACTCAGGCAAATCTTTGACAAATGTAGAGAATACCAAGTCTGCCTGAACCCAAAAAAGTGTGTTTTCATGGTCAGGCAAGGCAAGATTCTACGACACATAGTGTCAAAGAACGGCATATCCACTGATGAAGAGAAAGTGAGAGCTATCGCAGAACTACCTAGGCCAAAGAATGTCAAGGAAGTGCAAGCTTTCATGGGGCATTGTGGCTATTACCGACGTTTTATACACATGTATGCCATCATTGCAAAGCCTCTATACGGACTTTTGACCAATTTTGAGTGGACTGATGAATGTGAGAAATCTTTCAATGAGCTTAAACGACGATTATATTTAGCACCAATCTTGACTACACCAAATTGGAACAAGCCATTCCATGTCCATGTGGATGCATCCAATTATGCTATTGGGTGTGTACTTGCACAACCTACGGGCGAAGGTAATATGGATCTTCCAATTGCCTATGCTAATAGACAATTAAATGCAGTTGAATGAAATTATACCACTACTGAGAGAGAAGGGTTAGGCATGGTATACACGATTAAAAAGTTTAGACACTATTTGCTTGCAAATAAGTTTAAATTTTTTACTGATCATCAAGCTCTACTTTACTTGGTAAACAAGCTATGCAATACAGGTAGATTAGTAAGATGGTTCCTCTTAATAATGGAATATGACTTTGTGGTGGTGGTGAGGAAGGGCAAGACTCACTTGAGAGCATATCATCTCTCGAGGCTCACATCCGGAGAGGCCCCACAAGGAGTATCAGATGACCTTCCTGATGCTTACTTGTTTAATATGGAAGTTGTACCACAATGGGCCAAGAGTTGAGTGCGATAACTGACATATGGGCCTAAACATCCAATAGTAAACACTCAAGATAGGGAGGTAGTAAAAGCCCAGAAGTACCATATCATGGCAGGGAGTATGTACAAACATACAGATCAAGGAATATTAGCTTGTTGTGTGGAAGAGGATGAGTACGCGAAGTGGTTGCAATTAGCACATATGGGTGCATTAGAGCAACACTACTCGAGGCAAAAAACCTTACAGACACTGAGGAGACTCGGAGTGCACTGGCTAACTATGGAAGCAGATGTCCATAGGATGTGCAAGGAATGCCCAATCTGCCGTACCAAACCACCAGTGGAACATGCCACTCTTTATTGGGTGTCTTTAGTGCCAGATTGGAGCAAACCATTAGTAGCCTTTTTTAGGACAAGGACCTTTCCCCAAGATATGACATTGTGTAGACAAGGAGCTTAGAACAAGAAGCTTTAGACTATACTCTCATTGGAGATAATCTATATAGACGAGGAAAAGATGGGTATCTTAGATTATGTGTCCACGAGAGAGAATATCTAAAAATCTTGGAAACTGCTCACCAAGGTGTAGCAGGAGGACACTTTGGACTAGATAGAGTGATCAAGGCAATACTTGTTGCAGGTCTTTGGCGGCCCATGCTTCACATGGATGCACATACCTATGTGAAGAGGTGTGATGTTTGTCAGCAAACTCAATATCCTATACGTAAAGATGAGATGCCATTGAAACCTATGATGGGTGGACGTGCATTCTCTAAGTGGGGAATAGACTTTGATGGTCCTATTGATCCCCCAGCTAAGGGTTCCCATGTTGAATACATTATTGTGGCCACGGACTATCTAACCAAATGGGTAGAAGTAAAAGCTACAACAAAGAACGATGCCCAGACAACAGCTAAGTTCTTATTCGAGAATGTGTTCACCAGATACGGGCTGCCAATAGAGCTAGTAAGTGATAGAGGCACGCACTTCTTGAATGAAGTCATATAAAACCTTCTCCAAGGATTCTTGGTTATACATAAGAATTATGCCCCCTATCATCCACAAGCTAATGGACAAGCTGAGAGCACAAATAAGATTCTATGCAATGTATTGACAAAATTGGTTAATAATAAACGCTCTGATTGGGACAAACAGTTACACCATGTTGTTTGGGCATACAGAGTTGTCTATAAACAAGTACTCCAAGCCACACCCTTTCAAGTGGTGTTCGGCCAAAATTCACCTTGTACAACCACGTTTTTTATTCTTTGATATCAATCACTTGTTCCTTTTAATTTCTTTACGATGCAATTCCTTGTTGTTGAATTTGCATCGTCAAGAGCACTTACGTTTGTCGTACTTGATGTTTTTTATTCAATCTGATTAAGTTCCTTGCCCTTAATTTGTCCCTTGACTGCAATTTTGTTTTTAATATAAAGGAAGTTTGGCCTTAGCCTACTGTCCCAGACTTGAATTAAATATACAAAAAGAAAGGTAGAAGTGAAGGGGACTAGTGCCCACGGGACCCCCCAAGTCCCACAGAGCAGGGGTAGATCTTACAGGGTCTAGATGGCATTATAAAGAAGGTTAATCACCCTCTCATCACCCTCATTCAGGGCCCACTTGGCTTTAAGCTTGTTATCAATCATATGGAGCACTTTATGATGCCTGAAAGGGGGGGGGGGGGGGGGGATTTCTTATAGTTGGTGATTCTTTTATCAAGGAGGAACAAGGATTTCCCAATCGACCACTCTTTGGGGGAGTCACCAAAGTTATAAGCACATATTTCCCTCCATATCTTCCAGAGGACCTCCCCTGTGATGGCATTCCAGAGAGTCATCGAGCAGTTGATCGCTTCCCCTAGAAGAGCTTGTTTCCAACTGATATCCTTCTGAAGTCTAATTTTCTTTCCAGCGATCTGCCAGAGCCTGTTGGAGTTGGACAAGTAAAGAAGATATGACCAACATCTTCAATGGACCGGCAACAATGCTTGCAAGGAGATGCCCCACAAAGTTTGCTATCCTTTAGGTTGGTCTAGATTCCCCGATGAAGAATTTGCCATAGGAGGACAAACTTTTTGTTTTCTATGAGAGGGTGCCAAATAGCCATGAACTTCATATCCCATTGAATCCCCATCCACGATAGGCACCATTTCCTATTGAGATTTCCCTGATAATCAATGCTACCTTTGATATTCGAGATTTTTGCTAGGCAATTACCATTATGCCATTTGAGACCCAGTGGGCATGGTGAGTCGTGACCCATGAGAAGACGGACTTTAGAGCGGTCCCAGGCAAGACATCTACTTTGTAGGATATTCCATTCTTCATAGGTAATGTTAACGCTAGGGTCAATATCCTCAAAGTTGATCCAATGATTGGTGTCTTGTTTCCAGAGATGTTTCCAATTTTTGAAACCCTTGTTCTAGAGCCTCTTGGCACTACGAATGTTCCAAGCTTCCATGTTCTTGATGCCATGGATCGAAAACTAGATGGATTCATTCTGTCTGATACCGGCCACCCACTTCCAATCTTCACTGATTCTTATGAAGCTTTTGAATTTATTCCAACTGTTCCATAGCAAGTGCAATAGGGTTGAGCCTTTCGGGACAACCGGGATCGGGGAAAACAAAAGGGATAAAATGTCAAGACTCTTCCAGTTTGGGAATCCCACAAAAGTCAATGCATTCTTGTTTCTAAAGATCAACTTGGCCCACGAAGTCTGCCTATTGCACCACACCTTAATCATCCATTTTGTCACAAGTTTGTTGGCCATGCACCTAGTGTCAAGAATACCAAGGCCCCCATAGCCCCAATGGCTAGTGCATATGGACCATTTGATTTTAGGCACCCCCCTCCTGTTGGGGTCCCCCATCCAAAGGAAGTTCCTACAAGTACTTTCCAGTTTGGCCAATTCTTTCGCTCTCGGTCTCCAACAAGAAAGGAAGTAAATTGTAGATGAAATGAGGAACGTGTTAATAACCATTGCATGACCCGCAAGATTGATTTGCATACCTCTCCAATAATTGATCTTGCTTTCAAGTCTTACTAAGACCTAGTTCCATTGCTGCTCCAACGAGATACCAAAACCCAAGGGAATCCCAAGAAGCCAGAAAATTTGGCCTTTAGGGATGTTTTGATAGCCATGATCAATGAGAAGGTCGGTTTGGATCCTGACAATAGCTTCGAAGGTGTTCTTTGAATGGTTGATTTTGGATCGAGGGGCTTCACAAAACCTATCCAGACACCTCCAAAACATCTCCAAGCTAGAGCATTCATTGTGGACGAACACATTCACATCGTCGGCAAGAAGTCTCGTGGCTAACTGGCCATGGTTGCCTGGCAACATGAGGCCTTTGATATTAGCAACTTCCAGCTCTTGTTCCACCAACCAGCTAAGCCCTCCCATGGCGATGGCAAAGAGAAGGGGAGCCAATGGGTACCCTTGTCTAATCGATCATTTTATTTTGATCACCTTTGAAAGTTGGCCATTGACGTTAATTTGGGTTGACGCATTTCCCAAAAGGGTCGAGATCATCTTGGTGAATTTCTGGCTGTAGACGAGATCTTTAAGTGACTGCAAAATATAGTCCCATTCAAACTTGTCGTAGGCTTTCTCAAAGTCAATCTTGAGGAAAATCACATCTTGTCTTGACTCTTTCGCGAAGTCAAGACCTTCCTAAATATCAATTATGGCTTCCAAAATTGACCTGCCTTTGACGAAACCTTTTTGCTCCCCGCTTAGCCGATCTCTCAGATGGCCAGAAATTCTATTGGCTATGACTTTCGCGATGATCTTAAATCCTATTTGAGAACTGGCCAAAATTGAGAATTGGCACCCTTGACTGCAATTAATCTATGCTTGAACTTGAGAATTTAATGGTTCTTAGGACTTTAGATCTTGTATCTTACCCCTGACCAATCAGCACATCTAATCACACTTAGCCTAAGCTAGGAATGGACTGAGGGGGTTGAGAGATTTTCCAACCTCAAGTTGCTTTTCATTGTTGCACTCGTATGCCCAAGTCGCTTGTTCCCAAGCTTGCAAACACTAGCACCTTGCTCTTGTCTCTCCAAAAACTCTCAATGATCCTATAAAAGTTCAAAGTTTAGCTCAAGTTTCCAACTTCAATTTTCAGACAATTTGATTCAGATAATTTTAAACATGGGGGTGTCTATCGTGATAGACGGTGTCTATCGTTTGTCATGGCTCTATCTATCGTGATAGATGGGTGTTTTTCACGATAGATAGGATCTATCATGGGGGTTGTCTGTCGTGATAGATGGGTGTCTATCATCTATCGTGTATCATGAATTTCGGCCTCTCGCGATAGACGTTGTCTATCACGATAAACGGGTGTCTGTTGGGATAGACACTGCCTGCCGCGATAGAGGCTGTCTGTCGTGATAGATGTTGTCTGTCATCTATTCTGGTTTTGGTTTGTCATGATAGACAAAAAAAGCACAAATTTTTTGGATCTTTCTAATGATTTGGAGTGCTCTAATGGTGTGGTTTATCGTGCCAAACATGCAAACACAAAATACCAACTTTCTCTATCTACCCCGATAGATAGAGGTCATCATCTCGAGACCTGTGCAGAGGTCTGTTGTACTTACACAAGCTACTAGAGATGATGATATAGCTAGAGCCTACATCAAAATTTCAAAAACACACAAAAACTAGATCGCACACAAGCTCTATCTTGCTCTCTCTCACAAGTGAAATGAGGGGAATGAAGTGGGGATGGGAGTATGACCAAAAAACTCAAAATTTTGGGAAGGTGGAGATGGAGATGGGAGATGCTAAGGATGATGATGGTGATGATGATG
>CM035434.1:114945172-114957672 GCA_020310875.1 Ceratopteris richardii
AGCTACAAAACAAGGGGGAGCTACAAAACAAGGGGGAGCTTCACAAATGCAAGAGCAAAGGACACTATAACTATTCGAGGTAACTCTCAAAGTTTTTGATAATCTTCAATGGCTGACTTGAGTCAACAAGTAGAGAAATTGGATAAGGATAACTATCCCGTGTGGAATTTTAGAATGACCAACCACCTAATGGGAAAAGGCTTGTGGGGTATTGTGAGCGGGAATGATGCTCAACCTCAAATCAATCAAGCTACGGCCACCGAAGTCCAAAGGAGGCAAGCAAAAGAATGGGAAGAGAGGAATAGGAGAGTCATGTTCCTCATTTCAGAAGTCATTACTAATGCCATGGTAGGGAATATTCAATGTCTAGAGAAAGCTAAGGATGCTTGGGAAGCTCTTGAAAGGATGTATTCAACAAATACCAAAGCTAGGAAACTTCAACTCAAGAATGAGTTGAACACAATTAAGAAAAGTTCGAGTCAATCCATACATGAATATACTTTGAAGATTAAGGAGCTAAGTGATGATTTAGCTTCTATTGGCACAACGATTTAAGACGAAGATCTTGTGTGTTATACTCTCAATGGATTGATAGAAGAAAGATGGAGGCCTTTTATACTTCCATTAACTTGAAAGATGCATATCCAAGTTTTGAACAACTAATCCCTCATCTTGTCACAGAAGAGCTTAGCTTTAGTGGCCCCAAAGGAAAGGACATCCACAACCAAGTGTTATATGCAGGTCGAGGTGAAGGAAGGAACTCAAGAAGAGGCTCAAGAGGAAAAGGAAGAGGTCACAACAACTCCAAATAAAATCAAAACTATTCGGAAGACAACAAGGATGCATCGAATGCCAAGACACAAGGAAGAGGTCGAGGTAGAAGTAGAGGAAGAGGCCGAGGCTCCTACAATTCTCATAAAGGTATAAAATGCTATCATTGTGGTAGTAGGACACTATGCTAGTGATTGTTGGCTGAAGAATGGAAGACCAAATGGAGGCAATCAAAAGAGCCAAAGCAACTATGCAAGCACCTCAAGTGAAGGGAGCAAGGACACACTAATTGCAATGACATGAGTATAGAAGCTCTTGTGAAGATGAAAAAAATGGTACATTGATTCAGGTTGTAGTAATCATATTTCATGCCAAGGAAGTTTGTTCACTAATCTACAAGTACCAAGTCGAAAAGGATGTGTTGAAATAGGTGATGCTACTCAACACATGATTGAACATATGGGAGGTATAAGGCTTGGAGATACAAGTAGAGCAGATGTACTATCTAATGTTCTTCATGTTCCTACAATTTCAAAGAACTTTATTTCAATAGGACAAATGGTAGATAAGGGTTATCATGTCATATTCAATGAGAATGGGTGTTTCATAAAGAATCCAAAGGAAGGCTTCAAGGTCATTGCTCGAGGTAGAAGAGAAGGAAGGATGTTCACTTTGGATGTCCAACATCCACATGGAAAGGTCATGTACATTCAATCTAGGAAAAAGAAGATTTTAGAGCTGGACTTATGGCACAAAAGAATAGGACACATCGACATTCCAAAGCTGAAGGACATGAGCAAACATGAAGTGGTAAGAGGAATTCCAAAATTTAATAGCATTGGACTACATGCTTTATGTGAAGCTTGTCAACTAGGAAAGCAAACGAGACAGCCATTCAAGAGGAGCAATTATGTGGCCCCAAATGTCTTGGACCTGATACATATGGATGTATGGGGACCAACCCAAGAGGCATCAATGGCTGGTAATATATTTTTGTCACCTTCATTGATGATCACTCAAGAAATGTATGGTTGTTTTGTATGAAGCAAAAATCAGAGGTGTTTTCTATATTCAAAAGATTCAAAGTTGAAGTTGAAAAAGAAATAGGAAGGTATATCAAAACCTTAAGGTCCAATGGTGGAGAAGAATACTTCTGCAAAGAATTTTCAGATTTTGTACAAGAGAACGGGATCAAAAGGTAGTTTACTTATAGGTATATAGCACAACAAAATGGAGTAGCTTAGAGGAAAAATAGGCAAATTGCTGAAATTGCAAGATGCATGCTCAACAAGATGAAGGTACCATTGTACTATAGGGCTGAAGCTACCACAATGGTACCTTCATCTTGTTGAATAGGTGCACAACCTCGGGAATACATCACTTGACTCCAAAGGAGGTATATTCCGATAAGAAACCTGATCTTACACACCTCAAAGTGTTTGGATGTGTTTGCTTTGTTCACATTCCACAAGACGTTAGAACAAAGATGGAACCAAGGTCAAAAAAAGCCTTTCCATTGGCTACTCAACGGAGCAAAAAGGA
The DNA here is from genome assembly GCA_020310875.1 of Ceratopteris richardii. NCBI lineage: Eukaryota > Viridiplantae > Streptophyta > Polypodiopsida > Polypodiales > Pteridaceae > Ceratopteris > Ceratopteris richardii. The sequence continues at coordinate 114,947,486 of CM035434.1, forward strand.
TATGTTGAGCCCATAAAAGTCACATTGGTCAAAGTCAATGATAGTCAAAGTCAAAGGGTCAAAGTCAAAGCAATCAAAGTCAACATGGTGAAGGTCAAGGTTAACATGCGCAGAAAGTTGGTTATATTTTGCAGAAATTCGGTTGCAAGTGCCTTTCTGTAATTTCTCTAAGGTTCAAAGTGTTTTAAAGTGTTTGGAAGGTTCAGGTGAACCCTCTCTTAGGTGCACAATTGAAGAACTAAAAGGCAAAATGTGAAGGTATGTGAAGCGGCAGCGTACGCAGAAGTGAAAGTATGGCACCCATTTAAAATTTTGTATTGTCCTACTAAAGTCACTAAAGGACAAAACAAGGATTTGTTGGCTGCTGGGCACACCTTGGAGAAAATCTTGGGATATACAAAGGAGGGCCAAGATGCTATGGCAGTTAGGAGCATACGTGAACGGACACCCAAGGAAGGAGTATTCTTGGTTGGACAAAGCTATTGTGATATTTTCTAGAGCAAGAGAGAGAGGAGACACACATTCCGAGAGAGTGCACATGACAGAGAGAACCATTGCAAGGTGCAAGAAGAGTGACTTAGATTGTATGCAGAGAAGGTGAAGCAAGGAATAGCAAGAGTTCCAAGGTCCCATTGAAGGTGCACGTTGACAAAAGGTGTCCATCCCTCCCCTTATTGGAAGCTTGGTGCAAGGTGTGCACAAGGGCAAGCTTGCAGAAGGTAGAGGTCTAGTGCAGAGGTCGGCCACAGATTCTAAGTACTTTGTAATCTTGTTTCATGAGCATTATTTAGTCTTTGGCATATTGTGCAGAGCATCTAGCTTATGTAGAACCTTGTATTCTTCTCTTCCTAATTGATCAAAAGCTTTCGGTGTCAGTAATTCTCTTGTTTTCACTCTCCATTCTCCTACAAAAACGCGTCCCTTTCTGCACAAGAATCCCCCAACAAAATTTGGCATGCATGATGGGATATAAGGAGGCTTGAGCATAGGAGAAGCAATATTGTAGTGTGGGAGAAGCATTATTCAAGTGTCGATAGTACTACAGTACTACTTCATTGGGTTAAGAGGTAAATCTTCTTATTAATTATCTCAGCCTAAAAGGATCATGAATAGCCCATGACTGCAATCCGGTCTCAAACATTGAGGATCACTTGTAAAGCAACAAGAAGGAAGGTTGTTAGAAGATCCCCCAGTCCACTGTCATCAACATCGTCAGTAAAGAACATGGCAGGTCAGGTAGATTTGAAAGCTCTACTTTCTAGATTAAATATAAAATTTCCATCTTTCAAAGGCTTAGCTAAGGAAGATCCGGACGAGCACATTAGGAGATTCTTTGCATTATGACAAACAAGAGGTTTGATGGGAAGAGAGGATGCCTTTTTTATCCTCTTTCCTACCACATTAGAAGGGATAGCAGATAAATGGTTTAGCCAGTTTGCTGAAAACCATTTCACCACGTGGAATTTAATGAAAGAGGCATTCAAAACTCAATTCCAACATGGGAACACTATAGAGATAATCATAGAGGAGTTAGAAAACTTGAGACTAGTTCCTGGTGAAACATTTCCAGAGTTTGTAACTAGGGCCAAGGCACTAATGGCTAAGTTTCTAGATCCTCCACATGATTTCTTTATTAAGAAATGGTTAGCTAAACCACTTCCAGTGACGACACAATGTAAAATCAAAGAATTAGTGTTTCCAACAGCCTCCATAGAAGAATTCATCAATACAGCTACACGACTAGAACAAATAAGACAACAATATGGAGCAAGGTCTTCTCAACTACCCTATTCTACAGAGATTGAGGATCTAGTGATTCAATTAAGGAAAGAGCTAGAGAACTTAAAAAGGAGTAAACCTCAAAAGGAAGAAGAAAATGTAGTAGCCCTGTTGAGGCGAGAAATTGAAGCATTGAAGCTACAAAAGGAAGAGGAAGCACAAGCAGAAGAGTTGGCTCAACTTTGACAAGAGTTGCAGGAACTCAAGGGAGGTGGCATCAAAAGTGGACTATGATGCACCATGTCTGGCAAGCAGGGTCATGTGGTAAGTGAGTGTCCGCTTCTAAGTGTAACTTGCTAGCTATGCAGGAAAGCTAGCCATGAGGACTAAGAATGTCAGTCAAGAGTTATGCCTGCAACAACATATTGGACACAAGGAGGATCCCAACCACCAGCTAAGGTGATGGTGGCTGCACCCAATCATTAGGGGAAAAAATGAACCCTGCATGGACCTTTTAGATTAGAGAGTGATTAGTGATGAACCAATGAGAAGAGGGTGGTGGCCACAGTCTAGGCTCTTAATCAACTAGGCTAGCTATAGGCTTCCCTTGGTTTGGGCTAGTCAAAACCACATAAAGAAGCTAAAATTTATGGTTTTGTTCCTCAGGTAGTTTTTGAAAGACATGGGAGTCAAAATCAACCCTTGGATGCCCTTCAAGATTCAATGGCTAAGATTATTTCTTAAGAAATGGGATACTTTAATTTATAGCCCTTAGATGTTGCTTAGATCTAATGGATGTGGTTGCTCCCAAAAGGAAAAAAGGCGCCTTGAATTTGGGCCATTAGATCTTGAGAAAAATGAATGGTTGAGATTTGGTCCTTACATGGATCACCTCGCATTCAATCCACACCATCCAACTTCTCTCACATCCAACAATGAAAAAACTGCGTGGACCCTGAAGTTATTTCTTTCTCTTCCCACGAATTTTCGTGGTTTTGTCTTTTAGTGACAGTCTAGGGAGCTATTTTGTCTTTTAGTGACAGTATATTGGCTCTCAATCTCAACCATCAAAATCCAAGGCAATCGGAAGGCTGCCAGTAGATGAAATCACGATATTATGTTCTCTCTCTTCGCGTGGGAGTTTGCTATTTTGTCCTTTTTTGACAGAGACTGTGGTCTTATTTTGTCTTCTAGTGCCTTTTTTCCAATTTGATCATGGCCATCGAATAAACAAATCCAATGGCTTAAAATGCACACGAATGTTTTGTCTAAAGATTATTCTTTTCTATTCTTTATTTTAATTGATAATACCACTAGTGGTATTTCCAAATCTCTTAATCACCTAGATTAGCCATTTTAATTCCTTAAAATTAGGAATCCTTACAAGGCCCATGCAGAGCTCACTTTTTCCCCTAATGTCAAGGTAACAATTACAACCCTAGACACAGGGATAACTTTGGAAATGGGCCAAGGAGGCCAATTATCTATTTCAAATGTGGAGAATGTGAGAATTACCAAAGTAGGTGTACTCTACCAAAAAATGCCTCCCTTGTAGGAATTGCCCAAAGGCTAGGGAACATTATACCCTTTGATGTCCTAAGAACTAGGCATCTTCATCTAGGCCATACATTCAAATGATTGTTGTGAGCAAAGAAGAAGTTGTGGAACAAGTCAATGTGCCATCTCCATCTACTAGAGTGGTGCAACTAGAAGAAATTGAATCTTTTACAGTGCAGACAAGAATCAAGGGGAAGGCTCAATTGGACATAGGTCAAGAAGCAAGGGGAAGCCTCAATTGGACATAGGGGAAGGCTGAACAAAGACAAAGAGACATCTGATGACAAAGCCAACACATGTGCAGATACAAGGCAAAAAGAAAATCTCATAGGTACCAGTGATGCCATCGGACATGCATTCAGCAAGGCTCATGAGGTGGTTGATAAGTCAATTGGAACCAATGCTATTAAGGAATCAAAAGCTTCAAGACTACTCAAGTCCATGAAAAAGGAGTTCATTATTTTTTATTTAATAAAGATGGACGGGAACTTCAGGTCAGAACTCTTGCACATAATTGATGAGGCTTCCACAACAAGTTTAATGACAAAGGTTGCTGTCATGCATAAAGATAAAATTATAGGGGAAGCACCCCTCACAAATTATAAGAGCCCTCGGCTAACTGTCTCTATCAAAGGTCATGAGTTTCAAGGAGTTATTGTGGATGGTGGATCTGGCATTAACTTGATGGCTAAACATACCATGGAAAAGATTGGACTACAACCTTCAAGACCTGCCAACTTCATTGTAACACTGGTAGACCAAAGCATAGTAAGGCCTATGGGAGTGGTTCATGGAGTCCCAGTCGAGATACAAGGTACCATCTTTAACTTGGACTTTGTTGTTCTAAGGCTGCCATAGGTAGAAGGAAGTTTCCCCCTGTTAATTGGGAGACCTTGGTTAAGGCATGCCAATGTACTACATGACTGGGGTAAGGACACAATGTGGGTAAAGCAAGAGGGGAAAGAGTTGCAGTAGATATTTTTAGAAGAAGGACCTGATAATCAAAGACATACCAACACGATGCAGACAATTGGTATTTGTATGGAAGAAGTATTGTTGAATAACCCAGAGGCAGACCTGTATGAAGGAGCAAATTTATATGAAGAAGAAAACATGTTGGCTTGGCTTCATACAGAAGACGCATCTTCTTGCTATGAAATTTTTCCAAACTCAAGTAAAAAGGAAGTCTATGAAGAAAAAGAGGATATCATTCAGGCTACTGATTCAAGTGAAACAGACTCGGTCAAAGGCCAAAGAAGAGAGAAGAAAAGAAAAGCCCTTAAGTGCATCAGTGATGAAGCTATTTCAAATCCTATATCAATGGCCACTTTGTTATGGATATTGGTATGGCTATCATCTATTATGTTAAATTTTATGGTAGTAAGTATAGGGCTTTACAAGGAGGTGGAAGAAGCACCTGCAAATCTTTGGAAATAGAGGATTCTATTGGCTGAAGAAGCTGAAATGGAAAAAATGAAATTTCATAGATTTAGTCACACAGTTGCTGGAACAAAGATACAAAAGATGAAGTATGCTAGACGGATTATACCAATGGAGGATTTAGGGTGGCCCTATCAGATGGTCAGTAGGCCCAAAAAGAAGACAAAACAAATGAAGTGCAGTACAATTGGAGATTATGCAGGGGTTTCTCTTGGTCATCATATCATGGCTCAAGGCCTATCATCAACACAACTGAAGTTTTTGGAATCACCTAAAACTTGCAAAATATGTCCAGGTTGTACATAGCCTTCTCATTCCACTCTTTTGCTTAAGTTTTAGTAAGTTTTTATCCATGTTCATACTTTTTCTTTGAGTCTTTATGCCTATTAGAAGCCATTTCAAATTCCTTTGCATGAATAATTCCTTTAGACTTTTTTTGGGAATTTTTTAAGCATATTTAGAATTTTTTTTAGGATTTTTGCTAGCATTTATTATCTTTTCAATGTCATTTTCTTGATAAAATGGAGTAATAAAGGAAGCTCTCTATGGTTTTGAGCAGGAAAACTGTTTTAGAAATGTAAGGAAATTTTTTGAGAATTTTTTCTGATTTATTTGGATTTGTTTTGAATTTTTTTGGATTTTTATTGTACTTTTATCTAATTTATTTAAAAAAATCATATGGATAATTTTCTTTATAAAAAAAAAACCCCCTCCCCCCCGCCTCCGCCCCACACCCCACAGCTCCCCCTCCCCCCTTTCCACCCCCTCCCTCCCCCCCTCCCTCCCGTCTCCGCCCTCCGCACCACATCTCGCCCTCTGCCCCACACCCCGCCCCGCAGCCCCACCCCTCCCCCCCCCCTCCCCCCCTTCCCCTCCCCCCCCCCTTCCCCCCCTTCCCCTCCCCTCCCCCCCTCCCCTCCCCCCCCCCCCCATGATGTGCCCCGCAACATGCCCCGTGACACACCCCCCTCTCCCCTCCCCCTCCCCCTCCCCCCCCCCCCCCCCCCCGCGACACACCCCGCGATACCCCCCGCGACGTGCCCCGTGACACACCCCCCTCCTCCCCTCCCCCCCCACCTCCTCCCCCCAGACCCTGCGACACACCCTGCGATGCCCCCACCCCCCCGCCCCACACCCCCCTCCCTCTCACCCCCCCCCTCCTCCCCCCCCCCCCCCAAACACCTCGTGACACACCATGCGATGCCACCCACGACATACCCCCCCAACACCCCGCGACACACCCCGTGACAGGCCCCGCGACGCCCCCTGTGCCACACCCCCCCTCCCTCTCCCCCCCCCCCCCCCCCCCCCCCGCCCCCTCCCACCCCTCCCCCTCGTCGCACCTCTAGAGCCAAAAGTATTGGACCGTTTTTTCTTTTTGTAAAAAAAAAAAGTCCAATAGTTTTGGCTCTAGATCGCACCTCGGATGGCCCTTTTTTTCAAACTTGGGGTCATTTTCATGTCTTTTGGCACCTTTGGACTCATTATTTGCCTTAGTTTTTCCAAAATTCCAACTTTTCGCTACCTTTTGGGAAAAAACCCACATGTTTTGAGCACATTGATCACATGTTTTTCATTTTGCATGTGGTGCCCATGGTTTATTCTCACTTTATTTTACCCTATGTTTCATATTTTCCCATATGCACCCTCTGTAACTTTACTATTTTCTCACTTTAACCCTCTCCAAAGCCCACAACCCTTCTCCTTGACCTACCTTTAGCCTTCTCACAAGACCCATTCTTACCCCTCCATACCCTATCCCTCTCAGCCCCTCAATCCCCTTCCAAAATCCTCTTACCCTCCACTCTCCATCCTTTGCTTTTCAATGCGAAATTTCCACCTTTTGGTTCTTCACTAGTGTTTGTTCTTTATTGTTGCTGGTGGACTTGGTAGCTGCTCAAGTGTCCTTTTGAAGATTTTGCAGCACAGGAATCATGGTCTCATCTCTGCTCACAGTTTGGCTAGTAGCTCTCTGGGACGGAGAGCCCATTAGGTGGTGGGGAACTATTGAGCCCATAAAAGTCACATTAGTCAAAGTCAACCATAGTCAAAGTCAAAGGGTCAAAGTCAAAGTGATCAAAGTCAACATGTTCAAGGTCAAGGTTAACATGGGCAAAGTCAGAGCGCTCGGGTGTGAAGGTGCACACGTAGTGCACAATTAAGTGTTCACAAAGACTATATTTTGCAGAAAGTTGGTTGCAGGTTGCAAAGTGCCTTTCTGTAATTTCTCTAAGGTTCAAAGTGTTTGGAAGGTTCAATTCAACCCTCTCTTAGGTGCACAATTGAAGAATTAAAAGGCAAAATGTGAAGGTATGTGAAGTGGTAGCGTACGCAGAAGTGAAAGTATGGCACCCATTTAAAATTTTGTATTGTCCTACTAAAGTCACTAAAGGAAAAAACAGGGATTTGTTGGCTGCTGGGCACACCTTGGAGAAAATCTTGGGACATACAAAGGAGGGCTAAGATGCTATGGGAGTTAGGAGCATACGTGAACTGACACCCAAGGAAGGAGTATTCTTGGTTGGACAAAGCTATTGTGATATTTTCTAGAGCAACAGAGAGAGGAGACACACATTTAGAGAGAGTGTGCACGACACAGAGAGCCATTGCAAGGTGCAAGAAGAGTGACTTAGATTGTATGTAGAGAAGGTGAAGCAAGGAATAGCAAGAGTTCCAAGGTCCCATTGAAGGTGCACGTCGACAGGTGTCCATCCCTCCCCTTATTTGAAGCTTGGTGCAAGATGTGCACAAGGGCAAGCTTGGAGAAGGTGGAGGTCTGGTGCAGAGGTTGACCGCAGATTCTAAGTACTTTGTAATCTTGTTTCATGAGCATTATTTAGTCTTTGGCATATCGTGCAGAGCATCTGGCTTATGTAAAAGCTTGTATTCTTCTTTTCCTAATTGATCAGAAGCTTTCGGTGCCATTAATTCTCTTGTTTTCACTCTCCATTCTCTTACAAACACTCAAGTCCCTTTGTGCACGAGAATCCCCCAACAGAATACAAGTGTTACGACCCCATAAAAAAGGAAGCAAGAGTCTCGTGTGATGTGGTCTTTGATGAACTAAGACCATGGTATGAAGATAAAGGAAAGGAAAATATTCTTGAATACGATTGTGATGATTATGCAGGAACAAATCAAAGAGAAGGTCAACAATCAAGCACAAAGGTTTCAGGTCCAGAGGCATCTACATCGAATGCAGAATGTTCAACATGGAGGGGGAGTCATTCTTTGTCTCCGAATTCAGCTCATAGTAGAGCCGAAGAAGCAAGTGCTACTCCAAACAGTGAGATCCATGCAAGTGAAGAAGAATGTGAAAAGGTAATCACTCCGAAGGTAAAGCTGAATAGGTTAAAGAAGAAACTTTCTAAAGGCAATGAAAGAAGATCTTCAAGGACAAAGTATCCAACTCAAAGGCTGAGTTATGATAGTTTCATGGCGAAACATTTTGCATACATGATGCAGGTTATCAAAGAGCCTGAGTCATATGAAGAAGCTGGCACACAAAAGGAATGGAAGCAAGCTATGAAAGAGGAGATCAAAGCTCTCAAAGATAATCACACATAGGAGTTAGTGCCAAATAAAGAAGGTATGAAGATTGCTCCAAACAAATGGATGTTTAAAATAAAGAGGAATGCTGATGGTTCACTAGCTAGATATAAGGCTAGATTAGTTGCCTAAGGATTTAAACAAACAAAAGGCATCGATTATTATGAAATTTTCAGCCTTGTTGCAAAGATGGTAACAATCAGAACATTAATACCAATTGGTGCTTCAAGGAGATGGCCATTATATCAAGTCGACATCAAAAATGCTTTTTCTCAATGGAGAACTACAAGAAGAGGTATACATGAGTCAACTGGTTGGATTTGAATACAAAAACCATCCAGACTTTGTTTGCAAGTTGAAAAAGGCACTTTATGGCTTGAAGCAAGCACCAAGAGCATGGAATCAAAGATTGGTAGAATATCTAACTAAGTGTGGATACAACCCAAGTAGTGTAGATCCTTCATTGTACATGAAGAAGGAAGAAAATAGAGAGGTATATATTTGCATATACGTCGATGACCTCATCATAACACGAAATGATGTTATAGGGATTAAACATGTGAAAAGGAAGCTAGGTAAGGAGTTTAAAATTTCATATCTTGGAGATCTGAAATATTTTTTAGGAATTGAAGTTGTTTATGGAAAGAGTGGCATCTACTTGATGCAAAGGAAGTACTTGCCCATGGACATAAATACAAAGATTTGCTCAAATGATGGAGAACTATTGGAAGATGTAATGACATACAGAAGCATTCTAGGATCACAAATATATGCAAACATTACAAGACCTGATTTATCTTATGTTGTTGGTGTGCTTTATTTTCCACGTTTAATGAAGAATTGCAAGTCAAACACTTTAGGGATGCTGATTGGGTAGGTTCAAAGGAAGATAGGAGATCAACCTTAGGTTATGTGTTCATGATAGGAAGCAAACCTATCACATGGAGCTCAAAGAAACAACCTACTATTGCACTTTCATGCATGGAGGCTGAATATAGAGGATTAGTATTTTCCACATGTGAAGCAATGTGGATTAAAAAGATTTTGGCTGATCTTGAAGTGAAAGTTGGAACCATCCCTATATACGGTGATAGCATGTCCAGTATTTACTTGGCAAGCAATCCTATGTTTCATGCAAGGAGCAAGCACATAGAGGTCCACTACAATTATGTAAGGGAGAAGGTATTGAGCAAAGATGTGGAGATAAAGTTCATCAGAACCAAAGAGTAGGTTGAAGATGTGTTTACAAAGTTCTTGGATGCTTATAAACTCAAAGGTTTCAAGGATGTGATAAATTTGCACGACATGGTTGAAGATAACTCTCAAATGAGCTTAAGGGGGAGTGTTGAAGATAAATGTACAAGCTCATTTTCACATGAGCTATGCTTGGATAAATTTACCAAATATAAAGATAAAGGAAAAGAAGAGAAAAAAAAAAGAAAAAAAAAGTCTAGTCAAAATTCATGATGAGTAAAAAGATACAATATCTGCCTTGTAGTAAGCGGCATTTAGTGGACAATCAAATGAAAGTGGTGAGTTAACGAGGCACAAACTCTTCACATGATCATTGGTTATAAAAGTGTAGAGGGAGCACGTTCTAAACAAGGAGAGAAAGAGCCAAGAGCTCCCAATAGTCAGATCTGGTCATTTTGTCATTTTGTCTTCCCATAGACTCCTTCCAACCGCACGACATTTCGTACATAGCTCTGTTGTGAAGCTCATATCTCCGTGTATATGTAACCATTTCTTGCGTTTAAACACTCATTAGAAACCTTATCTTGTGTATTTTTTTCTCAAATATTTCCTTCAAAACTTATATATTCTATGAGAGATCAGTCAAAGAGTGAAGTCTAGTTTTTCAGCATACCTGTGTAGATAGGTAGTCTATATTAGTCAGTTATGTTTCCCAACCAAAACGTATC